>JAYKKT010000059.1:4987500-5500000 GCA_036023115.1 Brasenia schreberi | reverse complement strand
GTCGCCTCGTCTCGGTGTCCCAAGTTCAGTTCTCGTCATGGAGGATGGAATCCTTCCCCCTTTGCGGGGAATCTGGTTGCTTTCTTTCTTCTCTCCAAGTTGGATATGGATCTTCATTTTCGAAATGAGACCAAAATCCCAAAGGGTGATAAGAAGATCCAACTGAGCTTTGCTTCCTGGATCCTCCTCCTTTGTCCGGACTTGAGACGAATCAAAATCACTCGCCCTTTACAAGCGATTTGGATCCTGGGAACCGGATTTGCGTGTAGGGACCCGGACAGCCTCGAGCCGAGCTCAATGCAACCGAGCTGAACACGAGTTACCGTCGGGTCGGTCTACCTCGCCAATAGCTCGGTTTACTTGCACCCCCACTCAGCACTTATTGTTTCATTTGTTATCAGGCTCAGGTCACTGGCATGATTGTTTCATTTGTTTATCATGAGATGTTCTATTTGACGACGAACTGTAAAATGGAAGAGAACACAGAGCAGGTCTGGCTGACTTCATGGTGGATAGGATTCTTTTTATTTATTTCTTTTTCTAAAAAAAGCGGGGTCAAAGCCAAACATGTGGAAGCATGCACCCCTAGAAGTCGAACTCCCCACCAACAGCAAGGGTGTCATAGCTCATGACGTTTACTTTGAGTAGCACTTTCCCTAAGCATGACATGAATGGGGTAGACCCTCCAACCAAACAAAATCTGACCAAGAAAATCCGGGTTTTGGGTCGGGTGTGAGCCCGGAGGGTCGACACCCAAAGCAATTTGACAACGTAGACCTGACCCGGGAGCCCAAACCCTGACCCACTATCCTGATTTTTCAGGTCGGGTTGTCACAGTGGATCCGAAATTGTCAGCCTAAATAGTGACGAGCTCCTCAAAATTTTGGAACAAGTTCCTGAATGTCAATAAAGGTTATTAATACTAGTGTTGCGGATGACCTAACTATGCTGAATATGCTAACTGTTTGTGTAAAGTCCAAAAATAGATGGATTTGAGATCAACTTAATTATAGGACATCGAGAATGAGTTAAAAGTCCCAAGCCTCAAATTGAAGGTCCCACACATGATTTTAAGACTCAAACAGGAGCCGGCGGTTCCTGTTCTATGTTCTGAGGTAACCGGAATCGACAGTTTGGAACCGTGGTTCTGGCCATGTCTACCTGGAGGTTTTTGAGATACGATCGCCTCACCATATGTGCTGCCACCACTTCGCTCACCCACAGCAGGCCCACTGGGTGTGTAAGCTCATCAGTTTAGGAAGTCGAGCTTGCCTGCAGCAGAGAACCTTGATAAGGAAAAAACAACACATATTTGTGCCTTACAAGTAACACAAAAGGATGGTTTTTTATTTGAACACGAAATGACACGAACACATAATACTGGACATGAACCCAACAAGGTGATGAGCTAAAAAGCAATGTTCATGCCCACCCATACTTTTAAACTGCCATCGATATGAACTGATCACCCATATGTTTAAACTAATTAGAAACAGCACCGAGTGTGTTAGCAAAACACCAAGACACTCTAGCGCCAAGTGGGGAGTTCGACTCCCAGAGGGTGCATGTGTGGGTGTGGGTGTGTTAGGCTTCGGCCTCCTCTTGTAACCAAAAATAAGAATAAGAATAAGAGTGAGGAGATAGGAAGCAGGCGACTGCAGTACCAAAGCGGCGTAGCTGACCAGGCATGGGGGGTCCGGCCCCAAACTGTAGGTCTGGGGTTCAACAGTCAAGAGATCAAACTCAGTACCAACATAGAATCCATGTAGAAGGTGGAAAAAGCTTGGTTTTGGTTAATAACAAAAATGGAGAAAATAAACGATAATTATTTTAAAGATATTACTCTCATTTTCCTTTCTTCTTGCTCTATTTGAATGGAGATCATTCAATGTAGACAAAGCTTCATAGTGTTTTCATAGATAAGATTATGGCATTCAACTAACCATATGAACGATATTTAATTTAATCTATCAATCAACAGCACAGCCCGGTCTGTCACCTTCCCTCAAGAACTTCTTGCTCAGCATAGTCTCCGGTGGTGTTGTGGTCGGAGTGATCATTGGGGCGGTGATTGGCGTCTCCAACTTTGATCCTGTCAAGCGATCATAGATAGACAGGGTTGGGGGAGGAAGATGCCAATGTGGGTTGCAGCTTTTTCCTTTTTGCTAGCTTGGCTTTGTAAACAATACGTTCTGTTATGGTCTGTATTATGTTGGTGATGTAAGAGCTTGTGCTGAATTTGAAAGGGAAATGCAAAATTCTTTGAGAATATCAGGTGCTCTTCAAGATATACAACTCCCAGAAACTAAGATTTTAAGACTTAACGACTAGGACCATCACCCCAAAGGTCTATCTTCTTTGCTGTTGGCTTGTGAGAGTCAGAACGCTTGACTGAACCTGCAGTCAAGATCTGATTACTTTTGTGATCTCTGTGACAGGCTCCTTGGATTAAAGAGATAATGGCTGAAGATGGTAGAGGAAAGGGTAGAACCTTTGTGATAATTCAGCGGATCCATGTTTTCCTTTCCTTCTTCCTTGTCTTTTAGTTGAAACATGGAATCCAAATCTTTTCTTCCATTGGACCATTAGAGTAAGAGGGGCACGGAAACAACATCAAAAGGATGATGATATCGTCAATAGGGATGACAGTATTGACTCCACCATTGCAACCCCAACCAGACCCGATCTGGTTCGGGTTCTGGTACAGGGAGATTGGACCTCGATTTCAGAGCTTGCAATTTCAAGTTCTGTCATGCATCAAATGTAGAACCATCGTTGATATGAAATTATGTTTCCATAAGCCAATTCGAGAAAAATACATTGGCACAAAGAGAGATGAATCACAAGAAATAGACCAATGAGCTTCTCATGAAAACTCAAATATCCCCTCTCTCGTGTTGCTATCCCGATTTGCACGAAAACCAAACTTTAGTATCACTTGTGACTCAAACACAAAACCATGGTTCTTTAAAACCATGATCATCATATATATATATATATATATATATATATATATATATATATATATATATATACATGGATTACTAATGTGGTAGACAATTAGGCACCTCTGATTGGGTCAGGTCATTCTAAAATATCCATGGACCCTGACCTGACTTGAAAATGTTAATGTATAATCTGTAATATACTTTAAGATGTATTTTTCATGTTTACGTGTGTGTGTAAGTACACACTATGGTGTTGTAGTCAGGTTGACTTGGACCGGAACGGGGTCATGTGGAGAAAAACGGTTTGATTCTGGATTAACCTGATTTTGACCCGAACTCGAACGGCCAACCTGATTTCCCACCCTACCACCCTCTGTCTTTTTCACTCATTCATGGGGATCGAGTGTGCCTTGTGATATTATTCTCACAATTTTGTTTTGATTTTATATACATAATTCCTTTTGCCCTTTTCATTTTCAAATGCGCTTCTTTGTAAATAGAAAAAAAAATAACTAAACTATCGTACCACCTGAGGATCCTTTTTATTCCCGAGGTGTGCATGGAAGTGGTGGGTTCTAAGAGTTTTTTTGGGGTGAGGCGCACTCATATTTTGGGTGAGTTAAACTTTATCTCACGTCTATAAAACACTTATATTTTTCTATATACAACATGAGACTCAAGAATTTTCAGGTACACTTGTATCTCACATTTATAAAATACTTGTATTTGTCTATATATATAATAATAAGCCCAAGATTTTTTCAGATTTTGGGTCACGTGCATGCCTCGCCTCACCCTCAAGTGGGTCTGCAACAGGTACATGGGCGTGTATGCGTGAGGATTCGATCTCCCATTGTAACTACATAAAAAAATTGCTATAATATCTTTAGCGCCTAGTAGTAATGTTTGAAGCAATCAAAACCAAGCCTTCTTACAGGATGGATGGGTTAGGTGACATGGATTCTTAGTTGTTAATTGAGATTGGCTTACCTTGGGTGGAAGTTTTTGTTGGAAGGATAAACGATCGAAGTCGATTCCTTCATTTTAAACTTTTTCTTCTCTGCAATTATTCTTTGCAATTAGTTGGCCTATGCAACCCCATCTTGACTTTCTAAAAGGAAAGCTGCCATTGATAAGGATCTTGTGTATTGACACTTTAACTCTTAAAAAGGATGAACATGATGGTATAACTCTCTCTCTCTCTCTCTCTCTCTCTCTCTCTGTGTCTGTGTGTGTGTGTGTGTGTGTGTGTGTGTGTGTGGTGCTTTAAGAATAATTCTTATATAATTGTACGCAGTTTATTGTTGTAATCTGGTTCCTGCTTTCAAAAGATGACGAGAAAAGCAAACTAAATTTTATGAGGGGAAAGTAAATTATTTGTTTTAAGATATTAACTTATTTAACCAATGGTTCTTTCTATGCACCGATTTTGATTCTGGTTCCAGCTTGGGTTTCAAAGGATGGAAATGAACAATAGGGTTCACAGTTCACTTCCAGTTCCTGTTCCAAAAGGTTCCTTGAATGATTTGGCTTTACCAACGGGTTTGCTCCAAAATTGTCATTTTGACTCATGACTCTGATCCTTATAGGAATGGCAATGGGCCGGGTTGGGAACAGGTATACCTATACCTATACCTGGACCCAACCTGAACCCCAATGGGTGGAATGTGATATATTTATGTTTATATATAAAAGGTCGGATATCCAAACCCAAACCTGATCGGATTGAGTACTCCTCACCCCATTACAGACGGGGTTGGTCGGGGTTTCAAACTCATGACTAAGGCGATCAATGCTCCCATCCTAGGTCCTTAACGTTTGCTACCTCAGTCAAACTCTACAATTTCAATTTCAAGTGGAGGCCGCAGTCTAACACACACACACACACACTCCATGGACTCTCCTGGGAGTCGAACTCCCCACCAACAACACAGAGTCAATACGCCCTACCAGTTGAGCCAACACTCTGGGTGTTGTTGAATTTCAATCGATCTTTAATAGAAATATAATAATTCGTTGAAGTCAAATATATAATTTGTGCCATAGAAATTGAAGATTGAGATCTTTGGGTGGTAGAACTAAATTGCTTGCACTTGGTTCATTTGAAAAAGTAAACTCACCATGAGGCCAAGGATTGCTTAGTTTGAGGTCAACCGCGTGGAGTGTGACAAAATGGTATTGCAATGCCGATGCATGGTTCATTCTTAGAATAGTCTAATGCCACTAAAAAAGTTGTGACTATAAATAAATATTATTATAGTAATTGTCCTTGAATTGTTGCCTTGATGACCATCTACTTAAATGCCCTACTAGATATAAAACATAATATTCCTCAGTTACCACCTTAAAAGATCACTAGAGGAAGCAAAAGGATCGGGGAGTCTCCTACTAGAGAAGAGCAATGAGAAGGTATTGAGAAGATAAAAAATAAAGGTGCTCTTAAATGTGAAAGTTGAAAAGCATGGCCATTTTATATATAATGTATATATATATATATATATATATATATATATATATATATATATATATATATATATATATATATATATATATAGAGAGAGAGAGAGAGAGAGAGAGAGAGAGAGAGAGAGAGATGTTGAACTGTCATTCATGATACTTTTTTTATAGTTTCGATCATTCATCTTCTTTTTATTGAATGGTTGACATTAAAAATAAAAATAATTTTAAAATAACAAAAAAGTATAAAAGACATCTTGCACTTTTAACTTTTTATTTTTTAATTTGAAATTTCAATCAAAAAAATGAGCATAGACTTTCAAAATTAATCAACTCCCATTCTCTCCTTCTCTCTCTCACATATAGATATACATATGAGAGACTCCAAACATTAACCACGAGTAAGAATCAAATTTTAATTCACTACAGGGAACTGTATCAGAAGATGAATCTAAACGTGAGGTTTTCTGTATAGTTTAGAGAAACTGCCTTTTAAGTAACTCCAAGATCCTATTCTCGCCATAGAGTCTAACCAGGCAGCAACCGTTGGAGACAGGTCCGATTGGTGGGCATCATGTGAGTTGAGAGTCCTGACAGGTGAGACAAGTTCAATGCAATCGCCTCTCTCTCTCTCTCTCTCTCACACACACACACACACACAACACACAAAAAAAGGCAAATGCAGAGATCTCGTTGGTTCGAACAGGGTATGGAGGATGTGCTACGAAATTGCCGAGAACAAGACTGATATTCCTTCTCATTAGACTTTTTGTTCACTAATATCAAAACTTTAAACATTTCCATTCCACCACTATCCGAGAAAAATACTGGGGACCAACAGCATGTTCTGGTACATGAAAAGAAGGAAAAGAAGCACCCCCTCTCTTCTTGCACATGAAAAGTCTCTGCTTGCACATGAAAAGGAAGAGATTCTTTTCAACCCAAATGCAAAAACAGACATCAACAACTCTCTCTCTCTCTCAATTTTGGAGGGCCAATCTCACATGGCCGAGGCCAATCATCAATTGCCACAATGCATGTGGCCATCACATATCGCTAAAATATTCTAATTTCTTTTTAAGCAGCTCAAAGAAAAATATCAGCTCACAGAGAAAAAGAAAAGTATCATCCACACAGGAAAAAAAGAAAAAACATGAAAAATGTGAAGAGAGAGAAGATAGCAGGAGATGGCCATGTGCTGCAGAATAATGGCTAAGATCACATGACTACCAGCTGTTCGCCACCAACACCAATCATAACACACCTCCCTCTCCATTAAATTACAGTCTCCACAAAAGGATCCAAATTTCACAAAAATCAGATCTTTTCAGACTTCTCTCTTCCCCTTCTACTTCACAAGAAACCACCGCTTTACCTCTCAAAAACAACACTAAAGCACCAATCTTTCGATGAAATAAGAGAACCTTACTCCCCTCAAAGTAAACAAGATTCCTGTGTTCTCTCTGTTTCAGTGCTTGTAATACAAACAAGAGATCTATGCACCTAACCAACAAAGAAGAAATTTATTCATCTACACAAGAATCATGGTCACGACATTTTGATACGTTACATAGTGAGTGCACTCCCTCGTACAGTAAGGTAAAGATAGAAAGCACCCGAAGCAAATAATAGATATCAAAGTCCAAATACAGCCCGAAATGTCATGAACAAGAAGAGAGAAGAATACAATCAAAGAAAGAACTTCAAAAGATCATTGCCGCCATCCATCTCCAGCAAGAGATGTGAGAGAAAGCACCATCCATCAACGGCAGAGATCAAGCTCGGAAGAAGAAAGCAGCGGCGACGGCGACCAACAATGCGGATCCGGCAGCAGCGAGAGGAGCGGCGTCTGATGGGGGGGAAGTGGGCGGGCTGGAGGGTGGGGAGGAAACGGAGGGTGGGCTGGAGGAGGCCGGGCTGGTGGCGGAAGGCGGGGAGGGAGGAGACGGTGGGTTGGCAGACGGGGAAGAGGCCGATGCCGGAGCCGGGGTTGTCGGTGAAGAAGCGGGAGTGGAGGGAGTCGGCGAAGAAGGCGGGGCGGCGGAAGGAGGAGTGGAGGAGGGTGGTGAAACAGTAGGCGGCGTAGAGGAAGGTGGGGAGACGGAAGGCGGCGGGGAGACGGAAGGCGGTGGGGAGGAAGATGGGGAGGCAGTAGGAGCGCTCTTCGGTGCCGCCGACGGGCTCTGAGCGAATGCACAACTGATGATTGACAGTATCAGAAGAACAGATAACATTGAGGAAGCCATTACTG
Organism: Brasenia schreberi; assembly: GCA_036023115.1. Lineage (NCBI taxonomy): Eukaryota > Viridiplantae > Streptophyta > Magnoliopsida > Nymphaeales > Cabombaceae > Brasenia > Brasenia schreberi. The sequence continues at coordinate 5,492,344 of JAYKKT010000059.1, read as the reverse complement.
TTCCGCTCTTCCCTTCCTCACTAACGCACACAGAGAGAGAGAGAGAGAGAGAGAGAGAGAGGAGGAGGAGGGGTGGTGGAAGGGTACCAGGAAAGATATAAGCTTTAGGGTGGGGCCCGTTTTGCTCAACAATTAACAACTAAGCAACGGCTGCCCTACCTTCCATTGTTTGTGGCCCCCGCCCGAGCTCATTTCTTTTCTGCCTATTTTTAAATTAAATTCTTTTGAGGCCTTTTCGGCAAATTTTTAAATTCCCAACAACACCTTTCGCTTAGAAAAAGGAAAATAAAGAGTGATTGATACCTCTTCAAAGAAAATAGTAAAATCACCCTTTAAAAAAAAAACTCTGTTCTAGAGATTTGTAACTGACGGCGAATCAACATTTGAGCCAAGGTGAGACGTCGACACCATTTCAAATTTAGAAAATCAACTTAAATTCTATAGCCCACAGTGGATCCATGGGCTAATTAACTTGTTTGAACTCGAGAGCATTGGCTTACCAGTACAGCTCTCTGAGACCCACTCACAAATGGCGAGTCCAATCCTGATGTGTGCGTGTGCGTGTGCGTGTGCGTGTGCGTTAAGCTTTGGCCTCCTATTATAACAAAAAAAAACTTGTTCGAGCTTATGAATATAAACCAAACATTAATTGTGTTAGACGACTTAAACACAAGTTATTTATATGAAGTTAAATTTTGGGTGAAAAGATTCAATTTTTTGAGGTATTTGAAGCCAAGAAAGACTAAGTAACATGATCTAACTGTGCTCGAATTAAAGAATTTCTTTTTTCTTTAAATTGCAGAATTCTACAAGCTTATAAGATGTTCCACGAGCTTAAAGAAAAGTGGTTTAGGTTTATCCTTAAAATGAATAATTTATGAGGTAAATAATTATATGTATGAGAAACCCATTTTTTTAAAAAATGCTTAAATACTTTCTTTTCTTAGTGGAAGCCACAGACGCATACACAAACTTTGAGAATTGAACTCACTATCAGCAATATGAGAGTTAAAGGGCCCCACCAGATGAGCAAACGCTCTGCATCCAAAAAAAAAAACTTAAATACTTAAAGAAACTCAGAGATTATTCGTCCACTTTTATGTGGTTTATTTTTTCCTTGATACTACTACGTATTGCATCCACAACGTCATATTTGACTATCCAACAATTTTCCTAGCGCACATATTAATAGCTTATATATATATATATATATATATATATATAGAGAGAGAGAGAGAGAGAGAGAGAGATTGATATACACTTAGGTGCCAGTAAATCTAGATAAATCCTTATTGTCCATCTTTAATAATTATCAAATAATGACTTAAATTTAAATTTAAAAAATAAAAGTACATATATTTTTTTCAGGTTTACTTTATTGACATTCGTATTTTTTGCTTTTTAAACTAAAATGTTAACAACTCATCATCAAAAGGATAGTTGATATTTGTTTGGATTTGCTAGTATCAAAAAGATATATAGTTGAGATTTGTTTAGATTTGTTTCTCTCTCTCTCTCTCTCTCTCTCTCTATATATATATATATATATATATATATATCACCTTTACATTTCTCTTTTAAAATTTTGGCCTGTTATTTTTCATAGTAAAATTGAATGTTTTGATCATTTAATTAGATTTTGCCATGCAGTTAGTTGTGCTAATTGATTTCATTTCATATTTCTTTAGTTCTATATAATAAACCAAATGAGCTAACATGAGCCAAACCGATGAAATCTTCATTCATGTTCAGTTCGTATGGCTTAACAAGCCCCACTCTTGTTTGGTTAGTTTCTTGCAAGGAATCGACTGAACGAAGCCGAACAAAAAACAACTCGGTTCGTTTACCAGCCTGAGCCCGAGAACAAGTTAAACCCCCATTCCACTCACAAGTTGAAGGTCATAAGTTCGACGCACGCTGTGTGCATCTGGCTTTAGCCTCCTCCTTTTGCCCTAAGAAAATACGTTGGGATGACCAATTCGGAAAAAAGGAACTTTGTGCAATGTACACTTTACTCTTCCTAGACTGGGTCGTGCCTAACGATTGATCGGGTAAAAGAAGGAAGTTTGTTAATGATTTATAGCTTTTGCTGAAACATGAAACAGCAAAAAAAATACCTCAAAAATTTCAAAAGAAAAGCCAAGGAAGGCTGAATTACTATCTCATTAATGAATTAAATAAATTACTGTTTGTATATATATACATTATTATCTCACTAATGTATATATGGGAAGTCAGGTAGAGTGCACAATGATCCACTGCTCTCTTGGCTGGGAGTCTACCTTAAAGAAAAAAGACCTTTCAATTGAAGGTCAACAGTTCGATACCCATCATCTCCTCAATCAAAAACAAAGAAGAGTCACAAAAGATATACAGCCTTCCTGGTTGAGGGGTCGACAAGGTCGATTCAAAAGAATATTTCAGTTGAAGGTCATCAGTTGATACCCACTGGCGTAAATCTTATTATGCACGTCTCTCTCTCTCTCTCTCTCTCTCTCTATATATATATATATATATATATATATATATAGAAAGAAAGAGATTGTTGGACATAAATCAAAATTGGTTCTTTGTTGTACTCAATATTTGTTTTAACCTACGTTCGATAATTCTTTCTTATAATTTCATAGTATAACTCATTACTTGATACCCCAATAATTCACACAATTCTAAATGTCTCCCTTGTTCTTTTATATGGGTATAAGTGTAATCGCTGTCTATTCCTCGGACATCTTTTGGTTTCTCCATATTTCATTAAATAGTCTTGTGAGCAAAGTGATTATTGTCTTTCCTATTATTTTCCAAACTTCTATAAGAATATTGTCTCCTCCTACCGATTTACAACCTTTGATATGTTTAAGAGCATCTTTGACTTCATTCTTTTGAGTACGTCGGTAAAAATTGTGGTGTATATACTTTTTTTAGTTGTCTAACTCTCCTAAGTTAATACTAACATCTTTACTTTTATTAAAAAGCTTATAAAAATAGTTTTTTCATTTATTTCTTATATCATTATTTGCCATTAGAATTTTTTCACCCTCATCTTTGATGCATCTAATATAATTAAAATTTTTAGTTTTCTTATCTCTAACCCTAGCTATCCTAAAAATATCTCTTCCACCATCTTTTGAGTTGAGTTTTTTATATAAATCCTTAAAAATTTTAGCTTTTGCTTCACTAACGGCTTTTTTCGCTTACTTCTTTGCTTTATTATAAGCTCTCTAAAGTTTCATTAGTTTTCTTAGCATAATGTAATTTGTAACATACCCTCTTTGCCTTTATTTTATTTACACTACTTCACTCCACCACTAAGCTTCCTTTTGTATCATTACACCTGCCTTAGATTCACTTAACACATCTTTTGCCACTTTCCTAATATGTATAGCCATATTATTCCACATATCACAAGGTGTACCAACATAATTTCAAACATTTCTTTGAAGGACTTTTTGTTTAAATATATCTTCTATCTCGTTTTTGAGGTTTCACCATTTAGTCCGAATAGCTCAATGCACCCTTTTCTTCTTTGTCCATTTTTTATTTGTAAATCTATAACTAAAAATCGATATTGAGTGGTTAAACTTTAACTTGAAATTATCCTGCAATCTTTATAACATGATCTATCTTTTTTCCTACAAACAAAATAATCAATTTGTATTTATGATAAACCACTCTTATAAAAATTAAATGTTCATCTCGTTTTTTGAAGATTGTATTGTCTATAAAAAGATCAAATGTCATTGCAAAATTTAAAATCTCTCTACCTTCCTCATTTATATCCCTAAAACCAAAGTTTTCATGAATACCTTGATATCCTAATGCCTCTTTACCGACATGCTCATTGAAGTCTCCTCCTAAACAAATCATCTTCCTTTGTGAAATTCTTTCAATCATCTTATCTAACTCCTCTCAAAAAGTCGTCTTTATACTATCTTCTAGTTCTACTTGGGGTTCATAAGCACAAACTATATTCAAAACCTTTGTTCCTACCATTAATTTCAATGTTATAATTCGGTCACTATATCATTGTATGTCTACTATATTATCCTTTAAATCTTTGTTTATGACAATACCAACTTTGTTTAAGTCTTTTCCTTTATTCAGTACCATAATTTAAAACATGTATCCTCAAATTTTTTACTTTTTCTCCAACCCATGTAAGGGATCACCCTTGCATTGCCGGTCCCAAGCCCAGATAAAAGAAGAGGGTTGTGTTAGGCTTTCGACAACCAGTGTAAAACTTTATCGAATTTTTATAACATGGATTACAAAAATTAGTCTAGTATGGGAAAAAGCTTAGTTGTTGTTGTTGTTGTCCAACCCACTTTATCTTTTGTAAATATATGATATGAATCTTTCTCCGAATCATAGTATCTACCACCTCCATTAGCTTATGGGACAATGTTCCAATATTCCAAGAACCGATATGAATCTTATTATCTAGGACTAACTTCCTTACCCTTTGCATTCATCTATAATAAAAATGTGGAGACCCTCTATGTAATTTATTCACTACATCCGTGTGACAATGTAGTGGGACTAACTTTTTTACCCACACCCGTCCATGATGTGGAATCTCTCTCTACAATTTATTCAGTGAATTCGAGTGAAAATATAGAGTTCATTGCTTACTTTTGACTGCATTCGAGTTCGGCAACGCGTCGTTAAGAGGAGACGTCCTAACGCAATGCTCATAATTTGTATGACATCAACATGATAACACTAGAGATTTAAAATGAGAGTTTATGTGTATCGGTTGACACTACGGATAATGTTCAAACCTCAATTGCACACCACGGAAGTGAGAAGCTTACGTTTGCAACAGGCTTCATACCATCGAAAATACCATAACCATGATGCAGAGAAAGATCCCTTACCTAATTAAAAAGGGTAGCCTCTGGGAAATTGTCTGTAGCCAAAAAACGGCTTACGGTCGTCGGACGAGGGCACGATCCACAGCGAGCTCCAAAGGGTGGGAGGAAAGAAGCAGAGAGGCAAAGGGGTCGGGACATGAACCTGAATAAACTGCTATCAATTCAATCGGGGTCCCAAGATAGAGAAACTACGTCAAACAAAATCGGGTCTGATAATTGAATCGGATATCAGTCCGATTCTGGAACCGGTTTGTCCTATTCTAGTGAGAACCGTCTTGCACAAAGAGCAATAACTCAGTTGGCTAGGGGGTCGACTCACAAATTAAAGGTCTGGAGTACGAACATCAGTTGGGGTAGCGATTTTGTGTATTATATCGTGTCGATAGTTGCAATCTTGTGTCTCGGGTTGTGTCATGTCATTTCATGCTTCTCAAAAGCAGCTTGGTCCAAACATGACCTGATTTGTTTCCAACCTTGGTGGATGTGAACATGAACTTTTCAAAACATGTTTGTATGGTGACTCATAGCGTCATTACTTTCAAGTTCCGGGTTGACTTTGGGTCCTGTTATTTTGTGTTCCCAACAGAAAACTTCAACACTAACACGACCCAATAATTTTGTCACATGGGTAGTGACAAAAACACGTACTTTTGGAGCTCCAGTGATAACAAATCCTTTAACAAACTTCTCAACATTTCATCCATTAACTTGGTTTATGGGAAGTTAGTCTTACGGTTAACCGTATGGTTAAGCAAAGTTGTTCAAAGATTGCAGAAAACCCACGAGTTGAAGGTCATGAGCTCCGTGCTTGAGGCTTTCATCTAGCTTCGTACTAGGGAAAACGTTATTGGAAGCACAGTTTTCTCGACAAACAAATCAAAGACCAATTGCCAACTACAATTTTTTCTTATAATAGAGATGTCCATATGGGTGTTTAAAGAATCCATTAAACCACCATATAAACAAACCGATCTAAATAGGTGATCTGGTTTGGTTTGAGAAAAGAAAAACTGGTTCAGTTCATATTTCTTAGGCTGAAACTAAACCAATTCATATATTCGCATATTAAAATGTAATAAAGCATGGTTTTGGACACCTAACCAAACAGGAACTGATGGTTGTCCATAAAGTAAGAAACAAACTATATTGGTTTGTTCGAGTTTATATTGGTCTGGTTCAAGTTGAGCCTAGAACCGGACCAAACGCTGGATGCACATACAATACGCGTTTGAACAGGATATCCACATCCTAATAGTGGTACAACTCCTGATCGACCTGTTTTTGCCACCATAGTCTAGCTCCTATCAGATAGATACAAGCCATACGCAAATCCAAGAAATGTCTTCCCTGGATAAATTGCAAACTTCCAGTCAAACATTACAACTGCAGAGTCATAATGGTCGATGCTGCTATTCCATGGTAAACTCCCCTCCTACCAACGAGAGAGAGATGAAAATGACCAATTTCCACGTTACCGTTCAAAAAAATAAACAGTGAAATCTGCTGCCAACCGTATTGAAGAAAAGAACCACCGCCCATCATCATCTCCGGCGAACACCTGGGTTCGCAGCACGTTGAGTTGCCACTGCTTGTTGCTGGGAAGACGATTGCCCTGCAGATCCTGCTGCCTGCTCCTCCGGCATGTTCATCGCTTGAGTGATTGCATTCATAACGATGAGCCCAAGAGGGATCAAGTACATCCACTGTACACCAACATCCAAAAGACACGTAAATCAGTTTCTTCATCGTTCTCACAATGGCGACCACCGGTTAACTGGAGTTCGATCCAACACTAAAAGTAAAGGAAAGGACTTACATATTTGGACCAAAGGGAACGCTCTGGTGGCTGAATTCCTTCACCCTCACCATTCTCAACTTTTTGTGCTGCCTCAGCGAATGATGGCTTTCTGCAATCTCGAAAGTAAAAAAAAAAAGAACGGTTTTCAGATTCTCTACAAATTCAAACATATTCATAGAGAAAAGATGAATTGAAATCAATTTATTGCAATTGCAAGGTCAATATAATGTTGACCTTGGTGCGAGCTCGCCATTCTTCAAGACCGTGTAAGAGTTGAAAGACCACCTTGATGGCTGCAAGCATTTTAACAGTTAAGGGCAAAAGTAAGACAATCATACAGAATATCACATACAATATAACGAAGAAACTTTCGGCAGGTGAGTCTCGAAGGATGCACCATGAGAGATGGCCGCAGACCCAGTTAAATAGGTGCGAGAACCAGATAGGATTGTAAAGAATAAAGGCATCTAAGTTGCTTGTGTTCTTTGATAACTTAGCCACACCTCAAGGAGGCATGATATACAAAAGGGGTGGAATGGCAGCATTATTGAAGCTAAATATGCTCACATATGACCCTTTTCTTCAGGACAACCAGTACAAAATTAGGTAACGGTATGGTTTTCTTGCAAAGAAGAAAATGTTCTAATGGAAGAAAGCTATGCCGACAACTTTTATGCATACTAAGTTCATGGGTTCTCTATCCATCGTCCATAAATACTGGATAATTCAGATCTAATCCCTAAAATCAGAAATTTTAAGAGGGGAGACCACATCCTTGTCAACATTGAACATGTCCAACACGCAAAAGTGGATTAGTGACTGAATAATTTAAGCCCAACATAACTTTCATCAGAAATTTCTGTACAGAATGCAAAACGCAAGAAGACCATGTGTAACTTTTCGGGCAGGAAGAAAAGAGACGTTTAGAGAAAATTTGAAGTGCCTAATGCTACGATGAATTCTAAATTGCTACAATTGACAGGCTTGGCATTAGTGAAGGTTAGCAATGATCAGATTATTGCAGGGAATTTCGAGAAGACAAACTAAAGGTACCGGGCATACCTTTCCCAGTAACCGAGGATAAGGGCATGAGCTAGATGAGCCATAGTTAACGGCCAAAACATTGACTCCTTCCTGCATTGCCATATCTTTACTCCATAAAGTCATCCACAACAAGATTAAAAGCACAATATTTTGGATAACTGCTAACAACGAAAAAAGCAACAGCCAATAGAAGTAGACATTCTAAATTAGCATTAGGTTCGTCCAAGAGAATCTTCATTAAGAACATCAGGTAATACTCATGACGTTAAGTTTAATATAAAGTACAGCATTGAGCAGGAAATAGAGAGACATCTTCAAACAAACTGCAGACCATCAAAATGGACCTCTCAAAACGCATAGCTTTGTCGTGATATAATCCATCAGGTCCAATTTGGATTTTCAGCAATTTTTGTTCTTCTCTCTCATTTTCTTTAGTTTGCTTTGATGAAATTGGAGCAAAGTCGTGTTGCAAAATGAGATATTCATTGTATGACAGAGACGTGTACAGCTCTAGATACATCACCAATGATCTCCACTTTGAGAATATTAATGTAGTATGCGATAATTCATAATGCAAGATGCTGCTTGATTATTCTTCTCTGTGCTTCAACGGAGGCGCTGTAAAAATTAACTGGACTGATGTCAACCCTTTAATGTTTATGCTGTCCAGAACATAAAATCTGCGGATGTAATCCGATTTCTCATGCATTTAATCCATTATACTGAACTGACTTAGGTAAAGTAGCAAAATGGACCCATCGGATATTTAAGTTTACATAAATCATTCTCCAAGTATGTGTATTTGTTGTGCACATCCGTAAAAATGTGATCCACACAAACAAAGATTGTCATAAATGCCACTTGAACTGTGATGTCATCAGACATGAAGTCTGATGGACTATACCATGTGTGTATAAATATTCTGTTAATTGCTTGCTAATGTACTCCCCCCATTGTCTGAGCGAAGGATTTTCACTAAAATATTGAATTGGGTGAGAATGAATTTATGCATAATTAAAAAAATTAACAAAACTTCAGACTTTGATTTCATTAAATATATAATCGTAAGGCGAGTACAATCATCAATAAAAGAAACAAAGTATCTCTGACCAAACAAGGAAGTAACATGACTAGGACCCCAAATATCTCAATGAATAAGTTCAAAAGGCTGAGATCTTCTAGAGTCAGTCAATGGATAAGTGGCTCTTTGATGTTTCCTAAGCTGACAGACTTCACATTCAAACTGAATTTTATTGACTCTGAGATGAGGTAGGACATAAGGAAGTTTAGACACAGGTAAATGACCAAAACGAAAATGCCAAAGCCGAATCTCTGAATCCTGAAGTGGTGTTGCTGAAGCTTTATAAGAATTTCCATGCTGAAAATGATCTTCCAAAATGTATAAGCCCTTTTGTAATCTACCATGACGAAAGACTTTCCCCGTCTTCAGATCCTGAAACACACAATCAGTAGGAGTAAAAGTTATACTGCATTTAATGGTACGAGTCAACAAACTAACTGAAAGTAGATTTATTGGAAAGCTGGGAACATGATAGACTGATGATAAAATAACAACACATGTGGGCACACTTTCCTGTCCAACCATATACGAGTAAGAACCATCTGCTAACTTAATAGGCTCTTGTTTGGAAAGATATCTGTACTTTGAAAAATAGGATGATTCTCCAACCATATAATCTGTTGCACCTGAGTCAATAATCCAAGTCTTTGAATTAGAGTAAGATAAGTTACCCTTTACAATGTGAGTTGCCTGAGTTACTGAAGCTTAAGAAGTATATGGTTGAGACTGTCTAAATAGTCTTATTTCGAGTCCTTCAATTCTCTTAAGAAGTTCTTGCATTCCATCTGTATTAGTCGTAGTATTCTCAACAGAATGGGCAGAGGGATTCTTATTTTTGTAATAGTCTGGTTTGCCATGTAATTCCCAAGAGTATTCCGTGGAATGTCTTGACTTTCCACAATGAGAACAGATGAGTTTTTCTTTTTCATCTGGATGGGATCTACCACGTCCTCATCCACGACCTGGATATCCTCCTCTTCCACGATAATGAGAATTTTCTCCTCGTGTGTGAAGTGCATGTTGATCAGTAACATGAACATTATTCTTCTCAAGATTTCGTCTGTCCTCTTACCTGATTAATAAGGAATAAACTGTTCCCAATGAAGGTAGTTCATCTCTTCCCAAGACATTGAGTTTTATTGACTCAAATTCTGAATTAACACCCCATAGTAAATCAAATACCTTTTTCTTCTTAGTCTCTGCGTTTCTTTCAGTTTGGCATGAAGTGCATTTGATACTGGAGTAGTACTGAAGTTCATCCCAAAGTCCTCTAAGATCAGCATAGTAATCACTAATAGATCGTGAGCCCTACTTACAATCCCTAATCTTTTCCAGAATTTCATATTCTTTTGCTACATTTTTCTTTCGAGAATAAGCTTCTGAAACTGCACACCAGATGTTATAAGCTGACTTAAGAAACATAAATGTCTTAGCAATTGATGGAGTCATTGACTATAGTAACCAAGATGATATTAGTGCATCTTCTCGTTGCCAAATAGGATAAAGAGAATCATCTATATCTGGTATAGGTGTCTGACCCATAAGGTGAGTCCATCTCCCCCTTGCTATGATAGCCAGTTATACTGATCTAGACCATTCCAAATAATTTCTTCCATCTAATTTTGTTGTGATAATTTGAAAACTTTCTCCTTTTTCATTCATAGGATGCTCAGACATCATAGCTGGATTTTCAATTGCCTTGCCTTTACTCGCCATAGATATTCAATTCAAAGATATGAGTACACGATGAAGGTGTGGTTTCCCAGCAGAAATCTGTACCAATAATCTGTCCTTTCTAACTATAAAAAAGAAGAATGACCAATCAACTAATGTTGATTGGCAAATCTGGCTGATATCTGATTGTTGGATGATTGGTTAATCAGGCAAATCTGAAAAAAATAACTAATGTTTACCAATAAACAGATTGGAGGATTCTGCCTTCACGATTTCTGTTGGCAAATCTGGCCGATATTGGTAAATCTGGCCTTCACGATTTTGTATGCCTTCACGATTTCAATGAACCAATGTTCAAAAAGGAATATGTAATGTATTCTAATTGCAGCCAATATCTGAATGTATCTCACACATTCAAGAAATCAATATCACGAATTCTAATGGCAGCCGATAGTCAATATATGAATATGCATTCAAGATACCAATAACTGTTTTCTGAAAAATGAATCAGTAATGATTCACGCTGATTCAAACAATCGATCTCTGTTTTTCTTCCACAAAACGCATGAAAAACTTGTTTCAATGATTTTCTTCGATCAACATCATTGAAATAAACGCCCATATAGGCTCTGATACCATATTAAAAGGAAATATGCATTTATCAACGAAATTTAACTTACAAAAGTGAGCAGATTGGAGGCATTCCTCCAATCTGCACTTGCGGCTCCTCTAGGGCTGCCGGCTGCCACTTTTTCTCTTACTAACTAAACCCTAGACACTATTATTTATACTACCCTATCTAACTTCAATTCCTAAATTACCCCTGATTAGTACTAATTACTACTAAATAAACATGACACCCTAATACACTTAAATAACGATATTGCTAGGCTTCCTTTACATCACACGTCTTTAACAATTTTGTCCTTCGATTTCTCAAGAGTAAGGCACAGAAAAGTCCGGTCACAGTTACTACACTGCATGCATGCTAGAAGCCACCTCACAACAACTTCGTCTACCAATGTTAATCATTATCCCCTTGTTGTAACTGGACTCGTTCCAGAAAGGGCCACTTCTAACTAAATAATGAATTTGTTACCTACAGAAACCACTAGAATGCAACGTCAAACCGTGTACTACATGCCATGCAGCTAATAGAAAATCTTTTGCAGCACAAGAAGAAACTTAAATGAAATTAAGTACCTTAATGGACCTTTCATAGTATATTTTGACAGTTAACCATAGGATAAAGATCAAGGCATAAGAAGAATTGATTACAAAGTAGCAACCACTGTTATAAGTATCGGAACGTAGCCAACCAGTGTTATAAGCATCAATACATATTTCATACAGCAACAACATCAACAACTAAGCCTTTTCCCATACTATATGGGATTGGCTACATAGATTCTTTGTTTCCATAGATGGTGAAAATGTTAAAAGAGGAAGAGGAAGACCACACAAAATTTTGTTACACCCAGTATGTATCGATATGTATCAGTGGTATCACATTTTTCTAAAAGAAATTAAAAGTATCTCATTAGAAACAAATTTTGGATTTGCAAACCCTGTACCAGCCATATCACCCGATACAGCCTACACAACCTGTATCACACTATACAAGCCAATACAGGATCTGCAGACCTTGTATCGGTCATATTGTGCATATGGCTGATATATTGTATGGTCTGTATACACTATTCAATTTGCAAGACAGCCAGTATATCATATTGATTTTGGCATCAACATATCATATGATATGCATTCACACTGATAATACACTAAGCAACATGACATCACGAATCAAATCAAGAACCAAAGTTCAATAAAGAGAAAGGAATGATACCATGTGGATAACAAAATGTTCTTCCAAATCTGTATGAGGAAGGCATCTCTAGATTTGACGATAAAAAAACAAAAGGAAGAAGGAAAGTTAGGGTAACTATAGAATTTAAACAAAAAACACAAAAGAGAAACAAGAAAAGCATATGATAATAAGCCAATACAGATACAATGAAGGCATGAAACCAATCCCCCTTGAATAACTTGGAAAGGCTAGAAATTTGTTTTGAAGCCATTACCATAGCCTGCTTTGTCTCTCCCTCAGATCTGACTAATATGCATAAAATGGTGTTGAAAAAGTTCCTTTTGTTCTTATATAATATCGATCACCTCAGAAACACAATATTTTATTACATGCAGAATAATTACAGATATAGTAAAAAATTGCAAAAGCCAGTTTAACATACATGCTCTTATGGGCAGATGTAAAACCTATAAGCTTTAGTATGAATTTGATCTTAAAATGCTCAGAGTCACAACAAACCAAATCTTAACTCATAACTGGAAGATCGTAAATGCTCTTCTGCCTTAGCAGCCTACAAGTGGAATGGACATAAGTAACAAAAAGATTTCACTACAGAAGTATGATATCATTCTAAACCAGCATAAATGAGAACAATAAATGCGTTACGTACACCACATAATATGTATCATGATATCATCTACCTTAAAGAAAAAGGATTCAGCTGAGTAGAGATGAAATAACCTAGACACAAGCACTTATAACGTCTGTGCCATGAGCTGGTGTCAACTTCAGGTTGTTTTCGCCAAGTTCATGTTAGTAGATTACATAGCATCATGTCAGCATCTCATGGTCTTAGGTTGGATCTAGTTCAGATGAAATAACCTAGACACAAGCACTTATAACATCTATATCGCTCCGTATCATATGATAGAGGATGTATCGCATACTGTGATATTATCGAACTGTATCGTGCGATACAATAGCATATCATATGATATGTGTGATACACCCCTTATTTATAAATGTGAATGCCAACCCTTTACTTTTGGGGGCATGACAATAATAAGGGTTTCTTATATTTTTTTCATACAGTCTGGTAACCTTCCAAATGATACTTTATCTGTAAAAAAAGGGTTATAATCAATATTCATGTTTCAAAAGTTAAAGTATTTAATTATATATATGTGTGTATAGTATTTGAAGGAGCACAATAATGCCAGCAAGAGGATGATGACAATGATTCTACTGTTGAAGGTGGTGATCTTGAAGAAGGAGGAGGAAGAAAAGAAGATTATTTAGTTGATGATCCTGGTTACAATATGTGATTCTTCTTTTTCAATTATGAAAGTTGTAATTTTAAAGAATATTTGCTACTTGTTCATGATGAAAGTTGTACTTGTAATTTGAATTAATGTTCAATGGATGAACGTTTACTCAAATTTTGATTTATAAAAATTGTTTAGAATTGTTCTTCGTTTTTCTTGATTTTTAAAATATTTAAAACAAAAATTATGATATGATATACCTCTTTCATGGAAAAATGATACACATTATGATACGGTACAAACAACTTTTTCAAGGTCATCGAGTGTCCGATTTGTGCCAGGTTTTAAGTGTTGGACTCGTGACAGAGTTAACATTAATATTATAAGGATCTTATTTAGTATTACGTGATTAAGGGATAAAATTGGATCTAGTCATCTAGGGGTTCTTGGTAGGATCCAATTAGAATATTTGGGGGACTTGGGAGCCGTTTGGACTTTAATTGCTTACGATTTGAACCATTGGTCTTGTTAGTAAATGAGCTACATATTAATATAGATTTTATACTTAAATAGGTACTAAAGGAGATGTATCACCACACCTCTATATAGATATAGATATATGCTTTGGTTAAGGTAGGGGATATGCTTTCTCAATAGGACCATGCTAGGGTTTGTTTTGAATCTATTGAGAATTGCTTTATAATGTGCGTGTTTGACACCAGTGATGCCTTTGTGTGCTCTTGGTTGTGTGTGTCCATTGGTTGATAATGATAAAAATGAATATGTTTTAAATTTTGATTATGAAAGGCTTGTAAATATTGTGACATCACATCAGGATTTGTGTGAGATTACTATGGATGAGATATTTATGAATATTGTGTTAAGCATGTGATATTATGTTGAATAAGAATAATAAAGAGGATTAGGACCTAATTACATGAAAATATTGGCCATATTGTGTTTGCTTATTGTGTGGGATCTCGAGAGATTCGGTTGAGATATAAAACCCTTGGATGTTCGACTAAGGGAGTGAGGGTGATCTCCCGAGCACTCTAGCCATGTGTGTGAATGACACCCTATACCAAAGGGCCATTAACAAGGTTCAAACAACTGATGCAACCATGGTTTTAGCACTATATGAGCCGTAATTCAACAACAACAACAACAACTAAGCCTTTTCCCGTACTAGACGGGGTCAGCTACATGGATTCTTTGTTTCCACAGATCCCTCTCGTGTGCCATGTTAGCAGTTAACTCCCAATAAGCTAGATCATTCTTTATTGTTTCTTTCCAACACTTCTGTGGTCGTCCTCTACCTCTTTTAATACTTTCCAAATTTAGTTTTTCTAACCTTCTTACAGGTTCTTCTTTTGATCTTCTTTCTATATGTCCAAACCATCTTAAACGATGTTCTCTCATTTTATCCTCTATTGGTGCCACTCCTAATTTGTTTCTAATAACCTCATTATGTATACGGTCTTTTCTTGTATGACCACTCATCCATCTCAACATCTTCATTTCTGTCATAGACATCTTTTGTATATGTTGATGATTAACTGCCCAACACTCAGAAGTCAGAACCATAAAACATGGCAGGCCTAATTGCTGCTCTATAATATTTACCTTTTAATTTTAATGGTATCTTCTTATCACAAAGAATACCTGATGCTCCTCTCCATTTTAACCAACCAGCATTAATTCTATGTGGAAAACTAAATAAGTTGTGTGTGTGGATTGTGGATGTGGATGAGTGTGTGTGAATTTGATTATTGGATTATAAAATTGTGGTTGTATTTACTATATTTTGATAACTATGAAATGCATTGTTATTTTAAATGTATATGTTTCTTGTATGTAATCCTATTGACAATATATCTTTTTATTGGGCACGTCTTGGTGTGCTCACCCTTTTGTTATTACTATTTTATAGGTTAAGATTGCAGGTTTAAATTGCTGGGAGAGACTTTGGTTGAGGTTCTATCAGATTGATTTAGCAACATGATCCGATATGAGATAGAGCCAAAAGGTCATTTGTTAGAGAAGGTTGTATTAGTTTGTAAATGATATATACTTTAGACTTGGTGTATAATTTTGTATAAATTTAGATATTGAGTTATAAATATGATTGGACCTTATTCATAATAAAGTTTTAGAGGACTTGTTATACATGTTTGTATAAGTTTATCATCTCACACCTTGGGCTCGTGGTGCCACATTAGACAGGTTAGCGTGAGGGTTGACCCTGGTGGGACCCTGGGAGGGACCGAGGTGTGACATATAGTGTAGCTAGTAATTATTATGTTCAGTTGACATTGAATGAACTTAAAAGAAACAATGTATCATAATACATAGCTTGTTATGTATTTGCATTCTATATAACATATGATGAGTAATTGAACTATAACGGGTATATGTTTATGATATATGTTAAGATATTCCCAAGTATGTTAAATGTTGAATGCAATCCTTGTTCACAAGTGTGGCTTGTCTAGTAAAATAAAATCTATACTTGACAAAATACTGATGGTGTGTAAAGATGTATTGTTTAAGGCAATGAAGCATTAGTGGTTTTGTGTGCAGAAATTACGACCCAAATGCAAGCAGTTGTATGACTTCAAACACACACGCGAGCACACATACTCACTTATTCACTCATTAGAAACATAATAAATGATGATATCCTACTAACTCAGCACATAAAATAATTGGAAACTTTTCTTTTGAGATGAAATACTCAATATTAGTGGTTGAGAAAAGGGGATAGAATATGACAGGTCTAAACACAGCAAACTTACTGCTTTAACAGATGATAGAACATAATCTTTCCCAGGATTCAACACATTAGCTGGTACTCTTATCTGATAGAAGTCATCCTTCTCTAGAAGCTCCTGCAGAGATTTGATATTAATCTCCTAAACCAACAATAGATGGTGGAAATTGGGAACTTGAAATTACCAATAGAGAAACACATACCAGGAAAACTGTCTGTTCCCTTTCAGTTAAAGCATTTCTTGAGATGCGAAGTTTGGTAAGAGTCTGCAAGAAAATGGAAATTGGCATTGCATCATTATTCTAATCTCAACTAGATGCAGGAAAGTAGTGCTCCTTGAGCACCTATTCCCATCCATTATGAACCTCAAGTGCAACGCTTGATACAGGAGATGTTCCAGGCCATTTGATTGTGACATGCATGCAGCCTGCTAGTTTATAACTTAAGAAAACAACAATCCACGGTGTTTTAATCTTGATGACATGAGACATAAGATTGCCATTAAAATGTCAGAATGGCCTCTAAATGTACACATTTTTCAAGCGCAACCAGAATGGCCTCAGGTAACGTTTTGCAAGTCAATGGGGTCCCTGGTACAGTCCCTTAACTCACCGGTTGTTATGAGAATTCTCCATTCGTCAGATAATTGCGGCCATTTCATGTCTCTACGATGATCTATTGTCATCTGCTCCACTATCAGACCTATCTGGAAAGCCAAAACTATGCATTTCTTCGCTAAAGAAGTTTCAATCATTTTGGCTCCAGGGCTTCAAATAATTGATCTTCCTCGAGAATATATGCCGGAAGTTTAACAAAACGATCGGTTTGGCAACACACAAACGTATCGATTAGTTACAATTAACGGATACGGTCGCAATGTGTTCAGTATTAAACTCTGATTGAGGAGAAAAGCACTATGATAAGTCGAAAATCTATGGACGAAAAGTGAAACGGCAAGATTAGTGTTCGTCCAAGTTTGATCAGGTCTCAGCCTTCATGGAATAAAGGAGACGAATTTCGCGATAGAGGTACGGGAGAAACTCATACAACGAAAAAAATCCCTCTAGAAGATAGAGAAACATCAACTAACAAGGTAGTGACCGAGTTTCATAAGATCCCGTCGTTTTCAGGCCAGTGACGACATGACTTCAAATTCGATGCAGCGAAACTACACGGGTACAGTGTTCCCAACAATTACGATTTTTTTCAGATATAAGACTTGAACACTTACCTGTCCGCCATGGCTGGAGGTCTTGAGGCGGGCCGTGAATAGTCCCGCGGACGAGAACTCGCCGTCGGTTCCGAGCCGATGCTCTAGGGAAAACTGCACCTTCGTATCGGCGGGGCCGGAGTCACCCTCCTCCCTACGCCTCACCCGATGAGGGGATTGGATGGGGTCGGGGATCTCGGACCCGGGAAGCTTCACGCCTTCGAACTCCTCGTCGTCCACGAGCAACTCGTCCGATTGGAAGGGCGAGGACGGAGGTACGAAGGCCGCGAGAAACACGCATAGGGCGATCAACGTCGCCGATCTCTTCTTCATCTCTCTCTCTCGAGTCGAACAGACCACGGAACAGGTGAACCTGGACTAAAAAGGTGAAAGCATCGGAGATTGTTTGAAAATAACGACCAACTATCCAGTATTGTTTGCGTTATACTCATAAAATCGGATATATATCATCATTTACCGCGTTTTGCCTGCGCAATTATCTTCCCAGTTCGGACCGCCACAGGGGCTAGACATGGCCGGTTCCAAACGCCCCGACTAGATATGACGGGTTCCTAACCGGAACCAAGCCCAGAACTGAAGACTACGTTCTGGTTTTACATTTTATAAAATCAGAACCAAAATCCTATTAAAACCGACGATTTCAAGCCGTTCGTTACAGTATCTTTTATTTTTTATTTGACAATTCTTTAATGAGTACGGATTTCAAACCGATTGTTAAAGTCTAAGATTCCGAGCGAACCGAAACTGGATATGTCTATGCCCAACGGCTTGACCTGAATCAAACAATCCAAACCAAACTGGATGTGTCGTGCTTGAAGTGCGTCGTTCAGATTTGGAATGTGGTTAACACATCACATTTAAAATGACGGCTTTCATATACATTAACCTCGTATTTTACTACGTACATATGTACATATGTCCTGTCACTAGGATCGATATGCTCCAAGGAGCAACAAAAACAATTCGTAAGAGGCCATTCGTTCTAGTATTATTTTCATCAATGATGCTTAACTTTCGAGTTCATACACGACGAATGCCCTCGGATTATGTTAGTTCTTGTCTACCTAATATAATTGTTTTTTTACGTCAAAGTGAGGTGGAACTTATATATATATATATATAAGAAATTAAGATTTAGTACACCATAAAAGAGTAGTACACCATGGCACCTAAGTTATACTTGAAATTTAATTTGAAAAGTTATATTTTTAAAATAAAAAATAAGACTACATTATATGTTTTTTTGTTTTAAATATAAACATTTTAAATAGTTTAGATATACGATTGGATGCATTGATGCACCCAATCCGGTCTTCACTCTCTCTCTCTCTCTCTCTCTCTCTCTCTAAATACCTTCTTTTTTTTTGAAGTTATGTGAACTAAAGAACACGTAGGTAAGATAACGACCTCTTGGGCGATTAGCGTCATTCTCTCTCTCTCTCTCTCTCTCTCTCTCTCGCAAGCTAGTTCGCTCGATTACATGAGCGCGCGAGTGACGCGATACATCTGTCAGATTACGAAGGAGTGTTCAGAGGAGAGGAACAGAAAGGGAGCACTAGCAAAACTCCTCAATCATGCTTCACAAATTCTTATCTATATCTTCAAGATCAAAGAATTTCAGGATCGCGAGCACCATCTTCATCAATTCGACCCTTCGGTCTTCATTTACAATCTCCGCGACGCGCCAATGCTCACACGGACAGCCTTCTAAACCCTCTTCCATCGGTCATCCAATCTTTTCTTCTTATGGGGTTTCCAGATTTTCCGTTACCGGCTTGAATCTTCGAGGCTTTTCTACGGAATCGAATCGAGAATCGCTCGAATACGACGTGGTTATCGTCGGAGCGGGGCCTGCTGGATTATCGGCTGCAATCCGATTGAAGCAACTGTGCCAGGAGAAGAACAAGGATTTATCAGTTTGTATTCTGGAAAAGGGCGCTTACGTTGGTATGCACTAGCCGCCTTTGCCTTCTTTTCTTTGTTTTAGAAGTGCAATTCCGCAGAAGCAAAAAAATCAACGACACCCATCTTATAGCTTTCGTATATAACTGATTTATTGAGAATGGAGGAAAACATCCTTGTGCGATGTTATTATTGTTGATCGTAGTGACCGATTGGGTGTTGTTGTATATTGACATATCTACTGATTTCAGTCAGAATTGTTATCAAATACTGGTTGTTTGTAAACGAATTGTATTTTACATGGACATATCTACCGTCTTTAGTCAGAGCTGTTATCAAACACTGGTTGTTTTTGCCGGCGATAGCGTCAGTTATAATTGTATATTACAATTTTCATTCTCATGGGAGTAAAGTTTGGTACACCAGCAGTTACTTTGTGCTTCTATGTACACCTAAGGTTTCCCACAATGCGTCTGAGTACATATATGCTTTCTATGAATTCAAATATTTGGTGCTGAAAGAGTTGTATAGTTTCAGACAAGAAGTTGGATTTTGTTTGTGTGCATGGTGCACTTCTAAGTTTGCCTACAATGCGTGGTAATACATGCTTGTATACTTTCTGTGCACGAGTTTTTCAGCATGTTCTGTTTTATTTTTATTAAGGGGCATCTCACACGCATGCATTCTCGTCTATGCTTTGAAACCAGATTTTGAATGCTGACTATCACACTCATGCTGGGTACTGAGTACTCCCGCCGTATGGAACTGAGACCTGTAGGCAAACTGAAAACTTAAGGATAATTGTATCAGGCGTATCGAGGCATGTTGCTGGCTTTGAAGAGGAATTGCAAATTATAATGTTAGAACATGGGACACGCCCTGACTCATCAGGCTGTCAGGGCCCCAAGTCGTTGGGGGCCCAACGGTCACCACACCCCCGACGACTAGTTTTGTAGCCGTTGGGGGCTGACTGTGATAAACACCTTACTCCTTTTTTTTCTCTTATATTCTCTCTCTCACTTCCTCTTATTCTTTTCTATAAATACCTATATATATATATATTTATATTTTTTTTTCTCAAGCCTTTTTGTGGCTAAATAATATTCATTTCGTTATATTGTTCCTTTGTTGTATTAGCTTTATTATAGTTTTTTTCTAAGGCTTATGTAATATTTTAAGGTGATATTCACCGATCTTTCACTTCTACATTGAAACATCGTCTTAATTACATGGTATCAGAGCCATTTGCGATCATGGGAGCATTGTTTGTTGTCTCGAAAAGCATGCCGATCATGTTTTTTGTCTTATTTTAAGTTTACCCCTTTATTTATTTTTTTTCTTGAAAAATAGATAGAAAATTAGGGTTTAACTTTCATTTAATATCCTCGAGCTATAAAATTTGGGCCCAATCTATGAAAAATTACCTATATTTCAGAAAATTATGGGTTATATAAGTGGTTCAAAGGTGGAACCCTCTATTAATGCCACTCTTGAGCAAAAAGATGAATATAAAGGAGGTCATAGAACCGTCCTATGAGTGCTCATGAACAATATGAATGAACATACTAAGGACTCTTTGACCAATTTCACTAATACGAAAGAAGTATGAAAATATTTGAAAAAATCTCATGGTAAAAGTGGTTGCTCATAAAATGGTATTAAGAGACAAATTGGTCTCCCTTAAATAAGGAGATAAAAAGATAAACAAATCCTTTGGTGAATATTCTAATATTTGGAATCAATTATATGACTATAGAAAGAAATGTACACAATGTCTTAATGAGAGACAGGGGTTACGTCATCTCTTATTCATCAGCCATCGTTTCCCACCAAAGAAGAGGTATTTATCGAACTTGAAACGGTAGAAACTAAAATGAATGAATCTAGACATGGACTTTACATTATGGATTATTTACAATTTTACATAGTATAAGATATAGTAATGTTTTGTCAAATGATGCTCTTCAATGACATTAGATACTAGGACACCTTAATGCTCAAAAATTGTATCAATGTCCTCTTGAAATAAAGACTAAGAAAGATTTTTCTTGCAAAGATTGTGTTCATGGTAAAGTGCAACATCTACCATTTCCAAACAAAACACATTACTACAAGACCCTTCAAAATAGTTCATTTGGATGTATGGGGACTGATACCCATTTTATCTAAATGGGATATTTTCTGCTATGTTATTTTCATAGATGATTTTACTAGGTATACGTGGGTATATCTTTTAAAAGCCAAATTCGATATCTTTCAAAATTGTGTGTATCTTTCATAATATTGTAAAAAAATCAATTTGATTCTGAAATCAAGATTTTTAGATCCGATTCAGAAGGGGAGTTATGCCAAAAGAATTTAAAAACCATCTTGATAAATTTGGAATCGTATATCAAACCTCTTGCACTAAAACTATCCAATAAAATGGTATTTCAGAATGTAAACATTGATATATTTTGAAAACCACAAGATCCTTGCTTTTATCAAGTAGTGTTCGTAAGAATTTATGGGCAGAAGCTATTATAACTATAATTTATTTAATTAATCGGATGCCCTCTTCGGTTTTATAAAATTTGTTTCCTATAGAAAACTCTTTAAGATTTCTCCCAACAATGATAGACTACATATTTTTGGATGTAAATATTTTATTTATATTGACAAAGGTGATAAACTATCCTCTAGGTATTATGATTGTAAACATAACAAATTTTATGTATCGCGAGATGTCAAGTTTTTTTAAAATGAATATGTTTTTAAAGGCATGGATGATGTTAGTTCTATTGATGATTCCTTCTATTCCTTCTTGAATGATATTTTAGGTAAAGATGTGATTCATGTAGAAAATGATCTTGATGAACACATGACTTCAAGACATCATGTTACCTCTTTTAATCAATATTATACTAGGAGAACTTTGCCTATTCTTAGAAGTCAAACTGTGATTCTAGACCTCTTTAAAGGTTTGTTTTCTATGATAACATAGAGCCTTGGTAACTAATATTTGAGCTATAAAAGAACATAGAAGCTTTAAGGAAACTTAGTTATCACAAGTCTAAATTCATGCCATGAACGAAGAGTTGGATGCTTTATATAGATCCCAAACTTGGGATGTTGTCTCTAGACCACCAAACAAAAAGACTATAGGTTGTCGGTGGGTCTATAAATTTAAGACTAATGATGATGATTTATTAGACTACTATAAAGCTAGATTAGTTGCCAAAGGTTACTCACAGAAATATGGAATTGATTATGAAGAAACCTTTGTTTCTGTGGTTAGAATGACAAATGTTAGAACACTTATAGTTGTTTGTGCAATTTATCATTGGAATATCTATCAGTTAGATGTTAAGAATGCTTTCTTCAAATAGTTGGTTGAAAGAAGTATATATGGAACCTCCTCCTGGTATCAATCTTCCTAGAAACCAAATCTTGTTGCTCAAAAGAGATTTGTATGGTCTCAAACAAGCTCCTAAATCTTGGTTTGATAAAATGATTGAATTCATGATATTGCATTGTTTTACTATATGTTATATTCACACAACTTTATTTATAAGAAAGTCCTCTGCAGGTATTGTTATCGTTTTGCTCTACATCGATGATATGATTATTAGAGGTAGTGATAATTCTTGTATTTAGCAAATCAATAAAAAACTTGGTAAGATGTTTGAAATGAAAGATCTTGGCCAACTTTTTTATTTTCTTGGCATTGAGGTAACTCGAGTTGATAGAGATTTCTTTTTATCACAAACTAAATTTACTAACGGTATTATTTTTAGATCATGACTTAAAGATAACAAAGTTGTTGAGATACTTGAGGTAATCAACCAGAAGATGCGACTTATTGATAAAGAATTTTTTAGTGATAGATGACAAGTTGTTGAGACACCTAAGGTAATCAACGAGAAGATATGACTTATTAATGACAAACTTTTGAGTGATCCCACACCTTACGGACAGATGGTTGGAGCACTCACTTATCTTACAATAACATGAGCCGATATTACTCATGCCGTCTAGACTGTTGTAAGTGAGTTTCAACATGCACCTACCGCAGTGCATATGAGTGCTTTTATGGGGATTGTTTGTTATATTCAACAAATCTCAACTAAGGAAGTATTTATATTATCTTACTCCTTATCTCAATTAACTGCATATACTGATGCTGAATGGGGTGATTGATTCGGGTGGTGATGTAAATAACACACTCTAGTACCGGCTATTGCATTTTTCTTGGTCACTCTCATCTCATGAAAATGCAAGAAACAATAAAAGGTATCTATTTCCTCCACTGAAGCTGAGTACCGTGCAATGGCCAACACAACCACCGAACTAACTTGGTTGTGATGACTATTTCAGGATTTGAAAATACAGTTATAATTTCCTCCAATCATGTACTATTGCGACAACAAAAGTGCTATGTATATAGCCAACAATCATACCTTTCATGAACGTACGAAGAATATCGAGATGAATTGTCACTACGTTCGTGAAGAGCATCTACAATACAATTTAGTACTACAATTTGTAAAATCAAAGTATCAACTTGCAGATGTATCCATGAAGTCATTACCTGATCCTCAATTTCAGTTTTTGATTGGCAAACTTGAGGTCATGGAACTCTCAGTTTGAGGGGTTTAGAACATGGGCTGCCAAGGCCTGACCTTGACAGGCCCTGGCTCATCGGGTTGTTAGGGCTAGGGCCCCAAGGTCCCTAACTGTTGGGGGCCCAATGGTCACCAGTTCCCCAACGGCTAGTTTTGTATCCGTTGGGGGCTGGTTGTGACTAACCCCCTTTCTCCTTTTCTTTCCTCTTGTATTCTCTCTCACTTCCTCTTGTTCTCTTCTATAAATACCTCACTCATGTATATATTTTTCTCAAGCCTTTTTGTGGCTAAACAATATTCAATTTCATTATATTGTGCCTTTGTTGTATACACTTTATTATAATATTTTTATAAGGCTTTTGTGTGTGATATTTTGAGGTGATATTCACCGATCTTCCACTGCTACATTGAAGCATCATCTTCATTACATATACAACAAATGCAATTTTAGTATTTTTGTCAATCATTTCATTGATTCAACTGGAACATAGGCACGGTTTTAAGTTTCAATGTGAATTTTAATTGAAAACGAGTTACATCAAAGAACAATGAACACCAAAACTCAAGTTATAGACAACACTTATTGTCAGTGAAATAAATATGAAATCTAGATGTACAAGTATTAGAAACTGTTAAATGCCATCATAGACGTGGGTGATTGGCACCCCTAGGAAAGATTGTATCCATGGATAACTTTTTAGAGGAAACAAAGTGAGACTATTTTCGGCTCATCCTTTCTAGTGTTCTTTGACAAGGTATAAGGAAGCAAGGTTCTGTTTAAACTTGGTTAGTCTGTAGTCCCAAGGTATTACAAGTAAAAGAAATTGTCTTACAAGAAAGGAAGCTGCCTGGTGCAAAGTCATCTTTTATTTTCTCAAGGAATGAAAAAGGAATGGGATGCAGCACGTGTGTTTTTGTGTGCATAAGAGGGTTAATAAAAGATGAGTTGCCAATCTTTCATTTCAATCTTTATAGTTGATGCTTGTGATGAATATGTGTATGCAAACAGCAAACTAGTTGTCGATGTATGGCCCAAGGAGTTGATTAAGTTAGAAAGAATGAACCTTTCCTAGTGTTTGTAACAGGAAGTACGTTACAAATTTCTCTTTATAAACGTTAACCAGTTAAAAAACATGTTGATATGTCCGACCGCTTATCATTCTTTATGTATTCATGGCATTTAGGAAACTGTTTATTTTCTGTTCCTGTAACTTACTTCACCTTCTATTCTCTTGTATATTGTTAAATTTTATGAAACATTGTTGAGTTGCTTTGAGGAAAACAGAGTAGTGATGAAAGAGAAGCATGAAGGAACATTTGTTTTCTTCTTCTTAGCTTTTTTCTTGCATTGTTTGCAGGTGCTCATATCATATCTGGCAATGTCTTTGAGCCTAGGGCCTTGGATGAACTTCTTCCAAAATGGAGAGAAGAAGGGGTATAATTGTTTATGCTCTTAACTTTAGTGATCATTTTCCTTTCTCAACAGTCTTCCTCTCGAGCTTGATTCTCATATATCTCAACCTGTGGTGACATAGATATGAATTATGAGCCAGTCTTTTTCTGGCCTTCTCAAAGATATTCTAAATGTTACAATGAGGCATTTACTATTATTACTATTAAAGACATTTTCATGATGGTTTCGCATCTGATCATGTATCCGTGGTACTTCACTGTGGCAGTCTACTATGACTGGTCAATTATGGTCACTATTCTAGTTTTCTGGTGAATTCAACTTTTAGTATGTGTTTTCGTCTTATAGCATGGATACATACATCTTTCTTTTTTCCTTTAGCATATTCACAAAGGTGTGTATATAAAAAATGTCCATGCAATCCTGTTTCAGATACGCTTCTTAAAGATTTTTGAATAGACGGAAAAGAGAGACAAAGAACCAAACGCTAGTTCACTCCAATACAAAGGATCATGCCAAAAAAACACTCGCTTGGTTGACCCTTATTCAATGATCTGAAGATACTGTGTCCCCTTCATAGAATTATGTGCTGGTTCAACTAATAGAAAAAGGACTACATAATTGGCAAGTTTACAGCATTATCTAATGGACCAGATTCATACAATAGCACACTTTCTTTTACACTTCTACGAGTAGTACAGATTGACAGTATAACTTGTGTTATACTCCAATGCTTAATAATGGATGATTAATGGCTGTTTTGAAGCGGCTTACATCCATTATCTTGCATTACCTCCCGTCTTTTATTGGAATGGTGGTGCTGGGTGAGGAGATACTTTTTTCTATGCTCGTTAAAGTTTATATTTTTTGTATTTCCTGTACAAGTGGAGTAGCGGTGATACTTCACATTATTAATAGTTGATTGACCATATTGCTTAGTCTCTTCCTCCTGTCCCATCCCTAAGAAGTGATATGGACTTAAACAATGTTGACAGCTTTGTTCTCTCTCTCTCTCTGGTTTAATTTTCTCATTTTCATTTCTTTTTCTTTCTGCAGGCTCCTATTCAAGTACCTGTTTCTTCCGACAGGTTTTGTTTGTTGACCAAAGATCGTGCAATATATTTTCCCTCTCCTTTCAAAAATCAAGGGAATTATGTAATAAGGTTGCCTCTGGTTCATTCTAGGATAAATGTTGAGTTACTTCAGGGTCTTATTTTCGTTTGAAGGTCCTTATTTTTCATCATTGCTTGATTTAGCTGGAGTGTGATGCATCACTAAGTTCATGATACATCACTACATATAGTCAGTCATCCTGCATTCAGCATCATATGTCATGGACTTCTAAGAGATGCCTCATTTCATTTTTCTTATCCACCACCATAAAGGGCTCCAGATTGAATAAATTTTCTTTCCAAAATCTTCCTTCCAGATTCCTATTTCTAAGATAATATGCTCGGATTGTTCTGACATAGATTTTAAAATTTTCCCCATTCATGATTTAGCTTGAGTCAGTTTGTAAGCTGGATGGGGACAAAAGCTGAAGAATTCGGTGTTGAAATATATCCTGGCTTTGCTGCAAGTGAGGTGCTTACAGTACTTTCAAATACTAGATAACACTTGGAGGTGATGTACATGTATAAATCTTTTTCGATGATTTGATGAAGGTGTTATATGATGAAAATCATAAGGTTATTGGTGTTGGAACTAATGACATGGGCGTGGCTAAAGACGGTTCTAAAAGGGAAAATTTTCAGCGTGGTGTGGAACTGAAAGGTTGGTAAGTTGTTTCTCTCTTGCCTCAGCAGTGTTAATAGTGAACTTAGCATCTTTTTAATGTTTTCTGCTGGTGAATTGGTATAACAATTAGGAATATTTAGGTTTCAATTGTCTGCAGAGCAGTGCTTATGAAGTGATCATCAGTTCCCCTGCCTTTGTTTTTATATATCATTGCAAGTGTGCGGTAGTTCATTTTCGTTATGTGGAGTTGGGGGAACCCAGTTATGCTGAGCACATATTCTGATATTTCAAAAAGATTAAATTGCAGTTCAATTCTTGACACTTCATGAGGTTGCAATTTTAGAATAACTCACTCCCGAAACAATCTGGTGTGATTATTCAGTTCTCTAATGCTTGTTCAATTAAGAACACCTCTTAATCTTTTCTTACTTGTGTTTCTGTTCACTGTCCACTCTGTGAAATTTGGATTGTTAAATTATATATCTTTTGTTTATCTCTAAATGAAGCTATGCCATGACTAGAACTTGTGCTTGATTGCGACCTGCTAC
This sequence comes from Brasenia schreberi, assembly GCA_036023115.1. Taxonomy (NCBI): domain Eukaryota; kingdom Viridiplantae; phylum Streptophyta; class Magnoliopsida; order Nymphaeales; family Cabombaceae; genus Brasenia; species Brasenia schreberi. The sequence goes on along the minus strand of JAYKKT010000059.1, from coordinate 5,464,598 downwards.
CTTGCCTGTTGATGGGGCATTGCAGCCTTGTTAAGGGTGTCGTGATTTGGGGGTACTACCAGGTAGCAACTAATTCGTGTTGCAGGCTGACTGGAAGTTCCTGGTTCAGTGTTCTTTTTTTTGGTGCTTGCTTGACAACTGTTCTCTTCCTTTGTTAAGAGAAACAGTGGTATTGTATCTTTGGGTACCTTTATAATTAAAATTCTTCAGACTTCTAGAAGATAGTTGTAGCTACTGAGGAAGTAGTACTGCAATCTTTCATGCAGTAAGTTTCGTTTGTGTATGTTTAATTTTGCTCATGGTTCTTCTCAAATTTAGCCTTTTGGGATATTTGCAACCATGAAATGTGGATAATGTAGTTGAGGGTACTTCTTTATTTTTCTTTGAGAATCTTAACCCCTTTTTAGTAGGCCCAATCTTGCTTCTCTTCTATACCTACTTTTCTTACCAATCCTCTCCTGGCTTTTCAAGGTTCTGTTTCGTTTATGTCTCATAACCTCTATCAAATGATTTTATTCCTCTCTTTCTCTCACTAAAACAAAAGATGGGCACCAATCTTTTCTTTTTTGAGGGTTCATTAGCTGCTCACCTTAGGTAAGCTTATTCTCTAAGGCATCACTCAGCATCAGTTGCTGATGCATGCACATGCTTGCTTCTGATTGATTTAGTGAACCTTCATGGCCCTTCTCACTTTATGCATGTATATGCGGGCGTAGCTTTTCATTTCATTATCAAATGTACTAGTGCTCGTGGGGACTTGTATAGTGTCATTGTTATTTATTTAAATTACATTCACATCCTTACAGTCCCTAAAGGTGAAATAACAATGCAGGACGTATCATACTACTTGGTGAAGGATGCAGAGGTTCACTCTCCGAGGTAAGCAAATTAATCTTGCAATTTTCTGTGTTATTTTTCTTTAGGATGTATATTCACTAGATTGTTATTCAACTTTCTTTATGGGAAAAGTTCATTTTATTTGTTAATAGAAAGTAATAAGAGATCATGCACTGCGAAAAAGAGGGAACACACAGCATCAGACTTACGCTTTGGGCATCAAAGAGGTAAAGTCACACTACTCACTTCGAATTGGTGCATGAATTTCCTTTACTTTTGGGAGTGTTCAATTTTGTAGGTTTGGGAGATTGATGAAGCAAAGCATATACCTGGATCTGTTCTCCACACTGTGGGTTGGCCACTGGATCATAAGACGTACGGTGGCTCCTTCCTATATCACATGAAGGACAGACAGGCATGTTCCTTCCTTTCATGTATTATATCCAAGAGACAACAGTTGTGGTATATGGTTTATTGAAGAGCCAATATTAGGCTATGTAAAAAGGAGATAAATGTAATAAAATGGCACCTTAAGCGCTTCAATAGGGACTGCAACAGTTTGATGCTTGTATTGAAGAAAATCAGCCACCAAAAAGTGACTATAAAATCTCTTAGATAAAGGCTCAAATTACTAAGCAAGAATGCTAAAGTAAATACACTAGAATGAATCTGTATTAATCATAGGGAAGGGAGTCCAGGCCAAACAGCTGGATTTCTAGCTGTTGGAGGGTTTCCAATGGCTAGCCGTTGGAGGCCTGGTCACCTTGATGGCCTGGTCATGCTGGGACCTGATTATAGAAAAACAAAGAAAAATATCTCTTTTAATACCTCCTTAAACTGACGGTAATATCACTGAAAGTTTGCTAACTAAAAACTGAAATCATGGGATTGACAGTGATTTGTTGAATACATCTACAAGTTGATACACATGTCATACAAAGTGGAGGGTTGTGTCCTTGTAGACATTCTTCTTAAATGTAGTGCTTAACGTGTTTGGTGCGCTCATGGAATGTGCTGTTATTAATTATATACGTACACTCTTGTTGTCACAATACATAAGAGGAGTGACATCAAGTGTAACACCAAAATCTTGAAGAAATCTTCTTAGCTAGGTTAATTTTGTAGTGTTGTTAGCCATGACTATATTTAGCTTCAGTTGAGGGGAGAGACACCTTATGTTGCTTTTTGCATTTTCGCGTAGGCTGTCGTAGAATGTCTGTCATTGATATCATACCCCAATATGCATTGTATAGTTATTTAAATTTAGTAAAGATGAAGATGATAAGAATACCCTCTTCAGTGGTATGTTGGAAATATCGTACTAGTGGTATGTTGGAAATATCGTACTATTCTTATAACAACACTCATATGTACTGTGGTAGGTGCATGTTGGAATTGACTTAATGTGTCAACAACATGAGTGATGCTAGGGCGAGTGATAGTAAGATAAGTCAGAGATCTAATCAGTGGGATCACTAAGTGGTTCGTCATCGGTAAGTCTCATCTTTTGATTAATCACCTCTAGTGTCTCAACTATCTTGTCATTTATTAGTCATAATCTAAAAATATTATTAGCAAACTTAGTTTGAGATAAGAAAACACCTCTATCATTATGTGTCACCTCAATACCCTGGAAGTATCGTAGATGATTAAGATACTTCATTTCAAATTTCTTACCAAGATCTTGCTTGATATTTTGGATACCTATGTCATCACTCCCTGTGATGATCATATCATCTACATATAATGAAAGAATTACAATAATTTCAACGGATTTTTTATAAACAATGTAGTGTCAGTATAACATATAGTAAAACCATAACAAAAAAATATAAATTCACTCATTTTGTCAAACTAAGCTTTAAGGGTTTGTTTAAGTCCATATAAAGCCTTTTTAAGATGAAGGACATGATTTTTTGAAATATTAAGACTAGGTGGGAATTCAATGAAGACCTCTTCTCTTAACCATCTATTTAAAAAAGCATTCTTAACGTCCATTTGAAAGACATTCCAGTTTTTTATCGCACTCATGGCAATAAGGGTTCTATTATGTAGTCTATTCATTCGAAAAACATTCTTAATTTCTTACTGTGGTCATTCTAGTACTATGACAAATGTTTTTATATTTCATATTTTTGGGAATATCCTTTGACAACTAAGCATGCTTTATATCGTTATATGGTACCATCACCATGGTCTTAACTTTGTATATCCACCTACAACTTATTGATTTTTTGGTCTCGGGACGTGTAACTATCTCCCATGTTTGTATTTTGTTAAGGCATTTATCTCTTTATTCATAGCATAAAACCAAACTTGGGATGTGTGGGCTTTAAAGGTCTTAGGTTCCCTAATAGCCAAAATAGTAATCAATATGACTTTATGTTATGGTGAAAAGGTTTTATATAAGTAAAATCTATCAAGAGGCCTAGAGTCTATTAGATTTTCTATAGTCTATAATTTCGCGTAATATAATATCTCTCAAATAGAGTCATCGTGTTTCTTGAATGTAAAGACTCATCATTATGTTGATTCTCTATCTTCTTGATCTTCATTATTGTCAAGAACATCAATAAAAAAGGAATATCTAGTATCATGAAGATTGTTAGAGATACTATTTTGAAAAATATATTCTTTTAAAAAAAATTGAACATCTCTTGACACAAAGCTTATCATTCTTGGGATCATAATACATATACTCCTTTTTGTTTATTCCATATCCTACAAAAACATATTTAATGGCTCAAGACTTTATTTGTGAAAACAAAGCATTTACATCCAAAAGCTTTTAATAAATAGTATTTGAGGGTGATTTTAAATAAATTTTCAAAAGGTAAAATATTTTGCAATACGGAAGATGGCATCCAATTTATCAAATAAATAGATGTCATGATTGCTTCATCGCAAAGATTTTTAGGAACTCCACTAGACACTAGCAATGCCCTAGTAGTTTCCACTGTGCTTATTTTACGTTCAGCAACATAATTTTGTTGTGGGGTTTTTGTATAAGATGTTTGGTGAAAAATACCATTATTTTAAAGATATTTTTAAAACTCATTTGATACAAATTCACCACCAGAGTCAAATATAAAGATCTAAGATCTTAATTTCAGAATCAAATTGATTCTTAACAAGATTATAAAAAGTAACAAAGTTCTTAAAAATATATGATTTTTCTTTTAATAGATATACCCATGTATATCTAGTAAAGTCATCAACAAAAATCACATAATAAGAGACTTCTCCTTTTAACATGATAGGTAAGGGGCTCCAAACATTAGAGTACACAATTTCAAACGGTTTGCTTGTAATATATGTTTTATTAAGAAACGAAAGATGTTTTATTTTACCAAGAAAACAATTCTTTGAAGAGAATTTTTTAATATTTTTATTCCAATAGAAGGGCATTCATACAACTTTTGAACATTTAAATGACCAAGTCACTTATAATTTGACAAAACATTAGAATATCCAAAATTTAGAGCATGTATATAATTGATCACATAAAGACCTCCTTCTCTATGATCACATCCAATCACTTTATTTGAGAGGTGATCAAATATAATACAACCTGTAGATGAGAAGGTAACAATACACCCATTATCCAAAATTTGTGACACAAAAAGTAAGTTTAGGTTTAACTTTGGAACCAAACTAACTTTAGAAACTTCAAAATCTTTGTTTTGAAGATGACCTGTTTTATAACTTTTAATTTTGTTCCATCTGAAGTAAAAACACATGAATCAAAAGGTTTTATTTTACATGTTAAAAAAATTTCATCGTATGTCACGTGAAAGGAAGCACATGTCACATGAAAGGAAGCACCAAAGTCAAGTAACCATGGGTTCATACCTTGAATGTCAAGGGAGGAGGTAGAGCATACTGCACTGATAGATGCTTTTTCCTTTAATTGAACTTCAAATTGCTTCACTTTATCTTGAAGAGCAAGGAGAGTGAATGCTTGTTCTAGTTCTCCATCAACAAAGGCTATCCGTTTCTTTAATTTCGGACATCTAGACCTAATAATGTTCTACCTCTTTATAATAGTGGCAAATCACTTCTTTTAGTTCCATTTGTCTTGAATTGTAGATGTTGATATGGTCTTATATGGGTTTTCGGTCTTGATGCGGCTAAAGTGAAGTCTTTTTGAAGCCTAGCTTCATTATTTCTTGTTTCCGTCATTTGAAGATCGGTAGTCACTTATTCTTTAATAGGAAATGACTTTTGATGTATAAGAGATGATCTCACTCCTTCGAATTCTTTCCTTAGGCTTTTAAAAAATTAATAGATAAAGTCTTCATTTTAATAACCATGAAATTGATTCCAAATATTTGAAAATTCACTAAAAAAAACTCATTTATCCCTTTATCACCTTGTCTAAGAGATGATATTTTATCCCAAAGTGTCGTTTTATGGGCCATATCACTTTAAACAGGAGATTTCATCAAATATTCCCATGCATCTTTAGCCAAAGTATCTCGTATGTGGGTACTCACATTGTTTATGAGAACCCATAGAATAGTTTTATTACCTCATTCATATTCTTTTCTTTTTTCCAAAGTGGCATTCATAGAGGGTTCCACTTTTGTTCCACTTACATATCACCATAATTTTTTGAAATAAAGGTAATTTTTCATTTATTGAGCTCATATTTTGTAATTAAAACTTGTTAAACAAAAATTGAATCTATATCTTCCATCTTACTCTAAGAAGAATACTTTGGATCAAGAGATATGCTTACTTGGATGGATGTAGAAACAATACACATAGAACACCAAGTACCTTTGCACCTTGAAAAAGACTTTTATAACTCAATACACTTCCCAAGACAACATCTCAACAATTTGAAGAGGACGATTATGCTCTGATACCATATAATAAAACGGTACCTTAAGTGCTTCAATAGGGATTACAATAGTCTTATGTTTGTATCGAAGGAAATTAGTCACCAAAAAGTAATTATAAAATAACTTAGATAAGACTCAAATCACTAAGCAAGAATGCTAAAGTAAATACACTTAAATGAATTTGTATTAATCAACTAAAAAGCTATTCTAAATATTTACATTGGAAGGGAGTTTATGGTGAAGGGAGTTCAGCAGAACACCCTCCAAACAACTGGATTTGTAGCCATTGGAGGGTTTCCAATGGCTACAAAGGCCTGGCCACCTTGATGGTCTGGGACTGCGGGCCCCCGATTACAGAGAAACAAAGAAGAATACATTTCTTTTTGTTGGAAAACGTAGGTAGTGTAGCAGAAGAATGAGTATTACACACACAAAAAACGACAAAGAGAAAATATGGAGATAGGGGAGACCGCCTCTCTCTCTCTTTCTTAATTTCAGTTTCTTAACCCTAATATAAGAAGTTCAACCCTTATATAATGGACTGTTAAACATAAAATAACCAAAATGCCCTTAGTATTATTTGTAATTACAATAATACTCAAATATCAGAAATTATAAAACTAACACTAAGAACAACAAATATTCATATTCTTCCTCCCTCAAGTTGGTAGTGAGATACTTCAAACTTGTTGAGAAACTTGTTCTTACTTCACCACACTTATGAATAATTATGATGATAAAACCAATTGACCAAACACTTAATAGAAGATGGAATTGGGTAGGGTGACTGTTCTGATGCAGTCACCTCTCTCTTTCTTTTTTCAATCATAAAGTATGATCTCCAAATAGATATAAGATGGAATTAGGCCGCCTGTCTCTCACTTTCTTCTTTTCAATCATTAGAAGATGGAATTTGATTGCCTTTCTCTCACTTTCTTCTTTTCAATTGCTACAGTTGGTGCTTACACAACATAATGTAGAAGATAGAATTTGACATGTGTAATCTGTTGAAGAATATGAGTTTAGAGTCAGTTTTTTAGTACATATAATATCTTAGGACAATAAAATTGATGTTTAGAGTATTATTGTAATTGTCCGAAGTCGTAAGGACATTTTGGTAATTTTCTGTACCAGGGATATTTTGGTCATTTTATATTTTACACGTTTTACAACTCCTTATATAAAAGCTGATAGGTTGTAATTAGGGTTAAGTTGCTGAGATTAAGAAAGAGAGAGAAAGAAGGGGAGTGGCCTCCATTGGAGGTCCGCCCCCTTCCTCCAATCTCCATATTTTTTTTCTCTTAATCTTTTGTTCATGTTTTTTACTATTGATTATCCGCTGCGCAACCACATTTCCAACATGGTATCATAGCCTATAGGGCTGAAAAAGAGGCATTTTCTTGCGTGAGATTAAGTTACTTTATTGCCGAAGAGAAGGTAGAATGCTGTGACTGATTTGTATCAAAAGTTGAAGAGAATAGTGCCGCTTGGTGCTGAAAATAGTCGAATCAGTTTGTGAAGATATTGGAGCAGAAAGGGTTGGAATAAGAATTTCTTTTGTAGATTATGCACAATCTAGAGAGATTGCAGCAACATCCATGATCTCTTTTTCGAAAATGCAAAGTCCCATAAAGCTTTAAAAGTTGTGGCTTCTGGCAATCACGAAGACTTTGTTGCACAAATCCTTCTGGTTGTTTGTAGGAATCAGAATGCATCAACGGATGGGAGGTTGTCTGATCTTGGTTTTGTAAGTCCATCCTCATTTATTGCGCAGAATGAACAAGTACACACTATCATGAAGTCCATGGAGCCAGGTATCCATGCAGAACCCAATCGTGATAATGCTATGAATCAAGTAGATAATGTCCTGAGGAGGACCTTGGGTGCAAAGATGCTTTATAGTATTCAAGAGTATGCGTTAGCAAATGATCCTTTATTGCAACAAACTAATTCTTCTCAAATTGATCCTACCATTTTTATGCGGAAGCAATGTGGTGTTGTACTTTGTGCCTCCTAAGGAAATACTAAACACCCACATAAAGCAAGTTATTGGGTTTCAGAGAGTGTACGTGGATGCTGGTATGATTGAAACGGTGACGTTCAATATCAGGCCATGCGATGGATTAAGCATCGTGGATGACAATGCTAACAAAGTTTTGCCTTGGGAGTGCATACCATCATCATTGGAGATGGAGATCAAGCTGTGTCCTTTCAACTTACTATGAACTTCAGTGCAGAGTAAAAACTTATCGACAGGAATCAGTGCAGCCACTAATTACTGGTGCCTCGACTTTCGATGATCTTGCTTCTCTCGGTGACATGCTAATAGGAAAGTTATTTGCTGCCTCTAGATTTTTTAAAAAATGAAGGAGTTACACAAAATCTTGGAAAGAAAGATTTGAATCTTTTGAGAAAGGTAATTTCAATTTTTTTGAATAATCAAATGCTGGAAAAGTAAAGTTCCAGATTACTTGCCTGATTTTGTGGGAAAGTAGTTGTGGAAAATTCCTTTTTTTTTTCTGATTGGATAAGAAAGTAAACCAGTAAGTCTTATCCCCATGTTTTTTGGAAAGAAAAATGGTAACTACTATCCATTATCCATATAAATAAAGTAGTTACTATAGATAAAGGAAGTTCAGGTATTTTTGCCAGCACAGCATAAGGCGACGAATATTCGGTGCCTTTCTTACTTGGAAAATAGGCAAGAAGGAGATCTACCAGGAGTTTTTTCAGGGCAGAAGGCCAATAAACCTGTCAAAGTCGTATGATGGAACTGGATAAGAACTGAAAATCAATCTTTGGTATGGCGGTTGGAAACTGCATGGATGACAAGTTTGAGAATCTGTAATCTTAATGTTGGCGACTGTATCCCAACAAAATGTGTTCATGAGGGATGCATATGGTGAAGAGGACTGATGTCCCAAGTGAAGTTGATCAGACGAAATTCAGTGCATATTTCAGAAACTATTTAAGAACAAAATGTGTATGTTCGCCATCAGGTGGAGACATGGGAGCCGTGATGCAATATCTTCCAAGTAAATCAGCGGAAGATCCTTCCTTCTTCAGTTCTGTGCAACTTGATGAAGATGATCTCATTACAAATATTTTTCCAGGTGGATGGAAGCATTGATATATGATCAGACAATCGAGATTTTTGAGTGACTATTTCAAACCTTTGAAAAGGTCATGAATGGAAAGAGGCCAAAAGTAAGTTTTTTGACAGATCAAGGTTCAACAATAGCAAGTGCACTAGCTAATGTGTGGCCTGACACTTGTCATCGAATATGTGTATGACAAATTCTCCAAAGTGCTTCGAATCATTTAAGACTCGAGTAAGAGTTCAAAGCAGGCTGAAGCTGAAAGAAACAAGAAGTGGTGATTAGTGTTGGTCCTTCAGCATCAAAAGAAGGTGCACTGTCTCAAGAAAACATGCGTGAAACTTGTGATATTGTGCTTCATGTTAATGCAATTCAGTAAATGTGGTGGGCAATGGACATGACATATTCAAGGATCAAGGAATAGAGTCTATATAATTGAACAATTCAGTTCTTGCAACATTGGAAATGCATAAACAATTGAAGTGCATCCGTATCTTGCACTCAGAGACATTTATAGTTGCTGAAGTGTAAATTCCTCTATGTGATTTTTTTTAAGTTTATGAGGAGCAATAATATTGGACTGCAATCGGATGCAGAGATCCAGGAATCCTTGGAGGATCTAATAATCCGCAAGACAAAAAGAATTCAATAAAATAACTAGGGATTTTCCACATGATGAGAAAGTGTGGTTAGCGTTTGCTGATTATCAGGACCAGATTGTTCCTATGCAATCAACCAAAGCAGCTCTTTATTAAGTTCTCAATTGGACGTTTCAACAAGAATGGAGTACATGTTGAATTTGCAGCAAACTAAGTCGTGTCTTGGTTATCAACAAGGAAAATATTTGCTTGTGAAGGATCCATCAAAGTCACAAGTGAGGTTGTACGAGGTGCCTGCTGATGCTTTTGAGAATGATATGTCTAGGAGCCATTGCCCCGAAGAGGAGCAAGTACTGCCTAATGTTGAGGAAGAAGGTATATATGTAGTAGTTACAGCTAAGACTGATGTCAATGAGAAGGATTTTGATGTTGGAGTTGTTGAAGAATATGCTTATCTAGTGTTAGTTTTATGTTTCTAGGTATTATTGTACTCGCCCGAAACTATAAGGGCATTTTGGTAATTTTCCATACTAGGGGGTATTTTGGTCAATTTCCATTTTACAGCTCCTTATATAAGGGCTGGTAAGTTGTATTACAGGACGTGAGGTTGTGTTGTAAGAGTGAGTGAAGAAGAGGAGGGGCGGCCTCCATTGGAGGTCCGCCCCTTCCTTCAATATCTTATTTTTTCTCCATAATATTAGTCTTATTTTGTGTGTTTGATCTCTTTCAATGTTTTCTTGAATTACAATATGGTATCGGAGCAGGAAGAATGGTGCTACTGTTCCCGAATCCGTATTGAAGAAAAGAAAGAGGCTGGAGGAGTGGAATATGGCGAAGAAACAAGATATTGAAGCAAAGAGGAAGAAGAACGCCGAGAACAGGAAGCTGATCTTCAAGAGGGCTCAGGAGTACGCAGAAGCAAAGTTGTTGTTTATCATCCGTATCAGAGGTATCAATGCTATGCATCCAAAGACTAGAAAGATTTTACAGTTGTTGCGTCTGTTGCAGATATTCAATGGTGTTTTTCCTCAAGGTGAACAAAGCTACTATGAACATGTTGCACAAGGTTGAGCCCTATGTGACATACGGTTACCCCAATCTGAAGAGTGTGAGAGAACTGATTTACAAGAGGGGTTATGGAAAATTGAACAATCAATGTATTGCACTGACAGACAATTCCATCGTGGAGCAGGCTTTAGGCAAGTTTGGAATAATCAGTGTTGAGGATTTGATTCATGAGATAATGACCGTAGGTCCCCATTTCAAGGAAGCAAACAACATTTTTATGGCCATTTCAGTTGAGTGCTTCGTTGGGGGGTCTCAAGAAGAAGAGGAATCACTATGTGGAAGGAAGTTGATAGTGGTTCCTCCATTTGCGAGGAAGCAGTAGTTGAAAAAGTTACATGCCCATCAGAAACTATGAGAATTAAGCATAAGGATAAATTGAGACACACTGGACATGTCATAAGCAGAAGGATAATGGATGGTGATTTGGTCTAAATGTTGGCTGAACCAGCAATTATGACAGTTGAAAATGGACTGTATCTAATTAAATGTTAAAGGCGTTATAGGTGCTGTGGTGTTTGTATTAATTGCTGCAATAAATACCGTGGGAAAGGAATACAAAGAAAAATCGCAGATGACATGGAGAACATAAGAGGCAATTATGATGGACCAGAGAAAGACGACAGTAACTAGAAAAGTGGAGCTGCTTGGCAGATGCATTTAATAAATATGGCGGCTGAAATTAAATGCTGGAGTTATTAAAAATGGTGGTTGCAAAGGCTTTACTGTGTATTTGTGTATTTCCAAGAAAACGTTGGGAACTGCAATTATTGAAAGACGGCTGATTTGAATAAGGTGATTGTATTTGATAAAGTGGCATGAGTCATTGGTACATTTTAAACACATTTTTGGTTTGACTGGAAGGGTTGGAAACTTAGGCATTGATGTGCGCTATCTATCAGGAAACCATGATGTTGGATACTCGAGTTTCCATTCTTTGAATCCAAAGGTTATGAGTCGCTACGAAGAGGAATTTGGACCAAGAAATTACCATTTTAGTGTTTGGAAAAGTTGATTTCATTTCTATTGATGCTCAGACACTTGATGGTCCTTCACAAGGGAGTCATACGCTATCTTCATGGAATTTTGTGAAATCTATGTCTACTGATGATCCTTTCCAGGCAACAATTTTATTAACACATATCCCGCTTTATCGACCTGATGGTACCCCTTGTGGTCAACATCGTTCATCACCAATTATTGATCAGAGAATTGTTATGGCAGAAGCTGGTCAAGGATTAAAATATCAGAACTATCTTTCTGAACAAACATCATACCGATTATTAGATCTTCTCAAACCTAAGCTTGTCCTTTCAGGCCATGACCATGATCAGTGTATGGTGACCCTTATCCTACTCACTGTGTGGCCGAGAAGTGGTTTGCAATGTTCACACTGGTATACAAGTTTGATTACATTCACGAAAAGCATGTTGGGAAAGGAACAAGGTGAAAACCCTGAAGACAAAAATGCAGTCTCTCATGAAGGAAGGCATCCAGAGTGGAATGAAACTATAGAAAAATTGAACCTTCAAAAATCAAGTCCAAGTGGCAGGAGTATGGAAAATTGGAAAGTGATACGAAGGATCTGTCAAAGGCTACAGTCTCCATTGCTTGTTGAATCTACGAAGTTGGGGCAGAGTGGTAAAGTTGGATTTTCATTGGGTTCTTCGAAGTCAGGGGATACCGATCATGATTGGCTATGTCGATTTTGAGGATGATGCAAAGTCTTGTGACTGGACACGTACCAGTCACCAATGAGCATTGTAGACCAACTGTTTGATTCAATGCCTAAGAGAGATGTTTGTGCACCATATTAACCAGTGTTGTCCGTATCGCACCGTATCGTGCGATACGCCCTGGGACCCTTATAAAGGGTCTTGGCCCGAGAAAAACCCACGATTTTTCGCGGGTTTCCTCTCTCCTTTTGGATTCCTCAAGCTCCCTAAGAGTCGGTTTTCGCCTCCTTGGTGTTCAAAGCTCTAAAATCGTGCCCTACGGTATCCGTCCAAGCCTCCAAACTCGGATTTAGGTATATTTTTAATGTTTTTTCCATTTTTTTCCTTTATATTTATTATTTTTTTGTGTTATTTCGGTTTTTTTTTAATGACAAAATATGAAGTTATTAAGTGTGTGTATACGATTTTTATTGCATTCATGAAGTGGGAGACACTCGATTTGAGTGTTATTTGAAGATTAGGGGATTTACGAAGTGCTTTTATTTTCAGGTTTTTGTTTGAATTAAAGTACTCCATTGAGATGGCAGGAAGGGGTAGTAGAGACTCTCATTCAAAGTCTGATGATCCGGCATGGCAGTAGGGTATACCAGTTGAGGGTTCAAGGTTAAAAATCAGATGTTTATTTTGTGAAAAGGTGGTTAGTGGTAGAATTTCAAGGTTGAAACACCACCTAGCAGAAACCAGGAAAGAAGTTGCTCCATGCACAAGCGGAGTTAGAAGTGTGCCAGAAGGTATTAAATGGCAATGCTTGCAGATGATTGAGAGCATATAAGAAAGGAGACAACAAAAGGATGATTTCCAGATGTGTGAAGAAGTTGATGATGCTACTGCCACTGGAGTTGGATTCATTGATAGTTTGCCTTCAGATGCTAGAACAAATATTGGTAGTAGCAGTTCGCGAGTACCTAGCAGAGGAAAGAGGGTTGCAGCTGAAGACTTTGGAGGTGGTAGAAGAGGAAGTTCAAGGAGTAGAGGAAGAGCTTCTTCTTCTAGCATACATTCGTTCTTTCCTCCTTCCACTACACCTGGTGCTCAGCCAGGAATTCGTGCTGCTATGGCTTCAGAACAACTGCACGATCAAGCAGACCTTGCAGTGGGCAGATGGTTTTATGATGTATGCATTCCATTTAATGCAGCAAACAGTTTTCATTTTCAAGCAATGGCAGATGCAATTGCTAACATTGATCCAGGATACAGGATGCCCTCTTATCAGAAGTTGAGAGGGAAGATATTAAATCAGACCGTGATTGAAGTGCAGCAATATTGTTCGACTTTGAGATAATCGTGGAAGGAAACAGGATGCACTATCATGGCAGATGGATAGACCGATAGGCGAGGAAGGACATTGCTAAACTTTCTTGTATATTGTCCTAAAGGACTTATGTTTTTGAGATCTCTAGATATGTCAGAGGAGAGGCACACTACAGAGATCTTACGAGAGGAATTTGATAAGGTTATACAGGAGGTTGGGCTAGAAAATGTAGTCCAATTGATTACAGATAATGCAGCTAACTACAAAGCAGCTGGAAAGGAGTTAGCTGATATTTATGGGACTTTCTACTGGACACCATGTGCAGCCCATTGTTTAGATCTCATCCTCGAGGACATTGGTGAGATGGATGAAATAAAGGCAGCAACTGAGTGTTGCCAAGATATTACAAAATTCATTTACAACCATGCATTTGTTTTGTGTATGATGAGGAGATACACAAAAGGTACAGAGCTTCTTCGCACAGCTGCAACTCGGTTCACAACAAACTTCTTATCTGTACAGAGTATTGTGAGACAGAAGCAAGCTTTAAAGAGAATGTTCTCCTCAGATGAGTGGCAATAATTTGCAGAGTTGCCACAAAACAGAAGGAACAGAAAGTTAAATGAGATTGTAGAAACGGTTTTTAGAAGTTCATTTTGGAATGTATGTATCAGATTATTGAAAATTACTTGTCCTTTAGTGAAAGTTTTGAGATTGGCTGACAGCGAGGAGAAACCATCTATGGGCTACCTTTATGAAGCCATGGACAGGGCAAAAGAAGCGATCAGAAATAACTTTAATGAAAATAAAAGAGATTATGTGCCCGTGTGGAAAATAATTGATAGTAGATGGAATAAACAATTGCATAAGCCTATTAATGCAGCAGCCTACTATCTAAACCCATTATTGAGGTACTCAGCAACCTTCAAAAGGGACGGTGAGGTTAATCGAGGAATCATTGAATGCATCGACAGATTAGTCCCTGATGAGAGCATAGTAGATGCGATACATCGAGAGATGGAGATATATGATAATGCTCTTCACTTCGCAACCGCTCTACGATGTGTCCAGGTACATTGTTTATTTTCATATTTAAGTTGTATCTTACATTACTGTGGATTATTATGTCTCTAATGTTTATATTTTTTTTACAGATGTTTGGTGGAACAGGTTTGGAAGTTATTGTCCAAACCTTAGAGATTTTGCAGTTAGAGTCTTAAGCCAAACCTGTAGTGCAACAGGTTGTGAAAGAAATTGGAGTGTTTTTGAACACATCCATACAAAAAAGCGCAACAGGTTGGAACACAAAAGGCTTAATGATTTGGTTTATATTCGTTGTAACATGCGCCTTCGTGAAAGGTAATGTTGTATTACTTTTAAATTTTCAATTCGATATTATTTAACTTCAGTTTTCAATTGTTAATATTACTTACTAATTGTTTATCTTTGTTTGTGTCGTAGGCAATTAAAAAAAGTAAATAGAGAAGAAAGTCAGTTCGATCCAATAAGTTTGGATAATTTTGATATATTAGAAGATTGGGTTATGGAAGACACTGAAGAAAATGCCCTCCTAACAGAAGAAGACGTTGCCTGGATTAATTTGGAAGGAGCGCAACAACATTATGGAGATGAAGAATTTGATTTTGAAGAAGAAGGTGTGGGCGTGGCTGATGATGATGAGGATCTGCAACAAGGAGAAGATGAAGATTATTTAGTTGATGATCCTGATTACAATTTGTAAAATGTAACATTTGTAACTGTAGTGTACTGTAGTGTAAAGCGTAAACTATGTCTGTATTTTATTTTTTGGATTCAAAATATGTAAATTTGGATGCAATTGTTCAATGTTGAATGCTCAATCTGTACTAAACTTACATTATATGAATTTAAAGCAATTATCAGATTTTTCTTGATTTTTTTTTCTGATTTTTTTCGATTTTTTACTATTTTTTATTAATTTTTAATTAATTTTTGCATTATTTTAATATTAAAGTACGATACGATACGATACGATACGCCCGTATCGTGGAGCCCAGCGATACACGATATGATATGCGTTAGACAACACTGATATTAACTATTTGATGAAATGATTCAAGAGAGATGTTACCTACACGACAAGTGTTCGATGAAATGTCAAAGAGAGATGTTTATCTGCATATCAAGATGTTCGATGAAATGCTCAAGAAAGAGATAAGTAACATGAATAGGAAGTGTTTGAGGAAATGTTTAAGAGAATTGGAAAATTCTTGTGTAAGTTAGCAGTCAAGACAAGAGGACTGCTTTGTTGATTGTGACAGCTAGGATAACTGCTTTATTATTGTGACAGCCAGGATGGTTGCTTTATTGATGTGATAGCCACGATAGCTGCTTTGATGATGTGACAGTCAAGATGGCTGCTTTGATGTTGTGACAGCCAGGATAACTGCTTTGATGTTGTGACAGCCAGGATGGCTGCTTTATTGTTGTGACAGCTAGGATGGCTGCTTTGTTGATGTGACAGCTAGGATGGCTGATTTGTTATTGTTATAGCCAAGAAGGCTGAGTTGATAGTGCAGCCAGAGATGTTGCTTGTGATGACAAGCCAAGAAGGCTAATATATTTTCCAGCCAAAGAAGTTGTTGAAGATCAAGATCAGTGATGAAGACAGACGAAGAACGCAAGCAGATTTGAAGTTTTTTGTTGGCAAGTTGGAGTTCGAAATATCTCACTCCCAACTTGAGGGGGGTGTTGAAGAATATGCTTATCTAGTGTTAGTTTTATGTTTCTAGGTATTATTGTACTCGCTCGAAACTATAAGGGCATTTTGGTAATTTTCTATACTAGGAGTATTTTGGTCAATTTCCGTTTTACAGCTCCTTATATAAGGGCTGGGAAGTTGTATTACGTGTTGTAAGAGTGAGTGAAGAAGAGAAGGGGCGGCCTCTTATTTTTCCTCCATAATATTAGTCTTATTTTGTGTGTTTGATCTCTTTCAATGTCTCCTTGAATTACAACAGGAGTAACACTACAACAAGATTTTTTCAGTTGGCCGATAAATTTTGTATCTCATAGATTTGAGGTTCTGTTTAAGCTCCTTCAATTGACTTTTCTTGCTTCTGTCGATACTGGGAAGAGCTAGGCTTTGGTATTTTTCTGTTTTTAAGAAGTGAAATATTAGTTGGAAACAACAGTCATTCCTGAGAGTCAAAGGAGGAAGATCCTTGTTGGCAGAATACCTACATCTGATACTGATGATGAGTTGCAGGAGTACTTATTTGGAAATGTTGTTGAACATAAAATAATGACTAATCAGAGTAGTAATTCGTGTGGATTCAGTTTTGTCACCCTCAAAAGTGCAGAAACGGTTGAAGAAAAATATGGGTCAGATTCACGATGCTTAGAAGTGTTTGATAAAATGCTCAAAAAGAAATGTTTACTTGAGCATCAAGTGTTTGAAGAAATATCTAAGATTACCTGAGCATCAAGTGTTTGAAGAAATATCTAAGAGAAGAAAATTCAGAAAAGTATAAAGAAAAGATTGGTAAGTGATGATTGTCTGGAAAAAACAACATAAACAAAGTTTACAGAAAAGAGATTAAGTTGAAGAATATCGCAGCCATGAAGGTTGCTGAAAAGTGTTGCAGCAAAGAAGATTGCTTTGAAAAATAGACAGTGGTTGAAAAAAAGCAGAAAAAGCAGAAAATCAGTCTTTTTCACTACATATGCATGAAAAATTCAATCATTGAAGAGGCCACAGGAATTTGCTGATATAGAATGTGGCAGTATGACCAAGAATCATGAAAGGTAAGACCTTGGGTTGCTGAAGTAAACAGTCGGAGGGTTCAAAAAGCGGCTGCAGTCACCATGTGAAGGGGTGCAGACCAACTAGTATAAGCAGATGTCTGTATTTTGCTATTTGAGTGGTACTGAGAGGGCACCTAACCAACACACCGACTGCAACCACCATGTGAAGGGGCGTAGGAAAAGCTGTGTGAAGTGTGTATGGTGGAGTAGTGCCTCCTATCACAAAAGATCAGCTTTCTCAAAAGCAGAAGAAACATGTTTTTTAAGTGTAGTTGTCAAATCACTTTATGAAGAAGAAGAAAGAGAGAGGGAACAATCGATACCCATAGAAGGGTCGGGTGTTACTAATGTGTTCTTAATTGTTCAAGTTGTTTTACATAAGCCTCGAAGAAATTACTAGTGCACGTGTGATGAAGAAAGTCATGATGATGATCAGCCAGGAAGGTAGAGGTAATGATGCAGCTAGAGATGCTGCTTGAGATGATCAACCAAGAAGGCTGAGTTGATGTTGCAGCCAGAGATGCTGCTTGAGATGATCAGCCAGGATGACTGAATTGATGTTGCAGCCAGAGATGCTGCTTGAGATGATTAGTCAGGAAGGCTAAGTTTATATTGCAGCCAGAGATGCTGCTTGAGATGATTAGCCAGGAAGGCTAAGTTTATATTGCAGCTAGAGATGTTGCTTGATATGATCAGCCAGGAAGGCTGAGTTGAAGATATTACAGCCAAAGAAGTTGTTGAAGATTAAACCAGTGATGAAAATAGATGAAAAATGTTGCAGACAGATGAAGATTTTTGGCAAGTTTGGAGTTCGAAGTATCTCAATCCCAACTTGAGGGGGGGTGTTGAAGAATATGAGTTTAGAGTAAGTTTTTTAGTACATATAATGTCTTAGGACAGTAAAATTGATGTTTAGAGTATTATTGTAATTGTTCCAAGTTGTAAGGGCATTTTGGTAATTTTTTGTACTAGGGGTATTTTGGTCATTTTATATTTTACACGTTTTACAACTCCTTATATAAGGGCTGATAGGTTGTAATTAGGGTTAAGTTGCTAAGATTAAGAAAGAGTGAGAAAGAAGGGGGGCGACCTCCATTGGAGGTCCGCCCCCTTCCTCCAATCTCCATATTTTTTTTCTCTTCATCTTTTGTTTATGTTTTTTACTATTGATTATCTGCTGCGCAACCACGTTTTCAACATAATCTCTCTTAGGAGCCATTGCCTTCTCTTTCTTCTCTATATTTTTTTGCTCCTTCTTGGTTGTTCATTTTTAAGCAACTTTCTTGGTTGCAGCTTTTTTCCAGCAACTTTCATGGCTGCAATATTCTTCAACTCAGCCTTTATGGCTATTCTTCAGCAGCTTCTTTGCTGCAACATCTTTTAACTCAACCTTCTTGGCTGGTCATTTTTAGCAGTTTCTTTGGCTGTATAATTTTTAGCAGCTTCTTTGGCTGCATCATTTTTAACAGCTTCTTTGGCTGCAAATTTCGGCAACCTCATGGCTGTAAAACACATTTCAGCACGTGTATTCCAATGAACTACAGTTTTTACTGGCATGCACACTCCAATGTTCTTCAAATGTGCAGAAGCACTAAAAATGATCAGCCACTATCCGCTATATTTGTTGGATATTTGTTGGCCAACTACAATGATAGCATTCTGAAAACATGGTCCATGCTGTAATACAATTGCTCTCATCACTGACATCTAACATCAATGCTCGTGCTTCCCCTGCACATGCTGCTGCTCTCAACATATTCCACACTTGTCAAGCATACTCTATGCAGCCCAAACCACAATACATATGGATCAATTCTGCACCAACATACACATTCATGTCATACCCAGTCTTTACAGCAAGACAGAGCAGCAAAGCACCAAATTGGACCACGTTCTTTGCTGCCCCACAAGCCTTCAAAACACTCCCAAACGTATACTCATTTGCGAACATTTTGGATTGGTGAATGCTTCGGAAACAGTCGAGAGCACGCTCTGGGAGACTGTTCTGAGCGTACCCAGAAACCAATGAGCTCCACGAAGCTGGTTATGTCTGGGGCATTTCGTCGAACAGGTTCTGTGCTTCTTCCATGCGGTTGTATTTTGCATACAAATTGATCAAATGGTTGACCAAGAGGACCACAAAAAGCGACCCAGACTTGATCTAGTCTCCTTTTTCACTCCTTGGTCCCTCATAGCCTTCCTAGCCATTGCAGCTTCTCTCATCTGCTGATATAGCTTCTTTAACTCTCCATACAGTAGCTCCATATGAGGGCTAGCAGTATCACCTACCACAAAGACATGAACTTGATTCTTGACCTCTATCCAACTTTTGCCTGCCTCTTTCTTACGGGAACTGTCTTTCATTAATCGTCTAGTGCAAGCGAGTGCACTCCATTTACCTGCATCAACATAAATATTGGACAGTAATGTGTATGTCCAGAATTCTCTGTTCTCAAGCTTAGTATCTTCTCTGCTGCCAGGCTTCCCAGAGTTCAGCAGAACACCCTCCAAACAACTGGATTTGTAGCTGTTGGAGGGTTTCCAATGGCTAGAAAGGCCTGGCCACCTTGATGGCCTGGGACTGCGGAGACCCGATTACAGAGAAACAAAGAAAAATACATTTCTTTTAACAATAAAATGTATAACATGACATGCCATGTCACATCCCATGTAGTCTGCTTATATATGACACATTATAGTTCTTCTTCATTCATTCAAGTATTTATTATGTTAATTTTAGGCATGTCATTGTTGTGGTTTCAAAGAAGATTGTTTCTTCTCTAGAAGTGATTGATGCTTAACCCAAAATGCAAGATGCAAATTCAAGAATTTTCTCATATTAACTGGGGTCAGCTACATTGGATTCTTAGTCACCATTAAGCTCAATCATGTGTCATATTAGCATTTCATTCAAAAAAGCAAGTTTGTGCTTTATTGTTCCCTTTCAACACTTTAGAGGCCTTCCTCTCTTTTAAAGTGCTCGCAATTTCTCATGCATTGCCCTTGGAGCTTCATGTGCTTTCCTCTCCAAGAGTCTCAACCACCTGAGCGTGTTTATCTCATTTTATCTTCTATCGGTGCAATATACACCAACTCATTCTCCAATGACCTCAGGTCCTCAATACTGTTCTAGATCTTCTTTGTGTAGCCACATATCCACCTCAATATCTTCATTTGTTTCACGGGTATCTTTTGCACATGTCGACAGTTTAGTGCCTAACACTGATCAAAATAGAACATTTCTGATCTTATAGCTGCCTTAGAACATTTAGTGTTTAATTTTAGTGTTATCTTCTTGTGATACAATTACCTGATTCACCATTTTAGCCAATTAGTATTAATTCTATACATGATGTGTGGTCTTATAGCCACCTTAAAAGTTTTTTCCCTTCAATTGTAGTGGTACTTTCTTCCCTTACAAAAATAGGTGATGCACCTTCACATCCATTTTAGCTAATTAGTGTTAATTTCTGTACATGATGTCTCAGTCAATTCTTCCATCTTTTTAATATTGACCTTAAGTATTTAAATTTTCCTTCTTGGAGATGCAGTATGTATCGGTTTTTAACTTTTGGGGTATCTATTCCAGTACTTAAAAGTTAAAAGTTACAGATGCTTAAACACCAATGATTTATTCTGGTAGAGTACATGTAACGCCATGATTTTCAATCAGAAGAGTAGCTTTTAGGAAATGGCCTTTATTCATTTTGTCAATAACTAAGCGTGATTTGGCCCACCATATCAAGCTTCCCTTTCCTGCTGCATATATTTTTTTGTATAAAAGAGGAGAAAGGTATATATAATCAGAGTTTAGGGTGTTGATGGCTGGTATTTGGATAAAGGTTAGGATTGAATCTTCCCCTTGTTACAAGTGATTTGGCCCAAATCTTGCTCCTTGCATCCTGGATAGATTCATATAAGGCCAACCTTGCTTTATCTCTGCATTATGTTTTGTAATGAAAAATCTCCATATGGCGCTTTCACGGTATGGAAACTATTCATTCCTTAGTTAAGCCCATTATTTCTGTACTTCTGTCAGTGGCTTTCTCGTTTACTTGCCTATGTTTAGATATCTGCTTAAAAATACAATTTCTAGTTGCCTGCATCACCTTGAAGTATTAAGCAGTCTATTCAAATTTTCCAAGTTTATCTCGTCTCTTATCTACTTTCCACTTTCATGTGTATATTGAAGTTTGTGATGTTTATCAGCATTTAAATAAAGAGCACTAGGACATGAGTGTGCAGGTATCGATCGGAGTGGTTGTTGCCTTGGATTATAAGAATCCTTTCTTGAGTCCGTTTGAAGAATTTCAGGTACCGCCCTGTTGAATTGGACCCCTACTTCCCATTTCATGTGTGCAGTTTGATCATATTATCATTGTGATCTTTATGCGGTGCTTAAGATGACTTTTCTCCAGGCTATCATGATATTGATTTCCTATCTTTTCTCCTCTACCATCGATTCCACAAGTTCTTAGCTAGCTAGGGTTAGTCTAAAGTTTAGCTAGCTAATTTTGTTCTGTGTGTGCTCTAAGTTTTATAATGTATTACTTGGTGTTATATTTATGTTGTCAACACCTTTTGTTGCATCTTAAGTGGATTTAGCAGTACATTAAATAAATGCAATTGACATAGAATTCTAGAAAACAACAACAACAACAACAACAACAACAACTAAGCCTTTTCCCATACTAGACGGGGTCGGCTACATGAATATGAATTAATTTAAATAGTAAATAGCAAATGTATAGAATTCCCATAGCATTATGAAACTTAAATCATGACTACTACTTCTACAACAACAACTAAGCCTTTTCCCATACTAGATGGGGTGAGCTATATGGATTCTTTGTTTCTACAAAGCCCTATCATGTGCTATGCTAGCATTTAACTCAATATAAACTAGATTATTCTTTATAGTTTCTTTCCAACACTTTTGTGGTCGTCCTCTTCCTCTTTTAACATTTTCATAATCTAATTTTTCATATCTTCTTACGGGAGCGTCCCTTTGTCTTCTTCCTATATATCCAAACCATCTTAAATGATTTCTAATAACCTCATTATGTATACGGTCTATCCTTATGTGACCACTCATCCATCTCAACATCTTCGTTTACGTTAACCATAAAACACAGTAGGTCTAATTGTTGCTTTATAATATTTACCTTTCAACTTTAATGGTATCTTCTTATCACATAGAATACCTGATGCCCTTCTCTATTTTAACCAATCGGCATTAATTCTGTGTAACATCTCAATCAATTTTTTCATCTTAATTTCTATATCCTCTGAGGCACATGATAGAGCTCTGTGGAAACAAAGAATCCATGTAGCCGACCCCGTCTAATATGGGAAAAGGCTTAGTTGTTGTAATTTCTATATCCTCTGAAGTACCCAAATGATCAAACTTACATTTCATATATTCTGTCTTTGTTCTACTAAGTCGGAAGCCTTTACTTTCTAACGTTTTTCTCCATAGTTCCAATTTCCTATTAACTTTTTCCTTAAACTCATCCACTAACATAATATCATATGCAAATAACATATACTAAGGTATTTCATCTTGAATATGTTTTGATAACTCATCAATGACCAATATAAATAAATATAAACTTAAAGTTGATCCCTCATGTAACCCAATCTTAATTTCAAAGAAGTTTGTCTCTGTCATTCCTTTATGAGTCCTCACGCATGTTTTTGCACTATCGTACATGTCTCTTATAATATTTATGTATGTCAATGGGATACCTCTCTTTTCTAACGTTTTTCAAAGAACATCTCTTGGCACCCTATCAATACTTGTCTTAACCTACATTCAATATTTCTTTCCCATAATTTCATAGTATGACTCATTAACTTGATACCTCGATAATTCGCAAAACTTAAATGGAGACTGATTCTTCAAATAATAGTCTAATCATAAGTATCATAAATTTTGTAAATTTGTTGAAAAAATTATATTTAAAATTTTAAAGAACACAAGAGCACATGATAGGGCTCTATGCAAACAAAGAATCCACGTAGCCGACCCCATCTAGTATGGGAAAAGGCTTTGTTGTTGTTGTTGTTAAAGAACACAAGTACCATGAAAACTAATAATTTATCTCATGTGTATTAATTTAAATGCTCAAGTTCATTATAATTTCAAAAAAGAATGTCATTAAGTGTCCAAGTATGGTCAAGGATGCCCATTAAGGGAAATTATTTTCACAAGGTATTGATTTTTTTAGAAAAATTGAAGATAATGTAATTCCCTGTCTCTTTATATGAATCTTAAAGATATTAAGTCAAACAAATGCATTAGACATATGGAAACAAATGCATTAGATATATGGACACATAAAAAAGTAGTGGATCACAAAATTCAAACTTTTTATTTAAACATAAAAGTTGATCTTTTAAATCTTTAGAGTTTTATCTTTTAGAGAAAACTTCAAGTAACTATCATGAGGTTTGTGCATTTATCAATTTGTTCCATGTATTTTAAAGTTTGCACTGTGATATCTTGAGGTTTTTGTCATCTATTAGGTTAGTCCTTGCATTACCTGAATATGACGTGGAAGTCCGTTTCACATGACATGGCTGCTGACTCAATAGCCACATCATTATTAAATATTAATAATATAAATTTAATAACAACAACAACTAAGCCTTTTCCCATCGTAGATGGGGTCGGCTACATGGATTCTTTGTTCCCACAAAGCCCTATCATAATTTTTAGAATTCATGGTAAATAAGTTCAATAAAGTTTTACGTTGGCAGTCGGAAGCCTGACACAACCCTCTTCCTTTATCCGGGCTTGGGACCGGCCATGCAAGGGTGATCCCTTACATGGACAAAGTTATTAATAATATAAAGTTAGTACTGTTAAAATTAACATGCACTAATTACTAATACTAAAGAATATTTAACATTTATTAATATTTAAATGTAATATACTAATATTAACTAATATTTAAGTATAATATTATATATAAGTTGACATGGCCACCTGATGTGGCAACTGAAGTCTGATGCACCAACTGGGGTTAAGTATATGGCGTTAGGCATTTGTGACTAATTTGGTTATTGGTGAAAACCACAAGGTAGCCAAGATAACTTTTCCATTCATAGGAACTAACATGAAAAATGGTCAAAGCACAAGGTACTTTGTGTAGTTTTTCCTATTTTAAACTTTTTTTAATGAACTCTGATAGAGGTATATTTGCTTATAGCCTTATATTATGTGTCTTGTTAAGTAAATGGAAAATAAAATAAAGTAATTTGCTAAACAATGATGCTATACATAAGTGGATTTACTGCTAAAGGGCTCCGAAGGGGCTAACTGTGCTCAACGCTTTTAAGTTATAACAACCAAGTGTTGCACTCATTAGTTTTTGATCTACATGATTGCATGCCAATTGTCAAATTATCCACCAACATTTGCGTTAATTATTTCATACATTTGGATGTTTCATTAGTAGTTACTTAATTTATTGCAATTATTCCATCCTTGTGTTGATAGCTGACCTATAAGTTACTGATTTCTAGCCGAGTCTCCAACATTTCATTTATAAGGCATGGGCTATATACTTTTTCTACTTTCTTTTGTATTTTGTTTTCATTCCAAGGCAATCTGAATCTGAGGTCATTATTACCAGGTTAAATGACCCTCACAATTGTCATTCGTCTATTTTCCACTTGCATTCCCTTTTCTTTGTCTAAGAATCCTTTTATCCCTTAGAAACTCAAGCAACATCCAATCATCAGGCCTTTATTAGAAGGTGGAACTGTTCTTCAGTACGGTGCCAGGACCTTAAATGAAGGTGGTTTCCAGGTACATGAAAGTGTGTGTTGTCTTTTATTCGTTCCTTTTATGGTTCTCTTGTAGACAAGTTTGATGCTAGTCTTTAATTTTCAGTCAGTTCCGTATCCTGTTTTTCCTGGAGGAGCACTTATAGGATGCTCAGCTGGCTTCTTAAATGTTCCTAAAATAAAAGGAACACATACTGCAATGAAGTCAGGTATGAAACCTGTACTAAGTTTATTTTAGTGAAAGTGATTACGTATCATTTGTATTAGCTTGTAACTACTTAGTAGGGTTGCTCTTTCTGCTATCTACTTATAGCTTTTATGTATTCTATGCTCGCCACATGTTGATGTCATCATTTTCTTTTTCCTTAAAAGATGGTGGTCCTATTTGGTTGTTTTGAGTTTATGTTTCACATCTGCATGGAGTAAGCAGTAGTGTCTAGAAGACCTTGGGGAACCTGAATATATATAAAGAGTGAAGGCTGAGAGCATAACCCAAAAAATGAAAATCGTTCTCTATGTTAGTACTGATTTGAGGTCCGACCTTTGTTTGCTTTGCTCTCTGCAGTAGTTATTTAAGTAGTATAGATTATAAAAAAATGGCTTACGAGACTATTTAATGAAATATGGAGAAACCAAAAGATGCTTGAGGAATGGTGGGAGAGTATACTTATACCTATATACAAGAACAAGGGAGATATTTAGAATTGTGTAAATTATGAGGGCATCAAGTTGATCGACCATACTCCGAAGTTATGAGAAAGAATTATTGAATGTAAGTTGAGACAAGTATCGAGTATAACAAAGAACCAATTTGGATTCACGTAAGAGAGATCTGTTGGAGATCAAGTATCGACTTAAAGTCTTGTTTTTCTTTTATGTTTTGAGTCTATTTTGTATCTCAAATATGTTCAAGTGTTTGGGTCCCAATGGATCAGATTCATTGAGAATCGGGTCTGATCCATTGAGAATCTGGTCCTTAATTAAGGGCATTTGTGTCTTTTAAATTAGATTAGTATTAGTATAAACACTGGGAATTGTAATTAGGTTTTAGAGTAGTTAGAACAGAATAAAGAAAAATGCAAACGACAACCAAGATGATGGGCCACTGCTTTCTTGATTCAATCATGGCTTGATTTATTGTATTTCAATCTTTTAAATTCAGTTTTATGGATGAAATCATCATGGTATCAGAGCCGAAACTTGAAGTTGCAGCCCACGTGGAGCATCAACTTGCAGGTTACATGGATCTCAGTTAAGACGTAAGCCTATTTTAATCATTTTTTTTTATCGGCTAATTTTATGGTGACAAGAGAATCCATAGAAAAGGGATTCTAAGTGAAGCACACGTTCATGTGGTTATGTTCATAGCAAAACGTATAAGAGTTGGTATTGTGGAAGTCAGCAATTACATTTTGTGGTGTGATTAAAAGTACCAATATCAAAGGAGTTCTTAGTTGTAATCAGCAACATACAGTCATTCAGTCCATGCATGAAATTGACTGCACATAGTTATAAAATTCAAGAATAAAAGCCAACCGATTCAGCTTCTGTGCTTTGATTAAGTTTTTTTTTAGTTGTTTATTCGAAGAGTGCTAGACGGCAGACAATTACTTCTGTGAGAACTTTTATATGAATGGAAGGAATTAAGATGAGAGATACAAACGAACAGAGTTCTGCTGACAAAGGTGAAGGATTTCAAATAACCAATCTGAAATTAGATGGGAAAAATTTTCTTCAGTGGGCCAGATCTATAGAGTTAGCAGTAATGGCAAG
The DNA here is from genome assembly GCA_036023115.1 of Brasenia schreberi. Lineage (NCBI taxonomy): Eukaryota > Viridiplantae > Streptophyta > Magnoliopsida > Nymphaeales > Cabombaceae > Brasenia > Brasenia schreberi. The sequence continues at coordinate 5,437,811 of JAYKKT010000059.1, read as the reverse complement.
GAGGCGTTACGATTATTTGACCGGTGACATATTACAACCTCTGATGAATGACCCTTTTTACGGAAGATGGCGTAGGGAAAATGCACTAGTTAGTATCTGGCTTCTTTAATCCATGTCTCCACCGATTGCTAGTACATTTATGTTCTTAGAGACAGCTAAGGATATTTGGTTAGCAGTTCATGATGCTTATGCCAATGGAAAAAATATCGTCAAGAAATATGATCTTATTGAGAAAATTAGAAGATGCATACAGGGAGGCAGAACTGTTAGTGAATATTATGCAGAACTTAGAGGCTTTTGGGAAGAGCTACAACTTTATTCCAAGACAAAATATCAAAATTGCACTCAAGAGCGAAATGAAGAGTATGAAGAGAGGAAAGTGTTTGATCTTCTGTGGGGTATTTCTTCAGAATATGAAGCAGTAAAAAACAACATTCTTAGCAGAGAAGAACTATCGTCCTTAAGCACAATATATTCCCTATTACTCCAGGAGGAAGATAGAAAACATTTAGAGAAAGAGACAAAAATCAATACAGAAACTACTGCATTTGTGGGAAGAAATAAATCAAATTCTTCTTTTTCCCGTGGTAGAGAAAGTTATGGACGTGGTAGAGGCAGATTTGCACTTACTCCTGAAGAAAAAGCAAAATTAACCTGCTCTCACTGTGAAAAATCATGACATACGAAGGAGATATGTTGGGAATTAGTTGGCAGACCCCCTCACCTTCAGAATAGATCGAATAGTGCTTATTTTACCAGTGATCAGAATAAAAAACAGAATATTGAAAAGAGTACAAGTTCATATGAGATATGAAGAAGGAGATAGAGTTGCTCAAGGCTCGGTTGGTTGATTCGCATACCCCATCTACATCCTCCAATAATGATTCTCAGGCAACCATGGTGTATCCTTTCTCATTCTTTGCTAAGAGATTTAAACACTTCTCATTCTCAAATATGGGTTATTGATTCTGATGCAACCGATCATATGGTCAGTAGAAGGGAATTCTTTGATAGTTATGAGTTGACTCGTGAACAAGTTAATATTCGATTGGCAGATGGCTCACACACCCTTTTAATGGGAAAAGAAAACATTACTACTTCTTTTGGTGTATTGAAAGATGTTTTACATGTTCCCAATATATTAGTCAATTTATTATCAGTTTTTGCCTTAACTCAGGATCTGAAATGTTGTATAGGTTTTTGACTCTACTGGATGTGTATTTCAAGAACTGAGGACGGGGAGGATCTTTGATAAGGGTAGTGTGAGTAGAGGCCTCTATTTCTGCGAATAAAATAAGGAAGCGGCTATGCAGTCTACTGTTATTACAAAAAAATAGAAGGATATACCCCGCTGGCATCAGAGATTAGGACATTTACCTTTATCTAAACTTAGGATACTATTGCCTGAATTCAGTCATTGTAATAATTTGAATTTAAACTATGAAACCTGCTAGAAGGCAAAACATCATCGTACTTCATTTCCTTTGAGTGAAGAAAAATCATCTATTCCTTTTGAAATTATGCATTCTGATGTTTGGGGTCCTTGTTCTACTACTTCTCTGCATGGATATAAGTACTTTATATATTTAATAGATGACTGCACTAGATTTACAATGATATACCTCATGAAAACTAAATATGAAGTGACGAATATTCTCCCTGTTTACTGTCAGTTTGTGCGAACTCAATTTCAGTGTACTATTAGAGTATTTCACAGTGATAATGGTGGAGAGTTCATGTCTCAATCACTTCATTCATACTTCGTAGATCATGAAATATCGCATCAGACTTCATATGCTTATTCTCCTCAACAAAATGGAGTTTCTGAAAGGAAGAATAGACATATTTTAGAAGTTGCTAGGACCCTTTTGATTGGGTGTAATGCTCCTAAATACTATTGGAGTGAAGCAGTTTTAACGACAGTATTTCTCATGAACCGCATGCCAAGCAGAGTCCTTAATGGCAATACTCCGTTTCACTCACTATATCCTCACCAGAAGCAATTTCATTTACTTCCCAGAGTCTTTGGATGCACTTGTTTTATTCATCTTCATCATGGCTTGAGAGATAAACTAGATGCAAGATCGATTAAATGCATTTTCTTGGGATACTCCTCTACTCGGAAAGGTTATAAGTGTTATGATCCTCTCAGAAAAAAATTATACGTTACTTTGGATGTTACCTTTCATGAAGATATACCATTCTATAATTTGTAGGAAGATCCTTCATCAGAAGTAATCTCTCTAAATGTAATACATATTCCTCCGATTGAAAATCAGTCACTATAGGAAAGGGAAGAGGAAGAGATGATACCTTCTCAAGATAAGGAATGGCAGGTGTATACAAAAGGTGAAAGAAAGACTTTTCTACCCAATCAAGATCCTCACTCAAGATCAGATTCACTTCCTACTCAAGTAACTTCCCATACATCATATATTGATCTACCTATTGTAGTTCGAAAAGGAAAACGAGAAGTGGCAAAATACTCATTACAGAAATTGGTGTCATATTCTAACTATCCCAGAGAATATCAGTTGTTCATGATGAATATAGACTCTACCCCTATTCCAAAAACATTCGAAGAAGCAGAACAACAACCAGAATGGAAGAAAGTTATGGAAGAAGAAATTGCTGCACTAATCCGAAATAAAACTTGGAACTGGTTGACTTACCATCAGGGAGGAAAACAGTAGGTTGCAAATGGGTGTTTTTAATAAAGTACAAAGCTTATGGCAATATAGAAAGATACATCGGTCGGTATCGATGCCAATACCGAAGCCAATACAACTCGTCCCGCAAAACTCAGGCAGTTTGCTTTCCAACCAGTCTTGCTTGAGTCTCAATGATATATAAATGATCAATCTTCGTCCGGCGACCTTCTTGCATTGGTACACCCAGATACCTCCCGAAAGTAGAAGTTTATCTCGGAGATTGATACCGGACGTTTGCGAACAGAAGCATGCGTATTCCTGGAAAACACACCCTATAGTAGACTTCGTATTATTCACTTGATGGCCAGAGTACTCACAGAACTTATGTAAGATATCCAAGGTAACTGCCATTTGGTCCGCCTCCCCGAACACTAGACGAAAAGTCGTCGGCAAAGATAAGATGAGACACCTTTGGGCTCCCCATACATAAAGCATGAAGACTAGATTAGTAGCTAAAGGTTACAGTCAGTCATATGGCATCGACTACACTGAAACATTTGCTCTAGTGGTAAAAATGAATACAATCAAAATTATTTTAAGTGTGGCGGTCAATAAAGGATGGTTGTTATGGTAATTGGATGTTAAAAATGCCTTCTCATTTATATGGATTTACCTCCTAGATATCTTCAGAAACAAAAGCAGGATAAAGTATGTAAATTGAAGAAATCAATCTATGGCTTAAAACAATCCCCACGAGTATGGTTCGAAAAATTTAGTGATGGCATTATGAGACTGGGTTTCAGAAAGTGTGCCAGTGATCATACACTCTTTATCAAGCACGGTCATAAAATTATCATGCTTTTGGTCTACGTGGATGATATAATTATTAAAGGTGACGATACAGATGGCATAGTTGATCTAAAGAGAAGATTAAATACATTGTTTGACTTGAAGGACTTGGGCAAATTACATTATTTCTTGGGAATAAAAGTGATTCATAAGAATGATTGTTTATTTCTAAGTAAAAGAAAATACATTCTTGACTTACTAAAAGAAACTAAAATGGAAGATTGCAGAATATGTTCTACTCCCATGGAAACTTCAAGAGAAGAAAATAATATGTCTACAGAACCATATAAAGATATAGGTAAGTACGAGAGATTAGTGGGTAAATTGATATACATAACTATAACTTGACCTGACATCAGTTTCGCAGTTGGATATGTTAGTAGGTGGATGCACTGTCAATCCAAACATCATGTGAGCACTCTATTTCATATTATCAGATACTTAAAATCCTCAGTAACCTATGGGTTACTATATGCTCCACACTCGTCAATTAATCTAGAAATTTATTCAGATGTTGATTGGAGAGGTTCCAAAACTGATAGAAGTCTATTTGTGGCTATATGGAATGTTTAGGAGGAAATATAGTCTCATGAAAAAGTAAGAAGCAATCTGTGGTGGCCAGATCAAGTGCAGAAGCAGAGTATCGTGCCATTGCTCTCGGAATGTGTGAGGGCCTATGGATTGTATCACTTCTAGAGGAGATTGGTCTCAAATGAAATATTCTGATTAACTTCTTTACAGATAGTAAAGCGGCCCTCCAAATAGCCTTGAATCTTGTATTCCATGAAAGGACCAAACACATAGAAATTGATTGCCACTTTATCAGAGAGAAGATTTCTCAAGGTATTTTCAACCTGGTTCACGTATGCTCAGAAGATCAGCTGGCAGATATCCTCAGTAAACCAGTATCAGTCAATGGATTTAAGAAAACTCTTGCTAAGATAGGAATTACAAGCCTTCAAGACTCAACTTGAGGGGCGTGTTGGAGATAAGTCTAGACTTAAAGTCTTGTTTTTCTTTTATGTTTTGAGTCTATTTTGTATCTCAAATATGTAAGTGTTTGGGTCCCAATGAATCAAATTCTGATTCATTGGGAATCGGGTCCTTAATTAAGGGCATTTATGTCTTTTAAGTTAGATTAGTATTAGTATAAATACTGGGAATTGTAATTAGATTTTAGAGTAGTTAGAACAGAATAAAGAAAAGCGCAGACGACAACCAAGATGATGGGCCGCTGCTTTCTTGATTCAATCATGGCTTGATTTATTGTATTTCAATCTTTTAAATTCAATTTTATGGATGAAATCATCAAGATCTACTATCGAGGTGATTCACCTATTGAGACGTCTTATGAAATATTTTAGAGTAAAAAAGAACCTTCATATGGTATTTATTGATATAAAAAAAGCTTACGATAGGGTGCCAAGAGATATTATTTGAAGAATCTTGGAAAAAAGAGGTATCCGATTAACATACATTAATCTTATAAGAGATGTGTGATGGTGCACAAACATGTGTGAGTCCTCGTGAAGGACCGACAAACTTCTTTGAAGTTAATATTATATTACATTTATATCAGGGATCAACTTTAAGTCCATATTTATTTATATTAGTCATTGACGAATTAACAAAACATATTCAAGATGAAATACCTTGGTGCATGTTATTTGTAGCTGACATTATGTTAGTGGATGAGTCTAAAGAAAGAGTTAATAGGAAATTAGAACCGTAAAGAGAAACATTAGAAAGTAAAGGCTTTCGATTTGGTAGAATAAAAATATAATATATGGAATGCAAGTTTGATCATTTGGTTAGTTTAGAGGACATAAAAATTATACATTGCATCTCTCATAAGGAAAGTTTTAGATACCTATGGTCAATTGTGTTGGAGATAATTAGTTGTTAGTATGAGTCTATATCATAAATTAGTATAGTTAAATGTGTCGTATTATGTCTCTCTTGTAATTAGGATTTGTCTCAAGTTAGATTAGGTTTATATATTAGTTGGTTGTCATTAGGGTTGGAACAATAATAAGAAATGAAAAGAAGGTGGCGGCAAGAATGAAGCAGCCGACCAACCTAGTTCTTCTTCCTTTCAATGTCGGAGTTATTTTGCTGATTAATTTTTCATTCAATAACATGGTATCAGAGCCTTGAACGCAAATACAGCAGCCTGTCGCATTGATTCATTCCTGGAAAAAGATTCCAAGTAAGTAAAGTGTTAGTCCTTTAAAAGTTTAATGAGAAAAATTTGAAATACTCCATCAAACAACGTGCAAGTCTATAACACACTGCAAGAAGGTTGAGAGTATCTTGAATCAGCCGATTGTGAATCGAATCACAGATTCAAATCACGTTATTAAGGGTTGTAGTCATGGAATAATCAATCAGGTTGAAGTTTATCAGATTTATATTGTTGAATCAGTTGTGGTACTTGTTGAATCAGACATGGATATTTATCTGAACCAGTTCACTGATTTCTTCAGAGGAGAAATAAACATTATAAGTAAGGGCATCGACATACCTTGGAGGTATTGTGCACAACTTACAAATTTAGTTTTTTCTGCGCCATCATATAAGTCAGCAATCATCGACATACCTTGAAGTTGTGGTGGACTGAAATCAAATCAGTCATTGAGAATCTTGATTCTTGTATTACATAATCAAGAGTGACCTACAAGTAGACACAGTATAGATTGAGTTAGTATATACAGAAATATTTGCAGCAAAGTGCAAATGCAAATAAACTGATACAATATCACACAGACTCTGTTTTATCAATCTATTTGAAGAAAGAAATTCTAGTTTCAAGCATGTGTGAATCAACATGAAAGGAAGATTGAAAGAAGAATCATTATCGTCTATATATGGAAATGATCAAAAGGTAGAACCATTCCAAATTACAAATATCCGCCTAGATGGAAGAATTTACAGAGAATGGGCTAGGTCTATTGAACTTGTGCTACGATCGAGAGGAAAGGCATCTATTATCAGACAGAGTCCACCTACTTTAGAAGGAAGCAGTGCAGATTATGAAAGATGGTCTAAAGATGATGCTCTCGTCAGCTCATGGCTAATTCAATCTATAAACCCTTCTATTAAGACTTTTATGTATATGGAATCAGCAACTGAAATTTGGTCTGCAATGGAAGAAGCTTATTCCAGACAAAGAAATATAGCAAAAGAATATGAGATTATTGAAAAAATAAGAAAATGCCGCCAAGGAACCAGATCAGTCAGTGAATACTCTGGAGAATTACAAAAACTCTGGAATGAACAGAGACTTATTGTGGAAAATAAGTGCAACCACTGTGTAAAGGAGAGAACAACTGAAGGTGAAATTAGAAAAGTGTTTGATTTACTCTAGGGAATTTCATCAGAATACGAATCAATCAAGTTGAATATTTTAAGCAAGGAAGAACTTCCATATCTTGCAACAAAATATTCACTGCTACTAAAGAAAGAAGATCGAAAGAATTTAGAGAAAGGTGAACATATACAGGCTGAGAAATCTGCATTTATTGGTAGAGGAAGAGGAATGAATCAAAATTATGATGATAAGAACAAATTACAGTGCACACATTATGAAAAAAGAGGACACACACGGGAGTATTATTGGAAAATTATCGAGAAACCTCCAAAATATAAAGTTTATGGCAGAAAATCCACAGAATACAAAGATTATGGCAGTCATGTGGCAACAGTATCTGAGAAGAAAGCATAAAAGAATCCTATAGATGAAATGGCGAACTTGAAGAAACAGCTTGCAGAGATTGAAACACGTCTACGGGATCAACCTTCAACCTCCTCATCAAAGACAGAATTAAGTCCTCCTACTTTCTATAGTATTAGCGGTAACTACTCTCTTAAAGATTCTACGGTTTTCTCTAATTGGATAATAGATTCAGGAGCTATCGTTCATATGGTAGGAAATAAGTCTAATATGAAGTGGCTTCAACTCCTTAATATGTAAAAGTAGCAAATGGTTCTTTGATTCCGATGGAAGGGAAAGGAACAATTTAGAGAGATAATCTCAGGCTTAACTGAGTGATATATATTCCAGAATTTTCAGTAAATCTACTTTCAGTAAGTTCATTGGTTAGAGACATGAACTGGACAGTTACTTTCTCTCCATATGACTGTGTTTTTTAGGATTTGAAGACGGGAAGAATCTTTGGACGTGGTGAACTATGCAATGGATTATATGTCTTACCTGGAAATCAGATTCTAAGACAGAAAAGAGCATTGGCAGCTAGTACTTGTTACTTTTATTGATGATTTTTCAAGATGTACTTGGTTATTTTTAATGAAAGATCGTTTCGAAGTTATTTAATGCTTTTCAAACCTTTTGTTCCAAATAAAGAATCAGTTTGGAAAAACAATTCATGTTTTGCGAGTGATAATGCAAAAGAATATTTTTCTCATCTTTTAAATCCTTTCTGAGTTCTCATGGCATCATACATCACCCAGCTTGTCCTCACACACCACAACAAAATGGTAATCGACATATCTTGGAAATCGCTAGAACTTTACTTATTAAACACAATGTCCCAAAATATTTCTGGCCTGAAGCGATTCTTATAGCAGTATATATCATGAATAGAATTCCGACTGTGACCCTTGCAGGAAAGTCTCCTTTCAAGGTAATTAAACCTGGAGATAATTCATTTCATCTTATTCGCAGAATATTTGGTTGTGTTTGTTATGTGCATGTTCATCAACAATTCAGAGATAAGTTTGATCCAAGGGCAATAAAATGCATTTTCATTGGATATTCTTGTGAAAAGAAAGGATACATTTGCTACGATCCTAACTCTCATAGAAGATATATTTCTATGGATGTAACCTTCTTTGAGACTACTCCATACTATAAAAGGTTGAATGAGGTATCTGACTCTATCTTTGAAGAAACAGTTGTTCTACCACGAATCAGTGTGAGTCAAGAATCAGAGGAAGAAAATACAGATCGAATCCCAAAAGAAAACATAATTCAAATATACAGAAAGGGAGAGAGAAATATATTTACGGATAGACAAAAAGAAGTAATAAATCAAGGAGGAGAAACATGATCTTCTGATTCGAGGGAAAGTGTAGAAGAAACAAGAGATAAGGACTTAGATGATTCAGATGTTCCCATAGCACTCAGAAAAGGGAAAAGATCATGTCGTAAGCATCCAATTTCTCAATTTATTTCCTATAATAAATTATCAGAAAGTTACTATAATTTTGTGCTAAAGGCTGAGATGCATCAAATTCCTAAAAGCTACTTTGAAGCATCTAAAGACAAGCAGTGGGTTGAAGCTCTGAAGTCTGAAATTCAAGCAGTTCAGTGACTTACCTGAAGACAGAAAAACAGTCTCATGCAAGTGGGTGTATACAATCAAATACAAAGCAGAAGGTTCATTAGAAAGGTACAAAGCAAGGTTTCGCACCAGTAGCAAAACTTACATCTATACGAGTTATTATCAGTATTACAGTTCAAAGAAATTGGGTAATGTGGCAACTGGATGTGAAAAATATTTTTCTACAAAGAGAGCTTAAAGAAGAAATTTATATGGAGTTACCACCTTGATATCCAAATCCTGAAAGAAAGGTATGCATATTAAAAAAGGCTATCTATGGATTAAAAAATCACTAAGAGTGTGGTTTGAGAAATTCAACAGGAGTATTATAAATTTGAGATATCAAAAAAGTGTAAGTGATCATACACTATTCTTCAAAAAGGGGGAAAAATTAACACTACTATTAGTATATGTAGATGATATTATTGTAGCATGTGATGACATTAAAGAAATTCAAAAGTTAAAGAAGGATCTTCATCGGTTATTTGATACTAAGGATCTTAGAAGACTACATTATTTTTTAGGCATTGAGGTAGCCTATTCAGGTAAAGATATCTTTCTGAATAAGAGAAAATATACTTTAGACCTGTTGCAAGATATTAAGATGGAGAATTGTAGACCTACATATATTCCAATGGATGTAAATCACAAGTTACAGATGGAAGATGGAGCTAAAAGAGTTGATATAATTAAATATCAACAATTGGTGGGAAAATTGATATACCTGACAATCACACGTCAAGATATAGCTTATGCCGTGAGTATAGTAAGCAAATTTATGCAATCACCATCAAAACATCACATAGATGTTGTGTTTCACATATTACGATATCTGAAGACAACTCCAGGACATGGGATCACTTACACATCTAATGGCCACACTGACATTGACATTTATACATATACTGATTGGGCATGTTCAACAGAGGATAGAAAGTCTACAACAGGATATATAACATTAATTGGAGGTAATAAAGTATCATGAAAAAATAAGAAACAGTCAGTGGTAGTAAGATCAACAGCTGAAGCAGAATACAGAGCAATAGAATCAGGTATGTGTGAAGGAAAATGACTGCAATAATTACTTATGGAAATGGACTTATTTGCTGGAAAACCTATACCTATATTCTGTGACAGCAAAGCAGCGATACAAATAGCCTCAAATCCAGTATATCATGAAAGAACAAAACACATCAAGATTGATTATCACTTTATACAGGACAGTGTATATGCAAAGGAATTTCAGTTATAACATGTGCAATCAAGATATCAATGTGCAGATATGTTGACTAAGGCAGTTACTAGAGATCAACTTCAGAGATTATGCAATAAGTTGGGTGTAACATCCATCTTTCACCCAACTTGAGGGGGAGTGTTGGAGATAATTAGTTGTTAGTATGAGTCTATATCATAAATTAGTATAGTTAAATGTGTCGTATTATGTCTCGCTTGTAATTAGGATCTGTCTCTTGTAATTCGGATCCTAATGGATCAGATTCTGATCCATTAGGACCCGTGATTAATGATGTAAAGGTTAGTACTAATTAAGGGCATATTAGTACCTTAAGTTAGATTAGGTTTATATATTAGTTAGCTGTCAATAGGGTTGGAACGATAATAAGAAATGAAAAGAAGGTGGCGGCAGGAATGAAGCAGCCGACCAACCTAGTTCTTCTTCCTTTCAATGTCTGAGTTATTTTGCTGATTAATTCTTCATTCAATGACAAATTGTTTAGAGCAGTGAAAAATTGATAGAGATGTTATGCATAGAATTAATGTAGGTTAGTTAAAATGGAGAGGTGCATCATGTATTCTATGTGACAAGAAGATACTATTAAAGTTGAAAGATAAATATTATAGTGCAATAATTAGACCTACTATATTTTATGGTTCGAAGTGTTGGGCAATTAATGATCAACATCTACAAAAGATATCTGTGACAGAAATTAAGATGTTGAGATGGATGAGTGGTCACACAAGAAAAGGCCATATATGTAATAAGGTTATTAGAAACAAATTGGGAGTGACACCAATAGATGATAAAATGAGAAAAAATCATTTAAGGTGGTTTGGACATGTAGAAAGATGATTGAAGGAAGCTCTGGTAAGAAGATATGAGAAACTAGATTGTAAAATTGTTAAAAAGGTAGAGAAAGGCCACAAAAGTATTGGAAAGAAAGAATAAAGAATGATTTAGCTGATGTTGAGTTAACTACTAGTATGACACATTATCCATTAGCATAGCACATGATTAGGCTCTATGGAAACAAAGAATCCATGTAGCTGACCCCATCTAGTATGGGAAAAGGCTCAGTTGTTGTATAGATTACCCAAAACTCTGTAGTTTATACTTATCAGTTGATAAAACACGTGGAATCATGTTGTAAAGGGGAAATAGCTAAATATCTAGTAGACTTGTAACATAGCATTCTTCAATTATTAAACAAGTGCACCATGAGGACTGATTTTAACTATATCCTACGATTGCATTGTGGTTATTAAATAGTTTGTAATTGATTCTCATTTGTTTCCATAGTTTTGCCTCTTTTGGTAATATACAATTCCATCTAACTTTTTGATGTTTTATTAACTATAACATGAAAAAGTCAGAGGGCAATCTTTTTTAGGTTTCTCCTTTCTTCTGAAATGTTAAGGTTTTCTGCTTCATTTCTAACAGGAATGCTGGCAGCAGAAGCAGCATTTAGCTCTCTGACTGAAGGAACTGACATGGAATTATATGGTGACCTGCTGAAGAAGTCATGGATCTGGAAAGAATTGTATACTGCAAGGAATTATCGGCCTGTAAGTACCTTAGTTTAATCCTTCATCCTCATGGTTTTCTTTCCTGATATGTAAGATTATTATGTAGTAAATACTACAGATGGCTAGTTCACTGCTTAAATAAAGATAACCTTTATGTGATTTAATAGGCATTCAAGCATGGGCTGATCCCTGGAATGGCTTTTTCTGCCTTGGAACAGTATGGCCGGATCACTTGGACTGGCTTTTATTTTTAGCTATATGGTTGCCGTTTTCTGCTATACAAAGTTCCTTCCATTACATTCACGTATCATTGTTTCTGTTGATTCATTTATTATATTATGCATTTATTTTGTGGATAGCTATGTTTTTCGGGGACGGTTGCCTCTGACACTGAAGCATGGAAAGCCAGATCATAAAGCCACTGATGTAAGGATATTGTTGATGTCATGTTGTTAGCTTGATTCTGTAGCATTTCCAATTCTTCACTCCAGGTTTCGTTGGAATGTTCAACAGATGCATTAATGCACCTTTGTTGCAGCCTGCAGTTTCTCACTCTCCAATACAATATGCAAAGCCGGATGGGTTGGTGTCCTTTGATATACTGACATCTCTGTACAGGTCACAGAATTCTCCTCCTATTTTTTGTTTGATTGGATGACCTATGATTTTAAGCATGCCCTTTCTCATGCATTTCAGTTTTATGCAAAATCCATTGCAATAGTACCATGACAGCCTTAAAAGGTTCTGACAGAAACTCTGGTGGATACAGTTTTCTCGTTTCACTCCAAAAGAGGCATAATCAGAAAGAGGGGACCGGAGTGCCTAAAATAAGGAACTTTGGATGTTTGATTACTTTCCTGCCAATGTCATTTCATATTTAGATGAGTTTATTTATGAATTAGACCGTTCTTTCTTCATGCTTATGCTGTCTTGCTTTGTTGGGACTTTGCTTAATATTTATATTTGCTCTAGTTCTACGCTTGTTTCTTTTCCTGTGAATGCAATGGGGTGCCAGCCCGCCACAGGCTCTGATTGGAAAGGGTGAGGTTTAAGTCCATTTTGTCCATAAGTGCGAAGTTGAACTATCCTTTCTTCATTTGTACCTTCACTAGCCAACAATTTAGAAATATCATCAATTTCAAGAATGCTGTGTGCTGTTCTTTTAGGCACTCTAGTTTTTCCTTTTGTTCTTAATACTAAAAAACCCGAGGCAATTACGGGCACTGTAGTTGGTTTCTGTTCATGTTATTCCCTACCAGGTAAATAAATGAATCAAAAGTATTCCCTACCAGGTAAATAAATGAATCAAATGGTTAGTCAGACACCGTGTTAGTCTATCTGGTGTTCTCTTTCATGAGCACAAAATCACAGTTTTCTGACTCGATGTGTTTTTTCTTGATGTAGGAGCAATACTAATCATGAGCACGACCAGCCTATTCATCTTCACCTGAAGGACCCCAAAGTACCTGAACTAGTAAACCTGCCGCAGTATGCTGGACCCGAGTCAAGATATTGTCCTGCACGTGTTTATGAGTAATGCAAACTTACTCGCTCTGTATGATCTAGATCTAGCTTTTGTTAGCTTTCAGTCTCCATTCATGAGAACTTGATATATCTCATCAAATTTGTAGGTCAACTTAAGAGGCATTTGAGGCCTGACAAAGTAGCTCCTATTTTATGGTTATTCTTATGATGAATCTTTTTTTATGTTTGTATTTTATAATGAATAGGTATGTGGCAGATGACGCAGGACAACCAAAATTGCATATAAATGCTCAGAATTGTCTCCATTGCAAGGTACGTAAATGGTGACCACTAAATGAAAGTAATGCATCCAACATCCTGAATAACCATCTTGGACCATGTCCCCGCAGCATGACTCAAGATACATGAACTAATTTAATAGCTGTCTGCTTGGTACGCTTATTGTAGTATAGAAATCATCTTATGGCTGCTTTCAGCTTGGTCCAGATGGTTCAAAGTTCCTAGCCAACTGTGCAATATATTTCTCTGGTATAGGCCGATCCTCAGACTCACTTTAGATGGGTGTCTTTACATAATATGATGTGACATCTCCCCTTTAATTAAGACAGTCGCTGTTTACTTGGTTACAAATGTTTGCCTGCATACACTGCAAAGGCTATACGTTACTCCATCCACTCTTCCTACAAATCGACTGCCATTTGTCGGAAAGAAAAATAGTTCCCGTGAATCCCTTTCTTGTGTGACTGAAGATCATTACTATCAGGCATCATTTGGTTAAAACCCTTGTCCCCAATCCTTTGAATCATGTTATACCGAAACTTGATGGGAATAGTAGCTGTATCTTTTTTATAAAGCGGTTGAGTCTGGTTGGATGCCCGGTTGCTTTTCATGATTCTGTACCTTGCAACACAGCATACACGCGCAGGCATGCATGCACATATGGACGCATAATTGTATCAGCTTCGACAAGCTTATCCATATCTGTGACAAATTTAGTTATGTTATATGTCACCCCTCCCAATCCCAATACACACTAGCACACACACAAAATGGATTTGCTTCAACTTGTTCACGTCTCCAAAATTCAAGTGTGTATTGCGTTCATGATCTTTCTTTTTTGCAACTGTGGTAGCTTGGTGAAGACTGAAGAGGGTAAACTCTATTTCTTCAGCTAATTGCTTCTTATTCAGATTCTCTTGTATGCCTAGGTTTTCTTTGTACGAGTTGCTTACTCTCTCTCTCTCTCTCTCTCTCTCTCTCTCTCTCTCTCTCTCTCAGGCGTGTGATATCAAGGACCCGAAACAGAACATAGAGTGGACTGTACCAGAAGGAGGTGGAGGCCCGGGATACACAATAATGTAATTATTCTATGCAAGTAACGTATATATTTACATTATTGTTCTTTGAGTATTCAATTATACCATACTAGTTTTTAACTGACAGTATATGACGTAGTTTTATGTAATGCTGCATTTTGAATGGGAATCATCCAATCGGAAACTGTTTCTTTTTATCAAGTTAAATGGCTGTCGCCGTAGTCTGCAGATGACAGTGACTATGATGCAAAGATTAAACCAAATGCCTGGACCATAATATGCGACAGCAGAGGGAGATAACCGAAGTAGGATATAGGGTTGTGGCCACTTTGCAAATAATCTTTTTTCCTGCCTCCGAGGTTGCTCTCACTCAAGGGATTGGCTCATAAGCTAAATGTCATGAGTTCAATACCTCAGGCGGGCACTCCTTGCCATACGGCTGAGCAGCATGCTCCTACGGGGCATGGGTGGCTCGTGAGTAAGGCCGCTAAGGCAACCGCATTGGGCCCCTGACTTCTAAACTTGTTAATAATATAAATGCTGTAGGCCAAAAACTTTGTAGACACTAGTCCAAAGTATTGGAAGGAAATAATACAACATGATCTTACATTTGGAGTCAAATGTTGATACGATACAAGATGGAGTATGATGTTTACTAAGAATCAATGTTAGTTGAAGTCACTTAATGTAAAATAACTCTTGGTTTTAGTATTCCTCGTTGTAAAAGGGCTGTGAATAGCAGTCATTAGATCTCAACCATATCGTCGAACTTTTGGATCTAGCAACTGAATAGTCGACAACTGAATAGTCGACAGTGGTTGATTGGACTCCATGTATGGTCAACTTCTGAGGTCATTCTAGAGCCAACCATTAGAGGTGGCTGCACCTCCCTCTCTCACACACACATGCATGCACGCATGCACGCATGCACGAATTGCACAATACTGGTTTTATTAACAGTAATTGGAGGACTACTAACGGTAAGTGACAACCACACGATTGCTAGTCCTGGGCAACGGCTCAAGTTGTGACGATACATAATCTCTTTTCCATATTGGAAGCTTTGGTCAATGGTAAGTCTTGTGATTCACTTGACAACCTCACCTCCTCGAGTAAACTTGATCAGTTGGAGCCTTTTGTTGCCAAAACATTGATAATTTTTTTTCAGTTTGAATGAACATCAAAGCAGTGGAAATCCTTGCCCTAACATCAAGTCCTGACTGGACCCCATCTAACAAGGGTGCTTGCCTTCCCTAATTTTGATTCTCCCATGGAAAAAGGCATTATTTTGATATTTTGAGAGGAAAAGTATTTAGGTGCTTCTCCATAGAGCTTGCTGCGAAGCAGAGAGGTGAGCCAACCAGAATCAGTGCGTGCAAGGATGGTATGTTAGGTCAAGCTAAAGCACGGTTGTGTTCTTATGGCGCTCATGTTACAACTCCACCTAAAAGGTACGAGAAACTATACAGGATGAAGGGATTTCTTTACCTGCAGACATACTCAGCAAACAACAAGGTTGACCAAACATCAATGGAAGCATTCATTGAGGGCAACAATTATTTTGATCTCATTCCGAGTTAGTAAACAACAGCCTGTTTCCATAATCCAAAAAAGCATTTACCACATATCTATCTAGATTTTAGAACATTATTCTCTCTCTCTCTCTCTCTCTCTCTCATGTACCGTCTGCGTGTGCACATATGAAAGTAAAAGACATCAGTACTAATGATTGTATAAAATGATTTTAATTCACACAAAATAATATTCTACCATAGGAGAATACTACCCTGTTTCTATAAGCCAAAAAAGCATTTACCACATTCATCTAGATTTTAGAACATTATTTTCACTTCTCTCTCTCTCAATGTACCCTCTGTGCGGGCGCACATAAGAAAGAAAAAGGACATTAGCAGTAGCGATTGTATAAAATTGATTAATTAATGGAACAAAACAAACCTCATTTACAGAAAATAATATTCTACCATAGGAGAACAACCAATAAGCTTCTAAAATAATATTCTACCATGGAACAAACCCGAATTGGATGACACTGTCCTTCGTTCTCTTCTCTTCCTCGTACCACCAATTCTCGCAGATAATGTTTCCATGGACAAGATGAAAGAGTTAACCTTAAGATTGTCAGATTGCTATATTTCCCTCTTGATGATCAGGTTTTGCAGTGATAGCATCATGACTACATCTTCCTCTTGATTAGCCCTTTGAAGAAATCAAAGCTACAGAAAGACACAAAGGCCTAGTGACTTACTAGTTACCAAAAGAGGATGTGCTATCAAGAAAGCAGTAGCGTAAGTGTATCACAGGAATAGAAACCTGACCAGCATAGCTATTAGTTTTTCCAAAAACTAATATTCTATACTACAATTTTCAGCCAGAGTGAATTTCATGTGTCTAACTGCCAATAAGAATGAGAAAGTACGTTAACATGTTAAGACCACATTCACGCAGTGCACCTCCTTGCTAAGACATGCCATGTGGCTGGAACTGTTTGGACATAAAGGTCTGATTCTTTGTTTGTAAGGTTTTTGAGCATTGTGGTCCTTGAAGCCTTCGAAGTTCTCTTAGACTTGTTTATGATCGCATTAGCTTTTACATGCACATGTAAAGCATATTATGGCATATGCTTTTCAGAATAACTTGTGAACTTTCAATATAATCACATGATTAACAGCATAAAGGCAACCACCATTCATACAGATGACAACACAGCTATCTTTCACGAAATACAGAAGGAACAACCAAGCTTTCAAGTTACTGAATGTGAAAGTACTTGGTCAAAGAGAATGTTGATTGTGCTAGTACATAGATGCCAATTACTTTGACTTATTCATATTACTCACTACATAGGCTTTTGAACCGGTGCTTTAGTCATTCTATTTTCTTATGTGTAACACCCGAATAAGGTCCATGGGTCCATATTTGATGGAAGTTAATAGAAGCATTTGAGTTTTGTTCTCCAATCTTGAGTTTCTTTTGTCTCATGCAGTTTCTTCAGAATGGTGTTTGCTTTGCGGGCGGAAAAGATTGAGTTTGTCAAGCATCATATACATTCTAACTGGCTACATAGACGTGCCATATGATCTATCCACATGCGTGATGCGCCTAAGGAGGAATATTTGCATTATAAAGGCCCAAGACTTCTTTAGTAAAACATAGTTAACACCTATCAGCCAATCCAAAATATTTTTTTCTGTGATTCCAAGACTTTTTGCACCTCAGTTTGGAAAAATAAGAATCCATATGATTGAAGACCCTCTGATCATAAAGAAGCATGTCAAAATAATGTAACGAAATGTTCTTTTTTCGTGAGAGAAAGCTTTCTAAATCTAGAGTCCACTTCCTTAGCTAGATTTGGCAACCGGAAATAAATGCCTTAACTATCTCAAAGAGAAACCACGTTAATTGATAAATAACACATTATGCAGCAACATTGAGTACATGATTTCCTGCCATTTTGTTTTACACATGCCTCCCTGTGGTTCTTCAATTAACATATGTTAGCATGATGTTCACATGTTCTCACTATTTCCTTTTGTCAAGGATTCTTATCATCATAATTAAATTTCTTCAGCAGTTTAATAATTAACAGAGCTAGGTTCAGACTAATACCCGTTTCCATCAGGATGAAGCTCATATTTCTTATTATCATCATCAAGGGCCAAGAGATACCCAGAAGAAGATAATCCCTGAAAAGATAAAAAAGACAATTATAGCAAAAAAGGGTGAAATAAATGAATATCCTGGTTTCTCAAACACCTGCCTTCTCACCTGAATGGTGACTACACTTTTTTCTGGACAAGTGCCATTATACTTTTCTTCAATGACAACTTTCTGCCCACTGTAATAAAGATAAGGGAAAATAAGGAACTGGGCTAAATATCTCAATGGGTCAAAAAAAAATTCTTCATTGTAAGTATGCCAAAAAGACCATGGACGTCTTATATCAGAAAACTCATACGGAGAAGTTTAAACGGCTCAATTCAGTATCGGAAAGCTTCACAGAAGTTCCAAATGTTACAACAGTGTCTCAATCTCTGACTCAGATCAAAATTCCAATCAGGGAATAAGATGTCTTCCAAAACCAGCTATATTACATCTCTATCACATGGATTCAAAATGCTGTAGACAGCATTCCTTGCAATAAACAAAAGCACAAAAGAAATAAGATGTTAATACCAGGGCCACACTAACATAATAGCATGATTCAGAATATCATCTTAAAAGTTGAACACCTTTTGAAAACGTTAAGTTGTGTTCTTCAAGAGGTTTAGTCTGCATCCTAAACCATGAAGGTACATTACCAAGCCTTTTCCTTTAGCCCACTTTAATTCCTTTTCTCTTCATTTTTCCCCAAATGGCAATCTGGAGTTAGAAGAATCTGTACCTAATGCTGTTGCCACTGATATGCTGGTTGATTCATGCATGTGTCAGTAACTGGGGAAATGAGAGAAAGAAACAGATGAAGTTTGAGTTGGTGATGATCATTCCGAGGGTGGTAGCCTCAAAGAACTACGTCACATAGACACTTCTACCAGGAAACTGCACTGTCACTAGTATTGGACACCCTGACAATTAACCTGTACTTCCCTATCCCATGTCCAACTTATCGATTTTAATTATGTTTAGTGTTGTGTCACTAAAACCTTTCAAGGATATTGACTTATAAGTACTTTATTAGTGAATCAATTATATGATAATAAAATATTACAGATTATACTTATAATAGCAGTGTCCCCACGTGTTGCCATTTCCAGCACCTGTACTGATGTCCGCACATGCACCTTCACCCATGCGACATGGTCCAACATCATGGAAGACTTCTCGGATCCAAGCAGTCCTCTATAAAGCTGTTTGTCCTTTATGCCCTACAAAATATGCTTCACTCAATTTGTATGAACTCACAGTTGTCAGTTGAAATAGGATCATTTCGATTCTCTCTAAGACACCTTGACCTCAGGCTGAGAGCATTTACAAACTGCAACAGACAACACTGATAATGGGGACTGTCCACACTGAAATTATGCATTTCCAAAAATAATGCATTCTCACCAAGACAATGGTAATGTGGTAGGAACCACCAGTAGAGTGTAATAATTGATGATTACACAGCTCTCGTCTCGAGCAGCATGCATGGCTGGATTCAGTTGTGAGAATCGCTGATTAACTGAAAATAGCATCAACATTCAAAACTAGGGTGGATGTGTCTATGAATCCAAGTGGGATATGCAGTAAAAGGCTAAACCTTCAAATACATGACCGATTTGCCACACAGGGTCTCCATTTGCAACTGAATTCCTCTGAATGCTAGGTTCTCTTGCTTCTACAACTAAGTCAGAGCGTTCTACCGGATCATTGTTGCTGATGAAATAGTAATTCTCACATTTCATGCTCTACTGCTCATGTAGTTCTTTATTCCTTCTGGTGATGAAATGGAATCAATGGATTCTTCATAGAAGATAGAGACAACAAGCAGATCATGCTTGCCAGCTAGATCATTATGCATTAATGTTTTTTATAAGATGAGTACTTCATAAACAGAATCCCAAAATGATGATCACCACCAATTTCACAAGTTTGAGTGACCCAAGCTAATAAGGACCACTTTTTCACGAGTTTGGGGGCTCAGTCTGCTACAGGAACATGAATCGATCATGACACAAAAATGCACAAGGATCCTTAATTCATCAGGAACACAAGCCAATCTCAACGCATACACCTTGATGATACAATAAGTGAATAGGTAATGTTTGCTTTGTCCAGCTCATTTACCACCCTCATCCTTGCATATGTAGCAGTGAAAGAACTAAAATCTGAGAAAAGAAAATGATCACACGCACAATGATAAACCACATTATGAATAATACCCGTGCATCCAGTTATGGTAGTAGAGATCTTCAAGAGCTTTGTATACTGCACAAATATGACAAAGACAACTAGTTGCATAAATTATGACCCCCATCTTTACCAGCCATATACTTTAAAGGACTCAAATTTCATGACTATCATGTCCCAGAACTTGTAACAAAAACAACAACTAAGCCTTTTCCCATACTAGAAGAGGTCGGCTACATGAATTCTTTGTTTCCACATAGCCCTATAATGTGTCATGCTAGCAGTTAACTCAATATAAACTAGATCATTCTTTATAGTTTCTTTTCAACACTTTTGTGGTTGTTCTTTTCCTCTTTTAATATTTTCACAATCTAATTTTTCACATCTTCTTACAGGAGTGTCCCTTGGTCATTTTTCTACATATCCAAACCATCTTAAACGATTTTCCTTCATTTTGTCCTCTATTGGTACTACTCCCAATTGATTTCTAATAACCTCATTATGTATACGGTTTTTCCTTGTGTGACCACTCATTCATCTCAACATCTTCATTTCTGCTATGGACATCTTTTGTACATGTTGATGATTAACTGCCTAATACTCAGGACCATAAAACATTGCAAGTCTAATTACTGCTCTATAATATTTACCTTTTAACTTTAATGGTATCTTCTTATCACACAGAATACCTGGTGCCCCTCTCCATTTTAACCAACCGGCATTAATTATATGCGTAACATCTCCATCCATTTTTCCATCATTTTGAAAAAGTTCAACCAGATTCATCAGCAAGCACTCACTTCTCAACTAATTTTTGGTATACCCTGAAAAACAACTCCACCTAATAGCTAACAAAAGCATCTTTCAGAACCGTAAGAGAGCTATAGGAATTGAGAATTGAAAATTATAGAATTGGAATGAGTCATTTTTTCAAAACTTTTGCACTTAAACCTTTTTGTATATTGTAGATTGTAGCCATTATTTG
This sequence comes from Brasenia schreberi, assembly GCA_036023115.1. Lineage (NCBI taxonomy): Eukaryota > Viridiplantae > Streptophyta > Magnoliopsida > Nymphaeales > Cabombaceae > Brasenia > Brasenia schreberi. The sequence goes on along the minus strand of JAYKKT010000059.1, from coordinate 5,416,570 downwards.
TTAAAAGAGATGCCTCCTTTTGCTCTTTCTTTGAGGATGATATGATGCACAACATGTAACAAAATCCCCCAGTAATGTTTCACACTTATCAGTGCTTCTATACAATTTCTAATCAATAGGAGGCTTGTTCCACGTATTATAGATGAATGAGCTTCATGAAGGAGAAGGGAAGAAGGGACTAGAAAAGAGCATTAGAACAATATCAAGAAGAAAACTTCATCAATAGGAGGCTTGTTCCACGTATTATAGATGAATGAGCTTCATGAAGGAGAAGGGAAGAAGGGAATAGAAGCATGAAAAGAGCATTAGAACAATATCAAGAAGAAAACTTCACCTTGACTTGAGAAAACTTCAAAAAGGGATTCAAATCTTGAAAAGAAAGATGAAAGAATTTCTTCCCTTGTTAGACACTGGATCCCAGATGTTAACTTCTGCAATTCTGCATTTAGACTCTTGTTGGCATCTCATTATCCATGTTCATACCAACACCTACAGATCATCATGATTGAAATAACGTAACAATGGATTAGAAGAAAGAAAAATTTTAAAACCCAAGGTGATGTACAAGAAAAAAAATTGCAACCTACACAAAAGGATAACTCTTGAACCAAAAATTAATCAACTTAAGTTTAGAATAGTTTCTGACATTCAGTACATTGACTTTTTTGTTTAGCGAGGAATATAAACAGACACTTCTTTACCAGCACTAACATCAAATTCTTTGATCTATACAAAGATGTGCACAGAACTCCTCCAACCTTTAGTCCATTCAGATAGAGGTCATTGGGCCATTTTATTTTCACGTCAAGACAAGGCAGCCCCTGCAATTGCATCATAGATCAATGTAGAACAAAAGGAAATAGCAGTTGCATATGGGATGCCAGTTAGATCAAAGAAAAATACATAGAAGAACTTGCATGTGCATCATAGACTTGATGCAAAATTTTATGGAACTCAGTGCTGATAACATTACAGTGTTGAAGAGTAAACAATGAGGTTGTAACAATACTATGACATGTGATTCTAGATCCACATTGTCCCTGCATAAGAGGTTGCCCAAAACACAATCAGTATTTTGATTTGAGTTGTATACAGATCTAACACTATTGGCATTGGTGTGCAAGAGACCTATTAGTATACTTTTTTCGATATCTGATGTGCTTACCTGTTCAGCATCGAATAAACACAGTCATAAGTATACTATCTTGGTCAACTAACAGGAGAAAACCCTGGTATCATGTATAACATAGAGGACAAAAGGGGATTTGAATTCATATCAGTATGTGCCAGTTATATATATCATATGGCAAATCAGCGTAATCTCCGTAAAGCCAAATCAGTCTGAAAATTCACTAGGTTTATGGAACTAAATGTTTAAGCACCATCCTCCAGAAAGTTCAGGGACCATGACGAGGAAAGCTTCCACCATTAAAATAAGATTAGGCTAAGGAACCCTTGTTTGGCATCTAGACTGTCATTGATTTGGTAGAGTTATTAGATTCTTCTAGTCTGTCATAACGAAAATATTCTTGTCTACAAAAAGTTTACACGATATCTTCCCTTTACACCTCGATTAGAAATTACCATTCCACGAATATGACTTCGATTTCTCGAGCTAGGCATGCTGAAACAAATTAATGAATGCCTTTATTGGGACAAAAAAATGTGTCCTCGGCCATTCTCGAAAGGAAAGAGATGAAAAAATAGACAACGGTGCGCGATAAATCGGGTTTCCGGCACCAAAAGATCGGTAAAAAAATAAAACAGATTCATGATATCGGAAACAAGATAGACCTGTAAGAGCGTCGTCGGGACGGCGTTCCGCGGGCTCCTGGAGAGCCATCACTCGCGGAAGACGAAACGAGGAACCGGCGCAGAGAATCCTGCGGCGGGAAGGAGGAGACCACAGATACCGGAGACTGGAATATGAGGGTGGACGGAGAAGATGGAAGCCGTACACCTCTGAAAGGTCGGAACAGTTGAAGCACAAACGCATGCTCTCAAACAAACTTTCTGGACGCTGAGCGGCCAACTACCCAGGAGAACCAATGGCGCCATTAATGAGTTTGGATCACCAGACCCAATGCACTGTGACCCGATTCACATTTTATGCGTTTGAAACGCCCCCGTGCCCAAGGACATCATAACAAAATGTCAGGAAAGTTTCCCGACGTCAGCATAAGTTACTGTGCTTGATACCAAAACGGCCAGCACGAAATTGGACAAAAAGTCTTCATCATCATGACACAAAGTAACACGAGGAAAAAAAATGGGTTTGTTGAGTTTTACCTGTTTTTGATAGCTCTACTTTAGAATGCTCTCATCTCTGGAGTTGCAGACGTAAATTGGACAAAAAGTCTTCATTCATGATGACACAAAGTAACACGAGGAAAAAATGGGTTCGTTGAGTTTTACCTGTTTTTGATAGCTCTATTTTAGAATGCTCTCATCTCTCCAGTTGCAGACGTATAATATTTCATGTCCACAAAGCACTTACATTTTCTTATATACATCAAAAGACATTTTAAGATTTCAAGCCTCACCTCCTCCTAAAATCAGTCTGTCACTTACTGTAATGTTGTTACTGCTGACGGGGAGTTCAACTCCCGCAAGATGTATGCGTGTATTAGGCTTCATCCTTCTGATGTACCAAACGGGAAAAAATTAGCAACACTACACATGAAAAGCAGACACGAAGAGGACCAAATGTCCCGTGTCCACCCAAAATAGCAAGACAATGATAAATTTATTCTGGGTTATTTTTGCATTATGCAGAATAAAACCACCCATTGCCTTGCAATGATGTATGCATATGCGTGTATTAGGCTTCCTAGTATGTTCTCCATGTCCGCAAAAGGAAATTGGGTTTTAAAAGGCTAATCCAACTTCACAACTAGTGTGGTTCGGCAATCAACAGCGCGGGATGAAGGCAGGTATACAACTATATGAGGTGGTACATGACACCTCACGTACCAGCTCATGAAACCTTGCGGTTTCCGGTTTTCTCTCCTGTAACCTAACCGGTACCAGGTGGTAAATGGCAAAAACAGGTCATGCATACACACACACACACACACATATACATATATATATATATATATATATATAAAGCGTGTGTATGTATGTGTTATATATGTGTGTTTACCTGAATGTGAACCTGATTGGTCCGACTCTGCAGGGGGTCGGGTCACTATTGCCATCCTTAGAGATATCTTTCATTGGCTTTGGAGCCTTCTCCAAAATATGTTCATATTTTTGTTTTCTTGAAGCTAAAAATAAGATGGAAAATCCTAGATAATGCCTAGGGTCGTCAGCCTCTGTCACTTTTTCTTTTTTTACAAGCACCCTGTTGGAGTCGAACTCCCCACCAACCGCAATAACGTTAGAGGTTAATATTTAGAAAAAAAATTGAAGATTTCCCTATATTCAACTTTCAACCAGTAAGAGAGAAAAACTCTTCAAGTTTCCATAGTAACAAGTTGGGATACAGGTTTGAAAGACAATCGAAACGAATCTCGCTTCCTTTTGCGGATTCTGTGACAGACTCCGTAGCCTCTTCAGAAGACATGATCTTTCTTGAAGAGGTTTCCTCTTGATCAGTCTCTGCAGTCATCTTTAGAAGTTCAGTATAAGATAGAGAAGGGGTCACCCTCCGGAATCCCATCTTTGTCTTCTTTTTCTTCTTGTGACGATCGAGAAGGTCGATTTCTTCCTTGGAAATCAGGGAGATGCTCGTGATGCTATCATGTTGTTAAGAGTATAACTCGATCAATTTTGTGGAAAGTGTTTTCTTTATCTCATGAAGGGGAGGAGCTAATTCTAATTTTTCCTTACTTTAGTTCCGTATTTGCAAATCCGCGGCGTCTGAGGTCCCTTTTGGAATTTTGCTTCTTTTTCTTGTCTTCTCGTCTGTGTCGTCTGTCAGTCTCTCCTTCCCTCGCTAATGTTTCTGATTCGAACAGGATTACTGCAAAATCATCAACAACGCGTCTCTTCTTGGATTTCCTCCCTGTCTGTCTTAGTCGTCTGTTTCACAGGCACCTCCCCTTTTCTCTCTCAAGCAGATTAGGCAATTTCTGATTTCCGCGTTTTGATTGCCGGAGCGACTTATTGTTGGTGCAATTGCAGGGGACATTTGAACGTTTTCGTTTCATGCGGCATCGGCAATCGGAAGAGTTGTTATTGACTGTTTCTTTGCGAGGACAAGATGCCAAGGACTCTCTCCCGATCGCCTTCTTATAGGAGGAGGCGCTCACCGTCTCCTGTGAGGCATGGTAGCCGGAGAAGCCGGAGAGATCGGAGCCGTTCCCCGTATTCTTATTCTCACAGCTGGTGGTAAATCTTAATCCAATGATTAGTTTTCTTTTACTCATCGCTCAGTTTTAGACTTTTTCTTCAGGCACGTCCTTTTTCTTTATTGTGAGTGTTGTCTGCAAATGTATTTTCATGTTTTTGGTGATGATAATCGATTATGATGAGTTGGAACTTGTTTTGATCTGCCTCCGGATCAGTTTTTTTCATTGGGGAAGATGTTCGAAGGGATCATGCGGAATTCGGGTAACGAGAATGTGTTTGGTGCATGAATAAACTATTTTTCAGTTTCTCTACTCTTTCTAGTTTTGATATTTTGGCATATTTCCAATGAATTTTGATGGGTTTTTGTATTAATCAACATAGAATTCGAGCAATGCTAGTGCGGTTGGTGTGTGAATCAACCACGTATCTGTCAATATACTCTTCCCTGTTTCGAAATTATGTCATCTTAGGAAGCGTTTGAATGCATGGAATTTAAATGGGTATAAGATTGTATGAGATGAGACAGAAATCAATATGTTTCGTCATCTACTTGAGTGTGATCACCAAAAAGTTTTGTCTGCATTAAGGGGATTTGCTGCTGGTTCTCTGGTGAATAGGACTTGCATAGTTATTTGCAATTTCTGAATTTAGAGCCACTTGAATACTAGTTTTGGAGAATATAGATGAATTTGCAACTTAGTCTTCTTTCTGTCGATCTTGTCTCTCTTTCTTTGTGTAGTTCTTGTAAAAGAAGATGGAAACTAAAATATGTAAATCAAGGGTTTTAGTGGGAAGTGGTCTTTCCTATGACAATGCGTGTATCGGGAGGATAAGATAATTTAATGTTTTTCTCTCTATGCATGGGCAATTGGGCATGCCTGATTTCATGATTCATTTGTTGCTACATTCTAATGGTTAACTTCTGTGTAGTCACCCCCAGCAAAATTACATCCAAGTATTAGCGCAGTATCACTAGCAGGATACTATTATGAAGGAGAGGACAGTGTGAGTTAGATCTGGGATGCTGGCAAGTATCATCAAATAGGTTTATCTGTCTTATCTCAGCCAAGTTCGTTATTCTATTCCTAAGGAGCTGCTTTTAGTAGGTTCACTTCAAATATCTTTTTCTACTTGCAAGTTTTATGCCTTTGTATTATCATTTGAATCTTCATGCTCCATGATAGTCACTTCTCTGTGTGAGGTGACAATGGTTACAAGGTGTGACACGGAATTATTGTAGGATAATAGAGAACTATAATATGTTTGTTTGATTATAACAAGAATGGGAATGTGACCAAAAAGAAGACAACAGAGTGAAGCAGCTGCATGCGCCGGCAGGAATTATAATAAAATACAACAGATGATGATTACTGCGACTGACAAGGGAAGTGCTTCCTATTTTTGTTGGAAATAAGAATATAATTGCTTTTAGATGAATTTTACAGATTCTGCTTCATACTTGGTCTGGACTGTGCAACCTAATGTTATAAAAGTTGATCTACACTGTGGGTTATCCTAACGTGATATAGAGGTAACTCAAAATGATTGGGGTTGGACCTGTAATAGCATAAGTTAATGCCATGTTGGATTTGGCTATATATTTCTTTTATCATTTTTTATGACATAACAGCTACTAGCTAAACCATTTTTTCTTGTAAACAGGCATAAAAGCCGCTCTCTTTCTCCGAGGCGGCACATAAGTCGATCGCCCTCTATCAGGCGACGTAAAAGTCGTTCACCGACTCCAAGGCGGCACAAGAGATACAGAAGTAGGAGTTCCACAAGGTCTCCTGTTCCATACTCTCGAAGCCCGAGCCTTGGGTCAGTAGAGCGGAGGAACACAAATGAGAAACTGTGGAAGGAAGAAGAAGAAAAGAAAAGGTAGACTTCTATCACGTAGAAATACTTGTGCTGACAAATGCTTTTTCGGATTCCATGGAATTTGATCTGTCAGGCCTGTTGGTGCTAATTGCGGTTTATGTTTTGATAGGTATACTTCTTTCATCTTCTGTAAATGATTTTGGTTAGCTTGGGGCTATGACATAGGTCTTATACTCAAAGTATTTGTTCATGCTTTTATCTCAAATGAATTTTTAATAGTTCCTTTATGATGCAGTTTTATTTTTCATGTATTAAGCTCAACATTTCATTCATTTGTCTTGACTGACTTCTGCAATTTTCTGTACTTGGCTCACAAACTAAATCTTTAATTTTGTGGACAGATGTTATCTGCTTGTAGGAAAGTCTTCAAAACAGTTTAGCTCATTATTTATATCCTTGCACGTTTAGTGTCTACAATAACAATCTATTGTCACTTTCTTCATTTTCTGGAGTAGCTTCCTATTGCCCTTGTGTAAGAAACCTTTCCCAAGGAGTCTGTTCTTTGTTATGAATGAAATTGAATGAAATGGATGCCTAGATTCACATTGGCAGGTCTTCATTATTGTTTTCACAATAAATGTTTCTGACAACATCCTGTCTCTGAAAATTTGGGAGTTAATTGCTTCGGGAATGTGCTCGTCCCACTTGCTATTGTTTGATACGAGGAGGACATGGACAAAGATATGGTTCATGTGATGGGACATGTTTTGTATTTGGTTGCTGGAAATCTATGAAGTTACTGTGATGTTATGCCAGCTCCAACAAGGCATCTTGTATTGCAGCCAAGCTTTTTTTTAGAATTTCCTATTATGTCTTTAATGGTTCCTCATGTGCATTTGGAGAACATGTTCAGTTATACTCTTATACTTCCTGGTGTAGATAAACTTTTGGCAAAAGGTTAGCTCTATTGGGTGGGGTACAAGTCAGATAGTGGACAGGTTTTGGTCTTTTTGGGTGGAGCTTGGTAGATATTGGGGTCAATGAAGATTTGGGAGTTTTGTAAAGTTGGTTGGGTGTTTTCACTCTGATAATATTACCTTAGGATATTTGAGTGCCCCTATACAGAAGGGGTTTTGCTAGTGTATCATGGTGCAACTAGCAGTTCACCTTTTTTCACAAATTTATCTAAAATGGCGTTTATGTCACCACTCTTTTTTATGAGGACTTCAGTTTTTCCATGATCGGTTTTACATACATGCAAGTAGTTGCTTGACATTCTTCTGTGCAGTCTTTTCTGAAGGAAGCTACTGCTATTATTCAACTTGTTATATTTGATGATCCAATTGGTGCCTCGTTTATCTACTGTTCACCAATTTGAAAATTCATTATGTTTGGATGAGGAGTCTGTTAGAGGTATGCCTTGAAAGCATTAGCTTGTACTTAGAGGAATGATGCTGCGAGGTTAGTTAGTTTCATGATGGCCAGATTGGAAGTTCTTGATTAATTTTCGGTTGTGACACTTCAAGGAAGAATCGGGGCATGCAATAGTTTCTGAAGTGATGCCATGCTTCTGTTTAAGTTTTCTTTTGTACTCCCAGGCGTCAACAAGAAGCAGAGTTAAAGCTATTAGAGGAGGAAACCACTCGAAGGGTGGAAGAGGCTATTCAGAAAAGAGTTGAGGAGGTCTTGAACTCTGAAAAGATCAAGCTAGAAATTCAGAAGAGAATAGAAGAAGGCCGAAAGAAAATGATTGAAGATGTTGCTATTCAGCTTAAGATGGAAAAGGCAGTTGCTTTAATTGAAACCAAAGAAAAGGGGGTAGAGTATTTTGATATATGTGCATCTTGTTTTTGTTTTTATATCTTTGAAATGTTTTCTTCTTCATAGAATCACAAGAGAGTTGATAAATTGTGCACCAGCTCTAGATTGGTTTCCTCTTACTGGCTGAATTGCTTTTTTTGTCATCTATTTAGAGATGTTCACAAGATTCAAGTCTGTCTCTGTGCTGCACACACAGGCAGTATGGGTGCTACAAGGCATAGATCTTCGTAATCGGTTGAGTAGATAATTTGTTTCTTGTGATGAGTACCTTTCTGTTTTCCGTATCATCTCCACCTTTGAGGCATAAGTGGTGGTACACTCTGGATTTTTTGCCTCTGGACCTCTTGAATCATGTCATACTCTACACTTTCTGATCACCATGTTGGGAATTTTAAACACTATAGGAGTAGATTGGTGCTTTATGCACCTGAACAGTGAAAATTCATGCAGAAAACCTGCAAGTTAGATAATGCTACACGAATACAAACATTCATATGTGTAAGAGAGACTGCTTCCAATTTGTATCTTTTATTAACATGTCTAAACAATAAAGATAAAAAATAACCAGTTTTAGCATCATTCTATCAGGTAATCTCCATATTGAAATTGTTTCTCAGGACTTTGAATTCAACAGGCCATATTGTGCTGGGCCTTTGTCTTCATTGATTTGTATCCAGTCCAATACATATGGCACTCTACTAGACAATCTATTTTCCGTGATTAGCAGAAATATTAATACCTGCATGCATGTGGATGCACGCACATGCTTTAATTCATGCCTGCTATATCTATATCACATCTATTGTGAGTACAACCGTTCTCCCTATGATAATGGGAGCTGCGTATAAGTTTCCAGTGTAATTGATGTTTCAGTGACAGGAAAAAGAAAGAAAGGAGAAAGAGGTGCTTGGTAAGATGTTGGAAGAGAATCAGAGAAAAGTAGAAGAGGCACAGATAAGAGAAGCTATGGAACGACAGCAGAAAGAGGAGCGATTCAGAGAATTGGAGAGGCTTCAACGAGAAAGGGATGAAGCTATGAGGAGGAAGAAACTGGAAGAAGAAGAACAGCGTGCAAATCAGATGAAGGTGTTGGGTAAAAATAAATCTCGTCCGAAGCTATCATTCGCCATCGGCTTGAAGTGAGAGATTAGTTCTTTGTCGCACTGGAAAGTACAGCCGCTTATATGGTGCCATGCCCCAATGAAATGTTTCCAAATCTGATTCATACTACTGTATTCTCGGATATATCCATTTATTTTGGAAATTGATGCATGGCCTTGGCTTATATACAAGATTTGATGGGTACCTCTGCTGTAAGTGAAGCCATGGTATTTATGAATTTCTTTCCATAGTTCAGGTTTGTTAAATGTAGTGCGATTGCTAATCTTCATACATCGTGGCATTGTGGACTAAATTTCATACATTTTATCTAAAATATGAACTTGCCTATTTGAGTTAAAAAAATACAATCTAATTGATGTACACCAATTGAAGACGTGTATATGTTATGGAAACTCTGAAATTATCTCCAAGTATGCCCCTATGTGTGTACATAGCAGGTCAACTTTTAAAACGTCTCGCACGAGCAGTAGCTCACCTGGCTAAGGGGTCGATTCATAAGTTGAAGGTATGAGTTCAGTGCCGAGGTTGTGCATGACTTCGGACTTCCCAACAACAACAACAACAACAACTAAGCCTTTTCCCATACTAGACGGGGTCGGCTACATGGATTCTTTGTTTCCACAGATCTCTATCGTGTGCCATGTTAGCAGTTAACTCCCAATAAGCTAGATCATTCTTTATTGTTTCTTTCAAACACTTTTGTGGTCGTCCTCTACCTCTTTTAATACTTTCCAAATTTAGGTTTTCTAACCTTCTTACAGGTTCTTCTTTTGATCTTCTTTCTATATGTCCAAACCATCTTAAACGATGTTCTCTCATTTTATCCTCTATTAGTGCCACTCCTAATTTGTTTCTAATAACCTCATTATGTATTAGGTCTTTTCTTGTATAACCACTCATCCATCTCAACATCTTCATTTCTGTCACAAACATGGCAGGCCTAACTGCTGCTCTATAATATTTACCTTTTAATTTTAATGGTATCTTCTTATCACAAAGAATACCTGATGCTCCTCTCCATTTTAACCAACCAGCATTAATTCTATGTGTAACATCTCCATCAATTCTTCCATCACTTTGAAAAATTGACCCTAGGTATTTAAAACTTTCCTTTTGGGGAATGCAATGTGTGCCAATTTTAATTTCTATGTCCTCTGAAGTAGCCAAATGATCAAACTTACATTCCATATATTCTGTCTTTGTTCTACTAAGTCGGAGGCCTTTGTTTTCTAATGTTTCTCTCCATAGTTCCAATTTTCTATTAACTTTTTCCTTAGACTCCTCCACTAATACAATGTCAAAAAAAAAGATGCCCCCAACTAACTAAGTCGGAGGCCTTCGGACTTCCCATTGTGCCAAAAAAAAAGATGCCCCCAACTAACTGCCCGCTGCTTAATATCAATCCCCGGATGTAAGTTTGATCTGATATGCACCTCATTCAATTGCCTAAATAAACTATATGTAGCAGCATGTGACAATTTGCTCAGTGCAAATATTTTACACTGTTGAATCTCATCAGTTGGTGTCACTGGCATGGCTTTTAATTAATTTTACAAGGTTTAATGTCAGTATTCCAGTTGATAAACAAACCGAATGCCAGTTCTGTGTAAGTATAAGATTACCAGTAGGATACCAGCATTTAGCTTCTGAAATTGACGATTTGACGACTTAATAGGGATATTTGATGGGGATATGACGTTCAATATCACTTAGCTTTGAGGATTTGGATCTCAGCATTTAGTTATTGCACTATTCAACTCCAGAACTCCATTTGTAGCATCCCTAAACTAAGATGGTGAGTTATCTTGGCAATTAAATCTTGCTTGAGTCACTTTTTTATTGCTGGTAGTAGCCTACTACCATGGGTATTATGGAGTTATGAGTTGAGAAATTATTGTCAAATCAACAAGAAAGTGGTTTTGGGAAGCAGAACAGGTTAAAATGGATGACAGGAGTTTATGATATTGCTGATATAAAATTGTGCTTCGATTCAAGAGTATTGACACATGTGGTTCAATATCACTTTTTTGGTGATAGAAATGAAGATATTGAGATGGATGCGTATAAATACAAATAAGATCTGTTTAAATAATGAGGTTACATTTTACTAGGTTCATACTTAATTGATTCAAGCCCTTGAATTCCGTTTCATGCATACTGGTTTTAGAGGCCTATATATGTTGTATGGCTGATATGGGTGTCGTTGGTGATAACACACAAGGGTGCAGTTGTGGACCTAGAATTCTTTTTCCAAGTGAAGGTAAACTTCTGGTTGGTGAAATTCATGAGAAAAGAAGTGCAGACAATTTTCCGAGAAAATCCAACTGCAAATATTATTTTTGGCTTTTCTGTTTTCCGATCGAAAACCGGGTAAGGCATGTAACGAAACGTTAAAAAAGAACATGCCTCACCCATGAGTAGGTCTGCCAATGCAACGGTGTATGCACTTGGTTAGAAGATCCTCAAAAATGTGCATGGAGTTGAATATATAGATGCTTTTGCATCAAAATGCAAGCATATATCCTACTGATATCGTGACCAAGATTCGAAAAAATTGAATAAAAGAACATTAAAAAAATTAGTATGTTTCGAGATTTTGTTTATAAGTCCCTTCAGGACATGGGGTACGATTCTTCTTATGATAGACCCATATCTGGATTTGGTACTACCATTAGAGAGTTAGACCCAAACCTGAACCTACCTGGAACCTTGACAGGTCTGAACTGTTGACATTTACCATAACATACTCACATTAGCCCAATGTAGACACGGCGGTTCCAAACCGTCAGTTCTGGTTATCCCATAACTTGGAACCGTAACGAACTGGCTTGGGGCTGGTACTGGTTTGAGTCCTACACCATTCAAAACTGGTAAAAATATTAAAAATTTAAAATTTAAAGAACAAATTTAAAAAATTACTGAAACTGGAGGTTTGAAACCACCGGTTTTGGTTATGGGCCAGTTCCAGTTCCAGTTCCACTCTTTCATGGAACTGGTACCAAACCAGGTGGTCTCCGATTCTAGTTCCATTTTCAGCCAATTCTTGGCCCAGTTAGGTTTTGATTGGAACTGGCCATGTCTAGCCCAATGACATCATACTAGAAAAGGGCATCTCCCATGAAAGCCCCAGTTGCTAAATTGAGTAAATAATAAGGGGAAAGAAAGGTTTCTGTTGGTCGTACGCCAAAATCTGCAAGAAAGCTTATAATTTTCCTCTAAACAAGTAACGGATTAGCCAATAATTGACTTTAAGATTTTTTAAATCATGTTTAAACATTATAAGCCAACCGCAACGAAATGTCGACTAAAAGTGCTTGAACCTTGGTTTCTTCTGGGTTTTGGAGACAGGGACTCATCCACTGTTCAGTGAGGACTTGCCTAGTATAGGAACACTATTTGATTCCTGTTTTCTTCACAATTTCTTTGATAAATGCTATTGAAGGCATGCTGGGATTAGGGCAGAACTCTAGCAGATGTGTGTGCCCCGGCTATCAAACTCTGAGGTTCAACTTGAAGGTTCTTTTGAGTCGACCCGTAGCGAGGAGTGTTGTCACTCCTCCTGCAGTTTCTTCATTAAATCTTCTCCAGTTTAAGTTGTGTAAATACGATTTGTTAAGTGTGAATTCTGTTATCAAAGTTCAGAGTAAATCTGGAATTGACATGGTCTTTTGATTCATAGTGTAAAAACTTGAGTTGTTTCTCTTGTCCTTTTATATAACTTTTTTATTAGGAGAATTGATTCATTTTGATTTCTAAATCATATTAATGGATTCAAATAAGTTTTATACTGGTTAAAATAATATTTTTATTTAAATTTCCACTGTTGATCATACCAATCAGACGACGTAGATATTGGTTCCTTAAATGCAGATTCTCTCTCTATATACATATAATATACATATATGTATATTTATACATATATGTATATATCTGTAATATATTTATGTATATATGTAATATTATATATATATATACTTATAAATATACATACATATATGTCTTTTCGAAAATTTTTATCAAGAGAATTGATTATATTTCATTTCTAGAGTCCATATTAACATATTCGACCGAGTTTTAAGCTGGCTGTTCTTCTCCTTCATCCATACTGGAGACCCACTATGGAAAGGTCAAACCCACACCGAGGTCGGAGTAAACTGCTATACGATACATGATAGAGCACAATAGTGACTGTCTTGTGTAGCCGACCTTAGGCTATATATATATATATATATATATATATATATATATATATATATATATATATATATATATATACACACAATTCAAGCTACAAGCTTTTGTCAAGGTCAATTGCTGTGTTCCATCAAGTTCACGACATTAACATTGCATGGTGAGTGTGCTAGATATATTTTTTACAGGAAATAGTGGTGACCAAAAATCATGTAGCCTAGCACACGAGCCGTAGCTCACCTGGCTAGGGGGGTGATTCACAAGTTAAAGGTCATGAGTTTGATACCTAGAGCGTCATTTTTGTTTCAACATTGTCTTACCTGAAAGTTTTATAGGTAAATGAAGGGCAGCCTATTACGGTACTTAAGAAAATCTCTCTCAACTCAGTTAGGTTTGGCCTCGTAAAATGATAATGAACCGTTGGTGAACATGTTCGAACAGTGGATGTTCAGCTAGCAGTTTGCTCGGCTCGTTCGCGTAGAAAACAAACTGAGCAATGAGCAGAGCTAGCTTGGTCCGTTCGGTTCGTTGATCAGCCCTAATGCCACCTTAGTGCACAATTAAATATGGCAAACAACCACAATTTTGAATAAGGTTTCACACTGCAGTCAATAGAGTTCTTCAGAGAGCTGTTAAGTAAAGAAAGTGCTTAAGGATAAGCCATCCATCGATCAAATAAGTCAATTGTAATTGTTTATTCGAAACACATGAACAGACTGTGTATAAATACGTGCAATGCGTCTAGACTCCCCATCAAGTAAGCTGATTGGTGTTAAGTTTTTGTTTTATAGGCAGGAGAGCCATGGAGGGAAAGAAGACAACGGCAATGGTGCTTGTCTTGGTGGCTCTGGTGGTGCTTATGGCAATGCCGATTGTGGCCCAGGATCAAGTGGGTACGTGTCAGAACGGTCCCTGCTGCGGTGCACCTGGTGGCTATAAAGTGGTCTGCAGCCGTTTTGGCCTTCCTCGCTGCAGCCGCCATGGGTATTGTGGGTCTAGGCCGGCATATTGCACCTAGACCCGTCTTGCATGTGTCCATTTTACTATCTATGCATGTTATCGTAAGTCTGTATGTCAATCTTGAATAAGAGCTTAAAATTAAGATACATTGTTACTGGGCGTGGCATGTATTTTAGAAGAGAAGTCTCTTGTGTAATTGGTAATTGCTGTACTGACGACCACATTGCTAAGAATGTTTTATTTGAAGTTGTTGCTTTCGGTTTAACAGTCTCTCTCTCTCTCTCTCTCTCTCTCTCTCTCTCTCTCTCTCTCTCTCTCTCTCTCTCTCTCTCTCTCTCTCTTTCTCTCTCTCAAACCAATAAAGCTAATGGTGATGGTGGCCGGTTGAAGCTGGATGTAGATCCAACCAAATAAAAAATGCTATCATCAGTAATGGGTCTACTGGTACCGCCAACTCACCGTGCGTTTAATACAAAATTCTAGGGAAACTAGATCTCTGTTTTCGGTATTCAAGTTCCGTTATGCATCAAATGCGAAAACCATTCTTAGCGTGAAACTATAGTTCTATAGACCCATTTTGAGTAAAAAATGTCTAACACGAGGAAGGAAGTGGGCCAAAGGAACTCAACCCATGAGTTTTGCAGGAAAACCCAAGTACCTCGTCTCTGGTGAAATCCAAGCATCAATGTCACTCACAAACTAATAACAGAAATATACCTCAAATCAAACACACACTAAGTATCGAGGAATGTAGCACAGGCTTCCACTAACCCAATGGCCATGCTTTATAGATAGAGATCATCTGTACTTTTGAGAACTTTTATCCTAAGAAGCAGCTAAGTTACTTCACTTACAGTCTGTAATTGTAATAATCTGCATTAAACCAGTGACTTATACAAGCTTCTGTGTTTTTTCTCGAGGATTCACCAACCACTTTGGAGCAAGAAGGTGGCCGAGGATATCCATGCTGCCACCACCATTCTCGACAACTCACCTTGAGAAAAGGCCATTGATCTTGGAACTTCCTTTGGTTGGGGTGAATACCTCACTGTAGTTAAGCTTTACGTAATAGCTATGAAGTTAAATACCCGTATTATAGCATCCAGACTGTTAGCTCAACTGTAGGGCGTTCTACCGTCGTTGCTGGTGGTGGGGAGTTTGGTCCTCAGAGGGTGCGTGCTTCGGCATAGCCTTGTAACAAAAAAAAACAACCCAGTATTATAGCTCGCAAATTCAACTGTGCGTTATGTTTGTTGAGTATTAAAGTCCTTGAAGGTGCAGTGTTAATTTGTCAGGTTTTCCATTTCTTCCATTTGGGCCGAACTTAAATCTGTGCTTGAGAGAGAGTTGCTCACAAGAGATGCCTTTTGACAAGGCAGCTTCTTTCAGGAATTTGCTTATTTCTTTTGGCTAAGAATAGCCTCTCTCTCATACATAACATGTCTTTTGACTACGTTGTTTCTTTCCTTTCCCTTTATATACTTATAAAAATTCCTCTCTCTCTCTCTCTTTATATATATATATATATATATATATATATATATATATAAGAGAGATATGGAGACAACGAGAGTGGAGAGATAAAGTGTAGGTTGATGAGTTTTTCATTTTCCAAGAAACGTCAGGATGGCTACCTCCATTGCCTTCTTAATAAATGCAGACGTGCAGGCCCGAGTCTGAACCACACAAAGTCATGGCTCCCATAACGACAAACTCTGAAAAATTGTGTGTATATGTGCACGGAATCTCTCGTTTCCCGTAACCCTTTTGGATATCTATAGACTATATAGAAAAGACCTGACACTTACTACTCCTCTATCCTCACAACGCATTCAATGTGTTGAAAAGATCTTGTTGCTGCTCAAAATTCCTGCTTCCATGCATCTCTTTAATTGCTTTAAGAATGACTACAAAATATCACATGGCTAAGGACATGTACCCCATTATATAATAAGTTTACAAGTGATTATATATGTGTGTGGTCTTATGCAAATATTTCCACAGATACAGACATGATGGTGCCTAACCCCGGGTTCATTGGCAGATCCAGATTGTGGTGGGATGGAGTGACCAGCCCGACTGAAAGTTTTGAAAATTTCTATCAATGTATTGAAATTTTCAGAAAAAAGGAAAACTTTTGAAGCCTGCCTCACCCCAAACAAGTTTATGGATCTGCCACTGCCCGAGTGGACGATAGAAAAGATTGCATTAGATAGTTTGAACATAGTTGAGCAACTATTTCATTTTCCATAGTCTGCAATCTTTGTGCTATCAGCAGTTCGTAAAGAGCTTAACATAATAACTGCAACTGGATTTAGTAGAGATAGATCCAAAGTTAGGTAAAGCAATCCCCTTAATAGACAAAAGTTAGCTCTCATACCCAGAAAGTCTGTAGAGTTTTCTCCAGCAAAATGATGAAAGCATTGGCACAAGTTAATAGTTAACAAAAATGATCCACATGATCGAAGTACATGACAAGTTAATCAACGGAATTAGGTAAGCTCAGATGATGCCTCTTTATTATAATCCTTTATAAGAACGATCTCTTATATGAGTTGAATTTCTCTAAGAAACACAAAGAAAAAAAAATGTGGATACAAATGCATGCATAGAAGAACTTGTTAGACTAGATCATTCTTTATTGTTTCTTTTCAACACTTCTGTGGCCGTCGTCTTCCTCTTTTAACATTTTTACAATCTAATTTTTCATATCTTCTTATAGGAGCATCCTTCGGTCATCTTTCTATATGTTCAAACCATCCTAAATGATTTTTCCTCATTTTATCCTCTACTAGTGCTACTCACAATTCACTTCTAATAACCTTATTACGTATATGGTCTTTCTTTGTGTGACCACTCATCTATCTCAACGTATTCATTTCTACTACAGAAATGTTTTGCACATGTTGATGATTAAATGTCCAACACTAAGAACCATAAAACATAACAAGTCTAATTGTTGCTCTACAGAAATGTTTTGCACATGTTGATGATTAAATGTCCAACACTAAGAACCATAAAACATAGCAGGTCTAATTGTTGCTCTACAGAAATGTTTTGCACGTGTTGATGATTAAATGTCTAGCACTAAGAACTATAAAACATAGCAGGTCTAATTGCTGCTCTATAATATTTACCTTTTAATTTTAATGATATCTTCTTATCACACAAAATACCTTATGCCCCTCTCCATTTTAACCAATCACCACTATTTCTATATATAACATCTCCATCAATTTTTCCATCACTTTGAAAAATTGACTCTGGGTATTTAAAACTTTCTTATAAGGGATGCATTGTGTGTTAATCTTAATTTCTATGTCATCTAAAGTACTCAAATGATCAAACTTACATTCCATAATAGTTTGTCTTTGTTCTACTAAGTCAAAAGCCATTACTTTCTAACATTTCTCTCCATAATTCCAATTTCCTATTAACTTTTTCCTTAGGCTCATCCACTAACACAATATAATCTCCAAATAACATATATCAAGGTACTTCATCTTAAATATATTTTGTTAACTCATCAATGACCAATATAAATAAATATGGACTTAAAGTTGATCCCTAATGTAGCCCAATATTAACTTCAAAGGAGTTTGTCATTCCTTTATGGGTTCTCACACAATTTTTTTTACCATCATTCATGCCTCTTATAAGGTTTATATATGTCAATGAGATAACTCTCTTTTCTAAAGTTCTCCAAAAAACATCTTTTGACACCCTATCGTAAGCCTTTTCTAATCAATAAATATCATGTGAAGATTCTTTTTTTTTGCTATAAAATATTCTATAAAAAGTCTCAATAGGTGAATTGCTTTAATAGTAGATATGTCAGGCATGAATTTGAGTTGGTTATCTATTATACTAGATATTTGTCTTAACCTATGTTTGATAATTTTTCCCCATAATTTTATAGTGTGACTCATTAACTTGATACCTCAATAATTTGAGCAATTATGAATGTCTCTTTTCTTATATATAGGTATAATTGTACTCGCTCTCCATTTCTCGAACATTTTTGGGTTCTCCATATTTCATTAAATAATCTTGTGAGCCAAGTGAGCTCATCTCTCCTTGGATTTTCCATACTTCTATAGGAATATTGTCTAGTCCTACAGTTTTACCAACCTTCGTATATTTAAGAGCTTCTTTGACTTCATTCTTTTCAATACACCGATAGAAATTATGGTTTATATACTTTTCTGATTTAGCTAACTCTCCTAAGGTAATACTAATATTTTTATTTTCATTAAAAAGCTTATAAAATTATTTTTTCATATATTTTTGATATCATTACACGTTGCTAGATGCAACTCACCAAGGCTCAAACTGTAGAGATCTTTTTGTCCTACTCTGGTTCAACTACCTAATCAAGTGGATTATGTCAAATACATTTTTTTGCATCCCAGACACATCGTGTAACAAAAAAAAAATCTAAGGCGTAATCAACGACAAGCTTTGATTTCCTACGTAGAAAATATGATGCAGGATACTAGGTAGGCAAAGTCATGACTGTCGAGTTCACACATGGACCTCATGATATCTATAATGCTCCTTCGCCCCCAAGAGGAAGGAGAAAGAAGCTCATGAGAAAGAACCATAGCTTTTTGATATTTCAAAAGCCAATAAGATCTTCCATTTACTTTTAAAGGATTAACAAATTTGTATTTATGAAAGTAAGATCCTTAGTTTTCTTATCTCTAGTCTTAATTATCCTAAAAATATCTCTTTCACCTTCTTTTGAGTTAAGCATTTTATATAAATCCTCCCAAATTTTGGCTTTTACTTCACTAACAACCTTTTTCGCTTCTTTCTTTGCTTTCTTATTAACTTCATGAGTTTTACAATATAATGCAATTTGTAACATGTCTTCTTTGTTTTGATTTTATCTTACACCATTTCACTCCACTACCAAGCTTCTTTTTGTGCTGGTAGGCCTTGCTTAGATACACCTAACACATCTTTTGTCACTTTCCTACTATGTATAGCCATATTGTTTCACATATCAAAAGGTATACCTATATAACTCTAAGCATCTCCTTGAAAAACTTTTTATTTAAATATATTTGTTTTCTTACATTTGAGGTTCCACCATCTAGTCTAAATAATTCTATTAACTCTATTCTTCTTTGTCTATTTTTTTACTTGCAAATCCATTATTAAAAGTGATGTTGAGTAGTTAAGGTTTCTCTTAGAATTACCTTACAATCTTTATAACATGATCTATCTTTTTTTCTACAAAAGAAATAATCAATTTGTGTTTGTGATAAGACACTCTTATAAGTAATTAAAATATTCATCTCATTTTTTTAAAAATTGTATTGAGTATAAAGAGATCAAAAGTCATAAAAAAATTTAAAATCTCCATACTCTTCTCATTTATATCCCAAAAACTATAGTTTCCTAAATACTTTGATATCCTAATGCATCTTTACCAATATATCCATTTAAGTCTCCTCCTAAACAAATAATCTTCCTTTGTAGAATTCTTTGAGTTATATTATCTAACTCCTCTCAAAAAGCCTTTTTTATATTGTCTTCCAATCTTACTTAGGTGCATAAGCACAAACTATATTCAAAGCCTCTAGCCCTAACACTAACTTCACCATCATAATTTGGTCACCGTATCATCGTATGTCTACTACATTATCCTTTAAATCTTTATTTATAATAATACCAACTCTATTCCATGCTTTTTTCTTTTCCGAGTACCATAATTTAAAACTTGTATTCTCAATTTTCTTTGTTTTTTTTCTAACCCACTTTGTCTTTTTTGTAAACATAAAATTTGAATATTTGTGTGAATCATATTATCTACCGTACCAATACGAATCTTATTATCTAGGATTAGCTTCCTTACCTCTGCATCCATTCATTCTTAAAATGTGAAGACTCTTGTTGTAACTTATTTACTACATTTAGGCGACAATGTAGTGGAACTAACTTTTTTACTCACACCTATCTACGATATAAGAACTCTCTCTCCAATTGATTTACTATATTCGGACGAAGATATAATGACTCTTACTTTTCACTGCATTTTGACTCTGTCGCTAAGAGGGTGTACTCATAATTTTAAAATCGATGGTAGATAAGTCTCACAAAGTTTTACACTTGTTGTCGGACGCCTAACGCAATCCTCCTCCTTTATCGAGGCCTGAGACCAACAATTCAAGGATGATCCCTTACATGAACAAAGTTTGTCGGATTTATTTATCATGAATTCTAAATTCTAAACATTATTGTTGTTATTTCTTAGGATGAACTCCACGTATAGTAAGGGTTTATCAATCCACATATGGTCTCAAACCTAGATAAATAAGGACATAGTGCTTCGGCTGGAGGATGGGAGTCCCTTCATAAGGAAACTTCTTTAGGCTTGCAAATGGAGAGAGTTTTCAACTGTCGGAATTACGTACTTCAGCTGTTTTAAACAGTAAGAATTTGTTCAACAGGAAGTTTTCGGCTTATAGAGGTGGCTGCTGATGCACCACATAAGTGACCAGCACCAGAAGAGATTTACCATCAAATTATTGGGCCGAACCTGGCTCAACCGATTATAGCCTTTCGGATACCGGTGGTTTAGAACATAAAAGAAAAGATTAAGGTAAGGATATTTATTAGGTTCAACGGCCACATCCACACAGGATCTGAGAAAGCAACACACATAACAGGACATGTAATTCATCATCCTGCACCACAAACGCCGAAGATGCCGCAAACATGTATGCATATATTTTGTTAATAGTCGTAGTCTTTCACACTTTTGGAAGAACTCCAGAGGTGGAATGCTGTGATATTGGCATATCTGTGGTGCAGTTGCAAGATCTGCCACTGGTGTACTTATCGAGCTTCTATTATCAGAAACTATCGTTCACTCATTGATGCTTTCCTCTTCGAGGCCTTTTCAACACCTTTCTCCGTCAACTGCTGTCTTCTTCCTCTCCATCTACTTGCGCCTTCCATTTGAGAAAGCAACTTCGGTTGATGCCGGAAATCCCGCCGCCTGGGTCAAGAGATTGCCGGAGAACTCAAACATGCAAGCAAAATCACAAATATCAAAACAGTATCTTGTCTTATCGATCATGAAATAAGTCTGTCACGGTAACTTGTACCTCGTGGACTCATCGGTGCCAAACTTTTTTGCAACTACTAAGAAAATTGAGAGAAGAAAATCCAAATAACAAAGAGTTGCATTGTCCTTTCTCTGCAAAGTAGCTCATCATAGATCTCTATACAGACTCAAACTTTATGACACATGCAGTATTGATCCTTTTCTTTAAGATTTATTTTCCGAAGAATGTGAGTGGTCGATCTGAGCGTCGACATTTCTCATGCAAGAATTGCGTAATAGAACAACCAAATCACTTTGGTGCCTAAAGTGCAGAATACAGAGACTTCCATATATGTTATGGTTCCTGGAGACACAAGAAGAATAAGAATTCATTCAGTCTGTTTCATGAATAAGCTACACAAGGGAGATGTTTATAGTTCATGGTATTCGGAGGCAAAAAGTACTAAGAAAATGAAAAGATCATATAAAGAAAGCGCTTCTACTAGACTTCATATAAGAAATTAAAAGAAATGTCTTTTTTTTTGTTTATATTTCTTGAAGATTACCCCGTTTAATATGGGAAAAAGGCTTAGTTGTTTGTTGTTGTATATCTCTTGAAGATGCCGAGAGCCATGAAAGAGCACTCAAGAATCAGCAAATGTAAGGGATATTACCATAGCAAGCGTTCCAGAGTGAGCATGAAGGAGTCGAAAGGGAGATGTCGTTGAGGGGAATGAAGCCTGGTCCGAGGTCACTTAGGAATCGATAAGATCACCCAAAATCCATATTGCCTTGAACCAGACAACATTCCCCGCAACTGATTAAGCCTTTCGCCTGGCCATTCGGCGAGAAGTACACCCGAAAGAAGAAAGAAATGAACAATGAAACCTCCATCATTCTCAAGAGCTTCATATAGACAAGGCTGGCCTGAAATGTTTGAAGGGAATGAAGCCTGGTCCGAAGCATCTACCCTTAGCAATACATATTGGTAGCCATATATGCACAGTGTGGCCTCGAGCCAGCCAACATCCCCCTCAAAACGCAGACTATTTCTTTCTCTTCTTCATCTCATTTCTTGTGAGAGAGATGAGACTATCAATGGGATTTTGTAGAGAAGCAGAAGGTATTAATTGGGGACTTGGAAAGGTCCGGACGGAACCCTAAAGGAGAACTAATTAAGATTCAAAAATGCATGATATCATTTAAACTGATTGAGGAAAACATGGAGACATGTGTGCTTGCGCGCGCGCGCACTCCCTCTCATTCATTTCCCAGGTTTCTGCATTGCCACCCACCAGCTGCCCCACTGTTTCTTTCTCTACGTGTACATGATCTACCTTTGCAATAAGGGTAACTTCCTAATGCAGTAGATTTGTCTGATATTCAAATTTTAGATTTTCCTGATCCAATCCTAAACTTTCTGGCTATTCTGAAATCAGGACTTCGAGCAACAGATCAATCGGCTATGGGTCGACCCACAAGTTGAAGGTCATGAACTCGATACCCACGGTGCACATCTGACTTCTTTTCCATTGTACTCGAGAAAAAGAAAGAGAAAGAAACAGCTTCTACAATAAAGTCTATATTTTGTTAAGCAATGAACACATTTGTCTTCTAATTAACGCACAAGGGTTCTTTGAATAGTGACTCTTAACTTGTTGTTGAGTTTAATCCATATAACGATGGAAGATATATCAACGTGAGAAACTAAGAATCGATGGAAATTGCGCCGAGTGTGTGAAGAGAATTGATTTTCTTCTGGCTTTCAATATATAAATCTTTAGTTTTACCCCGGGTTGAAAGGCGTAGATCTGAACTTAACATTAATAAAGAGTAGCGTCATTATTCGAAGAGTATGAAAATGGGGAGCTTGTTTATGGTCCGGAGCCCCATGATGTAATTTTGAACCGAAACCGAATCGGGGCCAAAAATCAACTAAACCTGAACTGTCCGGTGCTTTAAACCAACAGTTCCGGCTCCAACTGATAGTTATGAATCGTAACAAGAATCGACCAGTTTCCACTCAGTTCAATTACACTCACTCTTTTAAGTAAGAGAAAACCCTTAGGATTTAAACCGTTCGTCCCGGTTTACCCAGAATTGGGTCATGAGCTCAACATGTAAAATATATCTAGTAGTGAAAGAACATGAGGCAAAAATTAGGCACGAAGAGCCCCTACTCTCTCGTGAGAAGTTGCAGGTCATGAGTTCAACATCCAGAGCCAGTAGCAGATCTAGAAATTTTTATGAGGTAAGGCGAACTATGTATAATGCTCATGGATTCAATCTTGTAAAATTTTTATTGGTTTTCTAAATTTCATATGGGTGACCGTCCTATCTTGCCTCAATGTAGATCCGTCACTGCTCGGATCTTGCATCTCGTCGGGCAGAACCCCAACTTGCTTATAAAAAAACAAAAAAACAAAAAAGATGAGACTGCATCAGGAAATTTCATTGTTATTAATGAGCCTCGTGCCATGCATGCTACAAAGCTTCCCCTGTGTTTGAGATATTAACCACTAAAACAAGTATTATGCGATTCCCCATGATTGGGTTATTATGATGTCGTCAACCGAGCAAGGCGATGAAATGAATGAGCCCCTTATGCATCGTACGGTGGTGATCCAGAGTGAGGAGTAAAGGCCGCAGGGTGGTCATTGTGCGGTTTTTCTCTAACATTTAAACGTTTCTGCTAATTTATTACTTCTGCTGTCACTAAAGAAACGTACCCATCTGCGACAGATTCAATGCACAGCAACGATTCTTGCATGCATTGTCCAACATTCGATTTTTTCAAAGATTAAATAAAGAAATGGTTACCTTCTGTAGTCACTTTTATTCAGTAACAATTCCATCTGCCCAAGAGTATTGTCCATTTATCATATATTTGTCAAATATACATAGTTTTACAATCCATGATGAGGTGTCCGACTGAGATTTACGCTGACCCAATCAACCTACCAAACACTGCCCTCTTATTTATGTGAGCTTGAGATTAGTTTGCACTGTTGAATGATGAAGCATGATCTTGTTTTTTGGGAGTTGAATGTTAATATTACACAAGATACAACATATTGACCAAAGATAATGAGGTTTGTGTAGGAGTTTTAATGATTTTGGTAGACTCGATGCCTAACGTGTAGTGGATAATTTTAACCATAGTAATGCTTAGAGATTTAGCTTTAGCGAAATTAGTCATCTTTGAAGCTATGCAATATCTACTATTTTAAATAGTTTTTCCGGAATATCATTGTCACCGCTCTTAGATTAGGGGTTGAAACAAACATTTCTGAGTTGCCGCGAAACTAACAATTGAACAATGACATGATAAAAACAAGAAAGAAAAATTGCTAGTAACTAAAGATGAGATAGGATACAACTTCAAACCCAACCAAAAAAAGAATAAGTCAAACAAGAAATTTAACAAGAGCAACAGTTGTATTAAACAACACGGTCAAACGAAGAAGCATGACATAATCTGCATGGTTTCAAAATGTCTCTATATGGATTGCCCAATAACTAGACGATGGATTGATTCAAGAGCAACGAGATATATCTCTAAGAGTAAGAAAGGAGCTATGAACCTAAAAGAATATAAACCAGGGGAACATCATGTATACTTGAAAAAAAATACTTTCTTAGATGTCCTCATGTACAAGGCACATTGGTTGTATTAAATGATATATTAACTATGCCCTCTATAAGATACAATTTAGTTATAGTCCTATTTTATGTTTTGAAGTTAGGTTTGTTTATAGTAAGGTAATTGTAGGGAAGCATAGGAAGATTACTTTCTCTAAACTATTTTATGTTGAATATTGATTATTCAAATTAAACATCAATAAAAATTATGGTTATTTTGCTTATATAGATTATGCCTTTAATGTTGATGTGAACGTATGGCATAATTGATTATTCAAATTAAACATCAATAAAAATTATGGTTATTTTGCTTATATAGATTATGCCTTTAATGTTGATGTGAATGTATGGCATAAATGCCTAGGGCATATAAGTTTGAAACAATTGAGGAAATTATTCAACTTTGACTTGCTGCCTAGTTTTCAAAAAAACACTTTTAGTAAGTGTGAAGCCTATATAGAAGAGAAAATGATACAACAACAACAACAACTAAGCCTTTTCCCATACTAGACGGGGTCGGCTACATGGATTCTTTGTTTTCATAGAGCTTTATCATATGTCATGTTAGCAGTTAACTCACAATAAGCTAGATCATTCTTTATTGTTTCTTTTCAACATTTTTGTGGTCGTCCTCTACCTCTTTTAATACTTTCCAAATTTAGTTTTTCATACATTCTTACAGGTTCTTCTTCTGATCTTCTTTCTACATGTCCAAACCATCTTAAATGGTATTCTCTCATTTTATCTTCTATTGGTGTTACTACTAATTTGTTTCTAATAACCTCATTATGTATAGGTCTTTTATACAAGAGAAAATGATAAAAAATTATTTTTCAAAGACATAACTAGGGAAACAACCTTCTTAGAGATCATTCACATTGATATATGTGAACCATTTGGAGTGAGATTATATCGAGCTAAGGTTTATTTCATAACCTTTATCGATGATTATTTGATATATATATATATATATATATATATACCTTAACACATAAATCTGAAACACTTTAGGTATTCAAAGTATGCAAGTATGTAAGCAAAGTCTTAAGGTCTTATCAAGGTGAAGAGTACACCTCGAGGTGGAGAGTACACTTTTTAGAATAATATAAAGATTTTGTTATTTCAAAACAAAATACAATGCATAAGACACCTCAACAAAATGAGATAAAGATATAACATGACCTTACTCAATATGACAATATCTATGTTAATAGATGTTTCTCTATCAAGGGTATTTTGAGAAGAAATGGTAAGTACAACCGTGTATATACTAAATAGAGTACCTTATAATATTATATTCTCTACACTATATGAGGTATGACTTGAAAGAAAACTAAATCTAAGTCATCTCAAGAGGTGGGGATCTATCACACATGTGAAGATTCTTAATTAGTATAGGAATAAGTTGGACAACAGGTCCTTCAAATGTATTTTCATTAGATATCCTAAAGGTTTTAAAAGATATCATTTTTATCACAAGGACTATGAATTAATAGAAAACAGGGTTGTTGAATTCTTAGAAGAGACTAAGAATGACATTCTTCAAAATGATGATAAATGTATTGATGATCTAGTAGATCTAAACTCATCATCATCTGAACCCATAGATAATGATGATCTTCCTCAACAAACCGAAACTTTAAGTAAACACAAAAGACCTAGAGTCACATTATCCACTTAAAGAATTATTATACTTACATTGTAGAGAAAGTATATAATTCGATGAATTTAGATAATCTGACTGTAACATATCAACATACTATTAACTCATCTTAATCGTGAGACTAGGAAAGTGTCATAGATGAGAAAATCAAATCCATTGAGAAAATAAAGTCTATGAATTGATTGATTCATAAAAGAAAGGAAAGTCATAGACTGTAAAATGAGTTTTAAAAAAGCAATATAAAGTCGATGAATCTATCGATAAGTTTAAGACGATGATGGTTGTAAAGAGGTTCTTACAAAAGGAGGGGATAGATTATATTGAGACAAATTTCTCTATTGTGAAATTTACATTTATAAGGATATTTTGGTAATTTTAACATATTATGATTTGGATTTACATTAGTTAGATATAAAAATTATCTTTTTAAATGAAGATTTAGATGAAATCATATATATGCAACAACCATAAGGATATATTGTTAAAGGCCAAAAAGATAAAGTATATAGGTTGAAAAATCTTTATATGACCTTAAACAGTCACATCACCAATGATATTTGACTTTTCAAAATATTATTATTGAACTTGGGTTTATGGCTAATGAACTTAACTACTGTGTGTATGTTTGGAACAGTGGGAGTCAGTTTGTCATTTTATCGTTATATGTAGATGACATATTATTGACTTGGAATGACAATGAGATGATTGTCAAAACAAAGTCATGGTTAAATTCAATATTCGAAATAAAGGATACGAGAGGTGCATCATATATTTTGGAAATAAAGATTTCTCGAGATAGAGAATCTAAATTTTTATGCCTAAGTCAAGAGAGATATAGATTATATCTTTAAGAAATTTAAAATAAGTGAATGCAAACCTACAACTAAACCCATTGCGAAAATGGTTAAATTTAGCAAGACTGATTATCCCAATGAGGAAGATAACAAGCCTAATGTTCCTTATGCACAAGCTGTTGGTAGCTTGATGTATGTTATATTCTGTATAAGACTTGGTATCAGTTTTGCTATTAATCTTTAAGTAGATATCAAAATAATCATGGTTGACAACATTTGATAGCTGTGAAAATAATTCTAGGATATCTTAAAAGAACAAAAGACTTGAAACTGTGTTTTCAAGCAAATGAATTAAAAGTGGTAGGATACTCATATACTGATTTTGTTGGGAGCAAAGATGATAACAAGTCAACTTCAGATCAAATATTTTAATTTAGAGGAAATATTATTTCTTCACCTTGCAAGAAAGAGGGTTGTGTTGCGTTGCATACACAAGAAACAAAGTATGTTGCTTGCTGTATGACTGCAACAAGTATCGTTTGGATAAGCCGCTTCATGTATCATTTGAAGCTGAATATAGCCAGTGAGTTAATTGTCATTTATTTTGACAACAATGCAACAATTATTCTGATTAAGAGTGAAGCTTATAGCTCAAGAAGCAAGCATATAATGGTTATGTACCACTATGCTAATGATATGGTTAATAGAAATGAGATATATATCATATATGCCAACTAATGATATATTGGCTAACCCCTTTACCAAAGACATAACGGAGGATCTTTTCTCAAAGTTTGTTACAAACATGGGTTTGAGATTTGTTTAAAGTGTATTAAATTATACGATGATAATTATTGTGTCGAAATTGTATACGAAAAACCACATAACCTATATCGATCCAAATTACTCTTGCAATCATAGCAAGCACAACTTGGGAAAACCCAGAAAAAGTGAGGTAAAAACTAGTGTGTAATAAAGTTTGCCTCAAATGGTCAAGTGGGAAATGTAACGTAGGATTTGATCATTCTCGACAACAAATCAATGAAATACGGGAAGACAAGCAATTCTTTCGAATTTCATGGATGCATTATTTGTTTTTAGAGTTTAAAAAGTTTAAATGCATACGTTACATTTTCCCCTGCATAAGAATAAAGACTTCTAAAAGAACGCATAGAAAGGTAAAACAAGGAAGACAAAGCCGGATTTTAATGGAAGTTTTTTCATTATAAATACAATAGTGAATACAGAAAAAAAACACAATGGAGAAAATGAAAGAAGATCTTCCCTAGAAATCCTTCTTAGGGTAATCGTAATCTCTCTCCCCTTTCTTCTTCTTCTTTGCTTTGTTGCATGGGTCTTCCTTTAATCCTCTCACTCTCTGTTGTGCATCTCACCTGAGGACTCCGACAAGGATCATTAACAAGGTTCAAATATTTATCATAACGACAGTTGCCAGTGGCGGCAGATCTACATAGAGGCAAGGTGCGTGGATGCCCCACCTGAAATTTGAAATACAATGAATGGGAAAACACTTCCGCACACAGTTGAAACCCTCGATATAATGCATATATTATCCGCCCCCACCCTAAACAGTTTTATAAGCTATTCACCTCATCTAATGCAAATTGTTAGATCTGACATTAGCGACACCTTATAAAACAAGTCATTTCTTATCTTATAAGGAAATAAGCCATCAATCAAGCATCTTTAGAGCGTCAATTATCAGCTAAGAGTAGTTCTTGTCAAGCGGGTTTTAGTAGAGAAAACAAAAGATGTACCTCTATTATTACAACAAAGACTTATTAGTTTTCGGTTTCTGCTCATACATTTATATGTAGAGCTCTGTCCACCCTTGGATATTCATTGACCTCTTGGCTGAAGCAAGAATCCAGCAACACTGGCTTCATTCAGGACTTACCTATGACTCAAGTTTGTCGATATATTACTCAAACACACATGATTGAGTGGCAAATATTGCTGGGACTTTGTGATTGAGCAGCGATGAACTCTAGGTAGCATATTGAATTAAAAGGGAGGTTTAAAAGGAAATGAGAGATGTACTTCAGTGGCGGACAGAGAAAATTTTCTAAAGTGAGGCGAAGTTCAGTTGGGTGACATTCAGGTGAGGTTTTCTATAA
Source organism: Brasenia schreberi (assembly GCA_036023115.1). NCBI lineage: Eukaryota > Viridiplantae > Streptophyta > Magnoliopsida > Nymphaeales > Cabombaceae > Brasenia > Brasenia schreberi. The sequence continues at coordinate 5,387,065 of JAYKKT010000059.1, read as the reverse complement.
TTTTTCAGATTTTTGCAAGGAGGTCACTCAGTGGTGGATCTACATTGAGTCGAGATGGGACATTCACCTCACCCGAAATTTCAAAAATCAACTTAAAGTCTATAGCCCATGGTGTGATCCATGAGCTATAATACATAGTTCTCCCGACCCGAAACATTCAAGGGGCTGTATGCCCTGCCCCAAAAGAGTTTCTAGATCCGCCAATGTGGTCATCTCATCTCTTCTCATGCATGAATGGATCTATTTACACTGTTACACAGAGCCCGATTTGGTACATGATATGGGATATTTGTTGCAAGTGGAAGAAGTGGTTTTAGAAAAAGATCCATTAAAAACTTCCGTGCAATGCTTTCATTCATGTGCAAATTCAAAACCCAAATTGCATGTCTATCGATATACATAGGTACATCGTCAGAGTCGGTCTTAATGGGCCTGAATCGCCAGATCCAAATCAAATGGTTGAGAAAGTGATGTTTCGTCACGCCAGTTCAGGCTTAGAACTTCCCCTTTTTTTAAATTGTAATTGCAAACTAATAATTATTTATTTTAACCTTTCCAATTCGTATGGTGTGGCTCGATTTCTAATAGACAGTGTGTGTGTGTGTGAGCAAGGATTTAGCAAGAGAGAAGATGTCCAAGAGTGATTGCAGTCAACAGTTCTGCTATCAAACAAGTAGTGTTCTAAGTCCTGCACTGCGTGATTAAGCTGATGCAATTCTACCAAAAAAAAGTGAATGGCTGCTTTGATCATATGCTTTCCATTAATTAATTTATAACTCGAAGAAATTAACCACCTTTCGAGGGTTTGGATTATAATTAATTCAACAAGAAAAAGCCACACATTCTCAGATCACTGTATGCTTTGTAGAAACAAGAATGCTGAAGTTCTGGCGCATTGTGCTGCTCATATATGCATGTACTGCTGCCTTTTTGACTATCAAGCCTAAGTTTCTGGGTTTACGTTGAGATCGTCGTATTCCAAGGACAAGGGCATAAATATTTACCAACAAACACACACACACAAATATGCGCGCGTGCTTGTGGATGTGTGTGTGTGAGAGAGAGTGAGAGAGAGAGGAGACTGTGAATCACTTGAAAACCACACCATTTATTTCAAGCACCGCATTAATTGCATGAATCTCTCCCATGTCCTTGTATAACTTAACTGGCCATGATCCATCCTCGAAGGAAAAGAGAGAAAGAGAGAGAGAGAGAGAGAGAGAGAGAGAGAGAGAGAGAGAGAGAGACTAAAGCTGGTGTATAAGGACCGATGTACTCGATACAGCAACGTACAATATACTGTATTCTTCAGTGAAAAGAGTTCGTATAAAAAGACAAAAGTTATATAAATTATAAAATTAACAATATTGTGTTATATGGTGTAATTATATAATAACTATCCTCATGTAAGAGATCACCTTGCATGACCCATCCCAAGCTCGAATAAATGAGGGTTGTGTTAGGTTTCTGATAGTCAGCGTAAAACTTCATGAGACTTATTTACCATGAATTCTATAAATTATGATAAAGTTATGTGAAAACAAAGAATCCATGTAGTCGATCCCATTAGTATGGGAAAAGGCTTAGTTGTTATTGTTGTATGGTGTAATTATATAATACAAATAAATATTGTAACATAATATGATGCAATATGTAACAATTGGTAAAAACAATACAAGTGTTGTCCCCATTAGTGAAGAAGGGACGTATGCATGGACATGACTGGTTTAAAATCGGCACCCAAGTTTGAACCAAAATTTCAAAGGCTGACGAGTTTGGAAGTGGTTTAACCGGACCCACAACAGGAAACCCTCAACTTAATGTTGTGGATCCTCCTCCGTAGAGCCTAAACCAGAATCAATAGTTCAAATCTCTTATTTCAATCCCATTTTATAAGTTTTCTTCCATCTTTCAAGGTTAATTTTTGCTTTTTCTAATTGGAGAACTCGGAACCAGACTTGAGTTGAACCTGGTTCAGTTATGATTCCTAGTTTGGGGTGAACCGGAACCGGCAATTTCAAGTCACTCGTCCTGCTTTGATATCCTGAACGGGTTATGTCTAGCTCATCCCATTAGATTCTCACCTGCTTTGTAGCTTGTCTTGCTCATTTAAGATGAGCATGCAACAAGCAACAGGCTAAATGAGTTCAACTAGAACTGGCTCTTTAAACCTGGAAAATTTAGTCTTTTAGATGATGCTTATTAGTTGAAGAAACAAGCCCTTGCTCATTTAATATAAAAAATAGCTTCTTTTTAATAAATTAAATTCAAGACATGTAAATACCCATTAAACCTTTTTATTGGCAAGCTGGATCTAGTTAGATCCTTACCAGATATGCGCACCCCCTGTATCGATCTAGGGACCTTGAAATTGAGGGTCTCTTCTTTCCTGGGTCGACCTCCAGCGAAGAGAGACGTATCTCCTTGTTCTCGAACCCATTAAATCATACACACGAACACGCGAAATTGCTGCCAATATAACACCTGATTCGAAACGCCCGTCAATATAACACTTGTGTTGAGCCACCCCTGGTTTTAACAAGTTTCTATGGAACCCGAAACGACACGACTCTACGTCACCAGCTGCAAAATTGGCACCCAGGCGACCCGAGTCGGGTGGATGTGGGGGTTGGTCAGACTTGCGGATTTCGAGGCCGACGTTGACGATTCGAACCCGGACGCTGACACCCGCATTTATGACGGACGACACAGAAATGACCACCGGGGGTCAAGTTTGTCATCGGTCAGGGAACCGCAGATGGACGGCCAGGTTGGCACCATCGTACGGACCAAGCCCTGCCACGTTTAACGAGTATATATACATGGTGGGTGCAGTACGGTCGAGCGAGCCCGATCACGTCCTTCTCCTGACCGGGCTCAGTCGGTAGGCACAGTGGGGCCCGCGCGGAGACAGTACCACGTGGAGGGGCAGATGCCTTTGACGGGCTCTGTGGGAACAGATGACCCGTCCGAGACGGTGGCTGAAACCAAAATTATGGGGTAATGATGACCTTATGATAACCCGTGTACGCGAGCCGGGTTCCCCTAAGAACCAAACCAATAGACTCGGGTCGAACCCACTTAGTACATACACAGGACCCGAAATGAGTTCGATCCCAGATGGAGTTTGAACGCCAATAAAAGTTTATCGTAAACTAAAATGATTTTTTAAAATATAGTCATAAACTAATAAACTAATTATTTATCAATTTCAGTTGAATCACGTGTTCATTGAGGGCAACTTTTTTTTTGAACTGTCCATTGAACCCCACAACCAAAACAGTTGGAGAAGGGTTTGTAAACGAACCAACCTGCTCGTAGATCTGCTCCGTTCAGCTTGTTCCGTTCAATTTTGGTTTATTGTCTTAGTTGAGCACAAAAGTATTGGAAGGAAGCAATAAAGAATGATCTAACTTTTATTGAGTTATTAGCATGTCATCGAGTTCTATGAAAACAAAGAATCCATGTAGCCGACCCCATCTAGTATAGTATGGAAAAAGACTTAGTTGTTGTTGTTATTGTTGCCTTAGGCACAAATGACACTGCTTTTGAACTCGGCTTGTTTCGACATAACAGTTCAATAAAAGTGTTTATAACATAAATTGCTTGTAAATATACTGACATGAACTACGTTGTATCGGAAACAAGTTAAACATAACAACCCAGGTTCAGTTCATTTAGCTCGCTTACCAGCCTATACAACCTCTTCGAGTTCCCTCAAGCAAGGTTGTATCCTTCCCGGTAACAAGCCTAAGAGCAACTGCACCGCACCAACACTATATTCCTTGAAGTTCAGTGACGGACCCAAGAATTTGTTCGGGGTGAAGCACACTTTTATTTTTCCACATGGCGGACACAAGAATTTTTTTGTATTTTGGGTCTCACCTCGCCCTCAAGTAAGTCCGTCACCCTTTCTCTTTGCTCTCTTTCTCAGTTCGGGTCGGACCTTTTTGTTGTGTTTGATCCAATATAGAACAAATATATATGTATGTGGGTACAAGTTGTAAGGAGTGTTCTCAAGTTCGTAATATTTAATATAAAAACATTTGTTTATTCAATAAAAACAATTTAACGGTCATTGAAATTCTTGATAATTTGGTAAGAACAAATTCATAGGGTATGATATATTGTGATTTTTGCATGTTCAAGTAGAAAATATATCACAAACAATCATATAACGTGATACATTTTGTTAAGTAGATTCTAATCAAGAAGGCGACGTCCCCACCGATGCACTTTGTTCGAAGCGAGTATCTTGCTTAGGTGCAATGGGTAGGAGAATATTACAACGAAGCTAAGAACATCCCTCTGTTTTTCAGGGTTAACAAGGAGTTTTATTAAGCTTTTTAATTTAGGTGGTAAGATCGTTAGAATCATAAGATTTAAAGATCTTAGGATGAAGATCGAGATCCCACTAAGATCTCACAAACTAATATCCTATAGTTAAGATCGTGATACTTCAGACTTTAGGAGATTCTAAGATTGTAAGATTATATGATGTAAATCGTGATCTTGACAACAATTGTCGAATGAATTTTACAAAGGCGTCAAATTTAAGGTAACGGCTGTATGCACTCTTGGGTCCATTTTAACATTAATTCATCAGTATTCAAATAAACTAGGATAATATCAACACATCTCAAGATGGAGCCAACAAAATTTATATATATATATATATATATATATATATATATATATATATATATATATATATATATATAGAGAGAGAGAGAGAGAGAGAGAGAGAGATCCGTGTTCAATCCCTATGCAATGCTTAACTCTTCTCAAACATCTTTACCTTTTTAATTATTCTCAAATATTTTCACCCTTCAATTGACATGATCAATAGTGAATTTGAATATTAAAAAACAATGTATACCATAGTACTTTCTATACCCACATATAATGCACAATGGATAATCTACTTTTTCATTTTAAATCACCACCATTGATCACGTACATTGAAGATATTTGAGTATATTCGAGCATGAATTAGTATATACACTTCTCTCACACTATATATATATATAGAGAGAGAGAGATGGCAATGGAGTTGTAGGTCTATATTTTCCTTTAATGAATGATTAGATTCTATTCACCCTACCTTTCGGTTACTTTTTCAAAGCATGAGTATAATAAAAAGACACTAATTTTCTAAATTACTCTCATACCTCAAAAAGCAAAGGAGAGGTAGAGTGAGTGCACACTGTCTGAGGTACTCTCTCTCTATAAATTGAAAAAAGGGTTTGATCAACTATGGCCCGAATCATATTTGGTTCAAGAAGGATTTCCCACACACAGACATGCACGCACCTGCACACACACAACCACTTATCCGCAGATATGTTTCACGTTGTTGAAATGTGTACAAATGATATCTAAAACAAAACCACGAGTTGGATTAGTCTTGGGACCTTGTCTTGAGATAACCCAAATCCCTTAGTCATCGTTGTGCTTTATTTTGATTCACAAGCCTCATTTAACAAAATATCAAGGTCATGGCACGAAGAACAAAAGCTGACATGGCTAAGGCTTGACCTCACAAGTTGGAGCTCATAAGTTCGATACCATGGGAGTGCATTAGGCTTCTGTCTCCCAATTATACAAAATAAATAAATATCAATACCATGTCTCTGGATTTCTTCCAATATCTTTGAGGCCTTTTCAACCTCTTCCTAAGTATTATTCTAACCTTCTTTGTGCTACCATCTCTGCATATGTTCAAGTCACCTTAACCGTGCATCTCTCATTTCATCTTATGTTAGTGTCATACCATAATTTTCTCTAATAACCTAATTAGGGGATTATGCACCCAGAGTGTTAGCTCAACGGCAGGGCGCTCTAGCACCGTTGCTTTTGGTGGGGAGTTCGACTCCCAGAGGGTGCATGTGTGGGCAAAAAATAATAATAATTAAAGGGTTGCTATGGATTTGTGCCATTCTTATTGCTATACATTCACCTTAACATCTTTATTTTCATCACTAACTTATTCGAATAGTCACAATTTAAAGTGTGGGAGGTTGTACTGCAACTTCTCAACCTTCTAGTTTGAGTTATATCTTCTTGTTATCTCAAGCTTTGTCTAGGAAGAAAGAAACAAGCTTTTCTTGTCAGAAGCTTAACATCTTCAGTCACAAGGATGGTAATCCTACACTTGGAAGGCAAACCAAAGCTACACAGGACCGATACTGACAGCCAAGCCATTAAAAAGGCAAGCAGCCATGAACCCAGAGCGTTAGCTCAACGGCAGGGTGCTCTAGCACTGTTGCTGCTGGTGAGGAGTTCGACTCCCAGAGGGTGCATGTGTGTGGGTGTGTGTGCTAGGCTTCAGCCTCCTCTTGTAACCAAAAGAAAAGAAAGGCAAGCAGCCGTTACAGCAAATTGCGATACTTATGGTCGTAATAAGAAAAAGGCGCTACAGAGCTACTGTCATACTACTGAAGGCCCGCCCTTCCCGGCCTGAATGTATGGTTAAGTTGGGAGACAGTCTCCACTTAATTTCAAGGGGCTACAGAACTACTGTCATACTATTAAGTACCAAACAACAAGCAGCCCGGCCTGCCCTTCCTGTCCTGAGTGTGAATGGTTAAGTTGGGCTTTCAGGAGTAAATGGCTTATACAGGAGTCATGCATAGTTTCTAATGCAGCAAATGTGGTATCTCCTAGACTTTTTAGGGTGAAGATTGATGCATATTAAACTTCTGAATGTTGTTAAAAAACAGGAAAACTATACACTGGCAATGAAATGAACTCCATGGTCATAACCTAATAGTGATTGCTCATTTCTAACCCATGCATTACCAAACCTGGATCCAATGGCTAATCAGATATTCGAGACACACGAAACATACATACGCATATATATATATATATAGAGAGAGAGAGAGACCTTTCAGCTGATCTGAAACTGTAATAGCAAAATTAAAGGTGTCTTTGTTTCCAACAGATCAAATGTTTTGTTCGCACTATCAAATCCCCAGCTGATATTAGTCAAAGGCAAGGGAGCTGATAAAGGTGAGTTATGCTCAAAAAGCTTGAGGCAAGTGCCTCTTAGGATGTAAAGCTTTGTGCTGGGTGGAGCCAACAGCGAAACATGGGGATAACCTTAGAAAGACTGATGTTCCGGATATTACCATGCCCGTTCCGTTCTGCTGGAACCATACAAAACTCGGTTCCACAAATGTCATTCAGACTTGGATTTCGGTTCATGCACAACATCCTCCTGAAATCTGAGTCCTAATGTACTCACGGTGTCTTAATTTGCTTACAGATTTAAGTGGTCATGAACAAGTTCATATAGATTCTGAAACCAACCCCTTACATCCCAGTTAAAAGTTTTCTCCATGTTGAGGAATGGGATCCCTTCACTCTTAGTTGGTTGCATCGTGGTGGCAACCCAATCCCCCCTTGAAAAGGGTGTGGTGGTGTGCACTCATGCATGTGTGTGCGCTTGTGCTACTGCTTGGTGCATATATACCACCTAATCCGATATGGTTGATTTCTATGTAAAGAAAAAATAAAGGTTCAGATAAAGAATTAGGACACAAATTCTGTAGGTTATCTTCTCAACACTTGCAATTGCATTCATTACTGCAGAATGTCAAGCTTGCTTTAGGAAGCAGTACAAACACTTTGAAGAACAAGTTTTTCAGGAACAATATAAACACTTAGAATTTATGTACATGGAAGTTCAGGTGCTGGCCTTCGACAAATGCAGATGAGACAATCGAAATTTTTCACAAAGCTAATCCAACTTTAGAGATCCTTCAAGATCACCCTTCCAGTCGCCCCAATCCCTTTTGCAGCTGCTTTTAAGACAACCCGGTGTCTGTATAATCTGCATCATGAACAACAAGAACATGGCAAGTGGAATGCACAAGAGACACGTGGTTGAGAAACCATTGGAATTGTTTGCGATATATCACTGATTATGAATGTTATGAGTCCTATGACAAAACGTTCATGAATGCCAACTCCAGTTTGTTAGTGCTAGTTCATCAAGCAACCAGAAACAACTGTAACTCACCCTGCTAAAGCAGTTCCCCATGTTGCTAAAGAATACAAAAGCTTCCCGGCATGCCACAACTTCTTTATCTTGTCTTTATTGCTCATTTGACCCAACGCTTCGGATAATACACCATGGTTAAACATTGACATTACAATCTATGTCAGAGCAACACTTCATTTGGGTGAGGTGTTAGCACCGACAAGGTGTCGGTCACGGTTTTATCCAGTGTTGTCTGACGTGTATCGTATAGCGTATCACTGGGATCCACGATACGGGCGTATCGTATCGTATTGTATCATACTTTAATATTAAAATAATACAAAAAATTATTTTAAAAATCAAGAAAAATTAGTAAAAATCCGAAAAAAAATCTGGAAAATCTTGTAATTGCTTTAAATTCATATAATGCAAAGTTTAGCACAGATTGAACATTCAACATTGAATAATTGCATCCAAAATTACATATTTTGAAGCAAAAAATGAAATACATTTACATTTTACATATTATAAATTTGTATAATGTTGTTGTACTTCAAATTAATTCATGCAATGTCTTCTTCGGTTAGAAGTGCATTTTCTTCGTTATCTTTCATAATCCACTCATCTAATATATCAAAATTAACAAACTGCTATCTTTGTACATGTAGTTGTCATATTTGCTAATTTTCATATGTGAGAAAATAATGAGCTCAATTTCTTTGATTATTAACTCTATGACACCTTAGTGATTGATATTATTACTTGATGATATCCCCTTTTTCTCTTACTAGAGACCAGCTTTTTAACTAATACTTTAGCTTCATTTCTCACTTCACAGACTGAGTTAAGCCTCACACACGTTGATCATGTTCAACTCAATGGAAGTCACGTAAGGTGAACCCTAAAATAGTGAAGTTGTGAAATGCCCACTCAATGAACCGAGACAACCAAATGTTTTTAATTGTTTGCGATCTCATGAAATTAGAAACTGCTAGCAAAAATATACTTAAAAGTTGGCAACAGAAAGGGAAATGATTTTGTCACAATTTTTATTTATTCATAAATTATTCTTATTCAATAAATAAAATTATAAACCCAAATTACAAACACACCCAAAACAGTTCACCCGCCTGTGATCGGGGTTTCCTTTGCACTAGTTAAGGGTTCGGATGAACCCACACTGGATTCGCCTAGCTAAGGTCAAGGGAGGTTCACAAACTTCCCACAACTCCAATCGGCTTGATGGATGAACCCACACTTCATTTTTCTCTTCTCTCTCTCCATTATTCTAATCTTGTTTCGTGAATACATATATACATTGTTGTTAATATGGTTTGTATTTTTCAATCAGATTTTGATTTGAATCAAACCTAAAGATGACCTATAAAAGAAAAGGAAAAGAAATATCAATTGGGAGTTCTCGTGATAGTGTTGGTATTGAAAGTACTAGCCATCTTCCTTAGTTCAAGATCATCAACACCTTCAATTTCAATACCTGATGATGAAACACCATTATGGATGTACATGGAAAGGGAACAATCATACGAAGGTGGTGAAAGTAATATGGAACTCACTGATCTTGTAGTCCCTTCAGTTGATAGTGAAGATCTATGATTTCTAACGTACAATCAAGATTTTCTTTTGATCTTGACTTATGTTTATAATTATGATTAAATTAGTAGTTGTTTACTTGTTTTATTTTAATATAAAGTTGTATAGTTACTATTGTCATATACTTATGTTAGTTGATGTCTCATTTGCTCTAGTTTGAAATATTATATATCTTAGCCGTGTTCTCGTACCCAATATTTTTGAAATTTGCCATATCCCGCACCCGCACCCGTGTGACAGAGTAGGCAGCAGACTAAACTTCCGGTAAGAGAAAGAGAAAGAGCAAGATTGCTACTGACATTGTAAACTATATGTTTTGTAAGGTCACAGGTGTGGTGACTTATCACACCTATGAATTTTTATTTAAGCAAATATTTCATATTATAGTCCTCCCTTGTAATCTGAAGTTAGAGAAACCAGGTGACTAACTTGTGAATACATAATTAATGATTGAGTTTATAATAGTCTAACTTGACCATGTCCAACAAACCAATAAGCAATTAATATCCCAGAAAGATCACGAGAATTTATTTTATTTTATTCAAAAGAAAACTCCATTTCTACAACAATAATTTTCAACGTAACAACAACAACAATTAAGCCATTTCCCATACTAGATGGGGAACCATAAATTTCAACATATTGAACACAAATTTTCTGCAAACCAAGATATGAAGTTGCTAAATAGAGAAATACTCCACAGGTTGCTCTCAATGGTAGGGTTAGTGAAGCAAAGGATTCCTTAACATATCCATATTACTTGGATAAATGTTTCTGGTATGTACGCAAGAGGAGGAAATGAATGAAGAGCTATGAAAAGAGAGAATTTCAGGTCTCCATATAAAAAAAAAGATCGGGACTCCAAAACGTGTACGTAAAGGTGGACAGACACACTAGACTAGCCATGGATTGAATTAGTAGAAAATATGAGACTTGAGTTCATGGCTCTCTCTCCCTCTCTGATTTTTCAAGCCTTACGTTATATAACTCCTAGAATATCGTTCAAGATGGTTTGGACATATAGAAAGAAGATCAAAAGAACAACCTGTAAAAAGGTATGAAAAACTAAATTTGGAAAGTATTAAAAGAGGTAGAGGACGGCCACAAAAGTGTGGGAAAGAAACAATAAAGAATGATCTAGCTTATTGTGAGTTAACTGCAAACATGGCACATGATAGGGCTCTGTGGAAACAAAGAATCCATGTAGCCGACCCCGTCTAGTATGGGAAAAGGCTGTTGTTGTTGTTGTACGTTATATAACTCCACTTTACCAACTCCTTAACCTGTGTCTAATAAAGATTAAAGAGCCATAAGAAAATAAATAAACAAATGAATCTTAGATGCCTTAACTGGCTGCAACAACTGAGTAAATGATTGTTTCCAATTCAAACAGAGACAAGCATGTTGCAGGACAGATGAAAGAGGACTTAGGAACCAAGTTATTCTTATGCTGGAGTAAAACCGCTTATTCTTATGCCATACTATGACAAGCACCATTAGCTTATCTGACCATAATAGCGGACTCAGCAATGTACATTTAACATGAATTCAGTGGAATGATGATGCTACAACTACGGAACAAACTAAGAAAAGCATTAGTTAGTGACCTTTACTTGAGTCTTAAGTTAGAGCAGAAGGCAACGGAAAAGCTAAACAACTTACTTCTTTGCAACTCCTCTGGTGCCAACGTCTGCAAATTTAAGCCAGTTAGCAAAAAGAAACAATCCAGATAGAAAGCAAGACAACTAAAGAAATCAGCCCCAAGGTGTTAGCAGTTAGCACAGTGGAGAGGGCCTCTGGCTGGTAGATAGCCAGTTGAGTTTGACTCTCATCAGTTCTACCCTCTTGTGAGAACCTGAAACCCAGTATATATACTGAGGTAAGGTTCATAATTCCACTGATAATTGCATGACTATGTCCGATGGTGCAGTTTCCTCAAATAACAAACCAAACAAAAAGAAACAAACTGAACTTTTTTATGTTTGCATACCCGAGATTTTGGATTTAAAACAATGCATCTTGCAATGAAATTGGCAATTCCATCAACTATGTGCTCTTCATTGACAATGACATAACTTTCATTATCAATTCCACTCAACTCTTCCGCAGTATTTGGTGCCATTTCATCTGTTACCCAAACCCACCAACTTGACTCCTCAAGTTCAATGTTGACAAGTGCTTCCCCCACCATGAAATTTTCAGTTATTATGATTCACATGGTCAACAGGAAGAATAGTAAAGGTGTAAAAGCCAAAAACAACCATCATGCGATCACAGCAATTTTGTTGAAAGCATGGGAAGGCCATAGAAAAGGACACAAAATACCTTCTTTAAACACAACATCATTGTTTGTTTCAGCAACTGAAGGATTAAGTTGTCTGAGGAAGGTTGAAGACTCCACCGTAGCCACGAGCAGCTCATACAGCTGTATATTATATGCAAGAAATAATATCACCCTTAAAAGATCAGTAAGACACTAAAGAATCAACAACTACAACAACAACTAAGCCTTTTCTCATACTAGACGGGGTTGGCTACATGGATTCTTTGTTTCCACAGATCCCTATCGTGTGCCATGTTAGCAGTTAACTCACAATAAGCTAGATCATTCTTTATTGTTTCTTTCCGACACTTTTGTGGTCGTCCTCTAGCTATTATAATACTTTCTAAATTTAGTTTTTCATACCTTCTTATATGTTCTTCTTTTGATCTTCTTTCTATATGTCCAAACCATCTTAAATGATATTCTCTCATTTTATCCTCTATTGGTGCCACTCCTAATTTGTTTCTAATAACCTCATTATGTATACGGTCTTTTCTTGTATGACCACTCATCCATCTCAACATCTTCATTTCTGTCACAGACATCTTTTGTACATGTTGATGATTAACTGCCCAACACTCAGAACCATAAAACATGGTAGGCCGCTCTATAATATTTACCTTTTAACTTTAATGGTATCTTTTTATCACAAAGAATACCTGTTGCTCCTCTCCATTTTAACCAACCAGCATTAATTCTATGCATAACATCTCCATCAATTCTTCCATCACTTTGAAAAATTGACCCTAGGTATTTAAAACTTTCATTTTGGGAGACGCAATGTGTGCCAATTTTAATTTCTATGTCCTCTGAGGTAACCAAATGATCAAACTTACATTCTATATATTATGTCTTTGTTCTACTAAGTCAAAGGCCTTTGCTTTCTAATGTTTCTCTCCATAGTTCCAATTTTCTATTAACTTTTTCCTTAGACTCCTCCACTAATACAATGTCATCTGCAAATAACATATACCAAGGTACTTCATCTTGAATATGTTTTGTTAACTCATCAATCACCATTATAAATAAGTATGGACTTAAAGTTGATCCTTGATGTAACTGAATATTAACTTCAAAGTATATGACATGGGCCACGATGACAAGAAGGCAAAAACTTTTAGCTACGATATAAACCTATAAGATCAATCTTATCACGACATGATTCTCCGAGAGTTGTAAGACCAAAGACTTTGCGAGCACGTATAACAGTTTCTAAAAGCTTACAACAAATTGAACATATTTTTGCTGATCCAGTCATGTGGTTAAGTTTGCATTGCATATCCACCATGAAATCATACTCTGGACCGAATTGGTTAAACATAACTCTTTGACTATTATTTCATCAAATGTTGGTGCTGAGCTAATTGTTTTCAACCACCCTAAGGACAATTTCAGACATGACAAGAAGGAAAAGAAAAATGAAATGTTTCATAAGGCCTTGAACATCTATAAGATTGAATCAAGCAGATACGTGTAACTTTTTCAATTAAAGACATTTAAGATGGCTGGATTTCCAGCAGCTACTTGTCCTCCACTCAAGCAATGACAACACATTGATTTGGACGTCTAGAAAATGCCCAACCTATCTTTTCACGAACACTTCAAGATAAACTGAATTCTCCCAGGCTTGATGAGACTCATGAAGGCATCCTTTACGACTAACTGCATGCATTACAAACAGGTCGTGACCAGCATCATGCCTTCATAATCTAGCCTTACCTAAACCATAACCAAGACTTTTACCACATTAGGTGGGTTGGCTAAGAGAATGTAACATGAGGACTTCCCGAGAGATCACAGATCCTAGTAATATACAGTAGTGCTGTAAAGACAGCATAACAGCGCCCCCTGGTAAAAAATCTAATGGCTGTTGGCTACCAAAGCCACCCTCCTCCTTTATTGGGGAATGGCATCTGCTACGAAATGGTGAACCCCTACCATGGGGGAGTTTATTATGGTCTGCCCATTAAACCTAAACGCAAATCCCAGAGTTTATAGCATTTTCTTAGTTGAAGGATAACATGAACCGTGTGGATGTCACGTGGCTATCAGAACCTTGATCTCAAAATCATACAAAAGATCACATGAGCAAGAAGTTGAGTTACAGATAACCTTACCTGCATGATACATTAAAAGAAACACTCCAAAAGGGAAACCAATAACATCATTGTCAGAATGATCTAATGGAAGATACTAATGTCATGGCAGTAACAAGACGAGCAGAAATTAAGGCCCAGTAGAAAAGTCACCTAAACTCTTACTTTGTATAAATCAAAGTACATGCATAATGAAGAAGCAAACCTAGAGTCAAATCGTGTTTTGCATATTTGCCAACTTGGTACCAAGGGAGAGGAACCATATACCATTAGTATTAGCTAAATTGAGTAGTAAATTTTGCTGAAACGGCAGACCACCTGAGTGGATTATTTCTCCTTGAGCTTATTGTAAATCTTGTAATCTAGTACAGGTATGCCTAATCCCATCTTGCCCATTAAAAAGAAAAGGAGATAGATCGCGCACATCAACCCATATGTCTGAGCAAGTTCATTTATTGACACGAAAAGCAACTTATCTTTATCTTATCTCATTCATATGAAGTCACACTTGGGTGGCACAGAAGATGTGTAACAAAACAAACCAGTTCATCATGATGCAGAGACCCACTCATCATTCATCAGATTTAATTAGCAATTTGACTCAGATGCCCAAATCATTTTCAGAGATCGAACAAAAAACTTTGTTCACCGTCATATGCCCCAACTTTTCAAGAAATGGGTACTTTGAAAAGATTCAACAGAGGGCTTAATTAGATTTGTTTTTCATAAGCCACTTGTACCTCATGATTCACGGAACACAGATTTCCAATATATTAATCCATGTTTCCAAGAACCAATGCTTAAATTATTCATGCTTAAATCTACTCAAACATCTCCATTGTTAGATCAACATTATCTATGGTATAAATTTGAATTTAAAAAGTGAATTATATTGTACCATTGTATTTATCATATTTTGTATTTAATGTTTGACGATTTAAACTATTTTTTAAATTTAAATCTCTACAATTGATTGTGTTGATGAGACAGTAAAAGTGTTTGAGTAGATTTAAGTATGGATCGGATTAAGCATATACCATTATCTCTCTCACTCTTTATATATAGAGAGAAAGAAAGCTTGGTATGTACTAGAAAAATTAATGACAACATATTTAATTAAATCTCAACCACTTAATTTAAAAGATCGATGGTTGATATATGAGCGTTAAAAGCAAAAAATATAACTAGTACTTTCCACAAATATAGTTAATCCAAAAACACAACTTTTACCTCTGAATTTAAACTTAGATGGTTAAAATTTATTTGAATACACTAGTAATGTTGTTATATATATATATATATATATATATATATATATAGAGAGAGAGAGAGAGAGAGAGAGAGAAAGAGAGAGTATTTTTTACTTTTTAAAATTAGAAATTCTAATCGAATTGTTGAAATCCTCCACATTCTCTCTCTCTCTCTCTCTCTATATATATATATATATATATATATATATGTGTGTGTGTGTGTGTGTGTGTGTGTGGAATTATAGCAGGGTTTACTAAAACCTTACTAGGTCGTCTCGGGGTCTTTAAAATTGACCTTGACCCTCAACGACCTATCCAAATCATTGACCCAATCACCCCTACTTGGCAGGCAGTAGGCATAGTGGATTTGTGTCAATGAGTGAGTGGGCTAGCTCATTAGGTAATCACTAAGAGAGTTTAGAGTTTGCTACTGTATATAGAAGAGTATAAGTGTTTTGTAAACGTGAAATATAAAGGTGTCTCGCAGTAAAAAAAAGTATTAGGTCCGCTGTTAGGTTGAGGGATTATAATTTTTTTTTTTGTGGTGGCGGTAATATGACAAGTAGACCCATGGTGAGCTAAGAAAAAGAAGAGTATAAGTGTTTTGTGAACCTGAAATATAAATGTAGTAAAAAAAAAGTAGTAGGTCTGCTATTAGGTTGAGGGATTATAGTAGTTTTTTTTGTGTGTGGTGGTGGTAATAGGACAAGTAGGCCCATGGTGAGCTAAGAAAAATAAGAGTATAAGTGTTTTGTGAATGTGAAATATAAATGTGTCTCACAGTAAACAAAAGTAGTAGGTCCGCTATTAGGTTGAGGGATTATAGTAGTTTTTTTTTTTATGGTGATGGTAATATGACAAGTAGGCCCACGGTGAGCTCAGAAAAAGAATATTTTAAGTGTTTTGTGAACGTGAAATATAAATGTATCTCACCGTAAAAAAAAGTAGTAGGCCCGCTATTAGGTTGAGGGATTATAATAAATTTTTTTGTGGTGATGGTAATATGACAAGTTGTCTCATGGTGAGTGAAGAGTAAAAGTGTTTTGTGAATGTGAAATATAAATGTGTCTCACAGTAAAAAAGAAAAAGAAAAAGTAATAGGCATGCTATTAGGTTAAGGGATTATAGTAATTTTTTTTGTGGTGATGGTAATATGACAAGTTGTCTCATGGTGAGTGAAGAGTAAGTGTTTTGTGAATGTGAAATATAAATGTGTCTCACAGTAAAAAAGAAAAAGAAAAAGAAAAAGTAATAGGCACGCTATTAGGTTGAGGGATTATAGTAGTTTTTTTGTGGTGGTGGTAATATGACAAGTAGGCCCACGGTGAGCTCAAAAAAAGAATATTTTAAGTATTTTGTGAACGTGAAATATAAATGTATCTCACCGTAAAAAAAAGTAGTAGGCCCGCTATTAGGTTGAGGGATTATAATAATTTTTTTTGTGGTGATGGTAATATGACAAGTTGTCTCATGGTGAGTGAAGAGTAAAAGTGTTTTGTGAATGTGAAATATAAATGTGTCTCACAGTAAAAAAGAAAAAGAAAAAGTAATAGGCACGCTATTAGGTTGAGGGATTATAGTAATTTTTTTTGTGGTGATGGTAATATGACAAGTTGTCTCATGGTGAGTGGAGAGTGAAGAGTAAAAGTGTTTTGTGAATGTGAAATATAAATGTGTCTCACAGTAAAAAAGAAAAAGAAAAAGTAATAGGCACGCTATTAGGTTGAGGGATTATAGTAGTTTTTTTGTGGTGGTGGTAATATGACAAGTAGACCCCATGGTGAGCTAAGAAAAAGAAGAGAGTGGTTGGTATTTTATGAGTAGGACAAAACAAATAATGCACGAAGGGCAGTGAGTCCCCCCACCTAGAGGTCGATTCAAGTTGAAGGTCACGTGCTTGATACCCAAGGCATGCACCGGGCTTCCACCTCCCTGTTGTATCCAGGTGATTACTGCTTTTTGTGCATTATTTATAAATAGTGGAGAAAAAAACAAAATTTAAATAATGTGCACCGACAATGGCGAAGAAGGCGAGATTACTAGGACACAAACAATTTTTTTTTGCTTTAATTACAAAAGATTATGGGCATGTAAAATTATCATGAAAGAGCAGCCAAAGTGTTTAACTCAACTGGCTGAGCACTCCGATGCCCTTGTGCTCGTGGGGAGTTCATCTCAAGGAGGGTGCACGTAGACATGACCGATTTCCGAGTAAACCGGAACCCAACGGTTTCATGTTGATTCCAGTTTCTTGGAACCGGTATATGGAACCAAACTTAGGTCTGTTTTGGTTTTAGTTCTAAAGATTGATGTGTTTGATTTGTGGTTCTAAAAGAAGTAGACCTTGATTTTGCTCGAGGTTTCAAATTTTGCTATACATCAAATGCAAAACCAGTTACTGACTTGGAATTATGGTTCTCTAAACCCAATATGAGTAAAAAAAATGTAGGTACCAAAGAAGGGTGAACCACAAAATCTTAACACATAGGCTTCACAAGAAAACCTAATCGCTTCTTTCTCTCTCTCTCTCTCTCGTGTTCTTATCTCACTTCACACGAAAACTTAATCATCAATTCCACTCGCAAATCAAACAAAAAAACTGATTACAAACTTATGCGAGTCTAAGACTGCAGTTCTAACACCCGCACCACAAATGAAACACACCCTTACCAGCCAAGCTGAATCCCAGGCTCACAGCTCAGCGGTCCATATATTTTGACTATTTAATAATTACATAAGTTCATTTACATAAAGTACTGAAAGAAGCTTAAACTAGCGGAAACCGAAAGAGACCAAAAAGGAAAAGTCCACTTGATTACTTAATGGCAATAAATAAATTAATAAATAAACTAAGAAAGATATGTCATCAACTGCTCCTGGGCTTCGGTCTCCATATTTTTCCCTTTTCCTACTTTATTTTCAATTTCCCTTTTTTGTTTATTTTATGCTCTTCGGAGTACATCTAATACCACCAATAACCTCTGTGTGTGTTGGTGTATGAGAAGAACTCTGGTAATCTGCTTCCTTTTTCTGCCTTGGCAGTAATTTGCTTTCTTATATAATTGTCTTAGGGGATTTGTTTTGGTTTTTCTTCTCTCCAAATATTATGGCGAAATTGGTTCTCATTTGCATGTGGTTCTGAAATTCGGGAATCCATTTTCTTGTTGTTGCAGTCGGTAGGTGCGGGATCCGTGCCGTTGGACGTGCTCCAGATTTGAGAGTTTTGATTGTGAAGAGATCTAGTTTTCTCTTGATTAGTACTGATTCCGGTGTTGATTTCAGAAAAGGTTAGTGTTTGGTAGGAGGAAAATCTTGTTTGTGTCGGTGAATTTTGGGTTGTGGATGTGGGCAGCTAGAGTTAGTTGAATTTTTGGGTTTTCTGCTGTTTGTTTTGGTGAATTGTGGGAAGTTCTGGGTTTTCAAGTGGAGTTAGTGGTGGGAATTTTTCGAAACGATCTGAAACTCTACAATTATTGGAGGAATTCGTTCTGATTGGAGGTTAGGCAATCTTGGGTGTTTCGCAACTATTAGACGGAATTTGAGTCTTAAAGGAAGCGAAACTGGTGGTGTTTAAAAGATTAAGTTACATGCCAATGGTTTTCCTGCCAAGTAACATCTAGAGTGGTTTCTGGCGTTCAATTGAGATGCCAGTCCCTCGGCGTTTGTCCCCTTGTTATTTTTTTTTTATTTGTTCGAATTTTCCATGCGGAAGGGAGTGTCCAGACGATGCCTCAAGAGCTACGGAGGTCTTTTGGTGATGCCTTCTATTATTAGATTGAGATGTTTTCATGGGTATGACTGCTTCTTTGTAATCGTTGGTGATCTTTTAGATCAATCCTCCAACACATTCTCGTTACTTTTGAAACTTCTTGTGCTTTATGTTTGAATATGGATATCTAAGAGAAGGCATTTGTTTCTAGTTAATTCTATATCTTTCCCAAACATGGTATTTGTTAACTGGAATTCCTAGTCACAGAGATGGAAACTATTTCATCGTCTCATCTTCTGAAGATAACATTTCGAGTGTTGGTGAATTACACGTAAAGCAAGATCAGAATAGTTTGTGTTTCTTCTGTTTCATGCATTCAACAGTTCAAATATTGACATGTTATGCATATTCTATGATGCAGGCAGTGGCGAAGTAGTTCCTACCTCTGATCATAGATTACAAGGACATGATAACGGAAGGCAAAGGCACTGAGGAAGAGAAGTCTCCGGTATGTGTCTCCACTGACTCTTCACTGCCATATCTAGAAAATGCTGGACTTGACTCGGATGACCAAGCTACTTCCATCACTAATGGTGAAAAAACTCATAAGGAAATGATAGTAAAAGAACATGAGGCATCAACACTAACCACTGAAGCAGATAGTTCAGCAACAGATGTCCCAGAGAAGGATCTCGACAAAACCAAGTTCACCCCACCTGCAAGCGAATCAGTGCTTTTAGATGAGAACCTTGTTGGAGAGGGATCAGATGTATCTGGTACTATGGCAACTCATATCTCAGATGTTGATAAGCCTGACCCAAATACTTCTGCACTTCAGCATGAGAAGGGGGAGAGTAATATTGTTTCTTTGGATGATGTTTCGGAAGAAAATGTGATGCCATCAGTGATCCCAATTGAAAAAGAGTCTGACGAGGAACATTTTGATGATGCACTCAGTCAGCTTCTACCCCAAGAAGACATTGTAATCAGGGAATCTGAAACTTCAGAACATGCAATCCTGGCTCCTAGCAGCATGAAGCCAGTAGAGATACATCGGGCGCTTGTAGATACTGCAGCACCTTTTGAATCTGTCAAAGAAGCTGTGACTATGTTTGGAGGAATTGTTGATTGGAAGGCCCATAAATTGCAGACAACAGAGGTATTCTGTGTCATTTTTTCCGTTACCATTCACTAGTCTGTGCTTTGCTGAATTGGCAGATGCTAATATTCATAGACTTCTATTACAACTATGGGAAAACACTATAAGAGTTTCTGTTGGTTAATTTGACTTTTTACCACAAAAATTTTGTTTTTTTGCTTTCAAGTTCATAACCCTTCCGGGTTTTCTTATTAGCAATTTTGGTTATTTTTGTTTCAAACTCACAGAAGCAGCGATTTCTTGAGCTTGAGTTTGAGAAAGTTCAAAAAGATATTCCTGAATACAAAAAGCAACTGGAAATCGCGGAAAATGGAAAGATGCAAGTGATTCAGGAGCTGGACAGTGCCAAAAGGCTCATTGAAGAATTAAAACTGAACTTAGAAAGAGCACAGATCGAAGAAGAGCAGGCAAAACAAGACTCCCAGTTTGCTGAAATGCGGATTGAAGAAATCAAACAAGGAATCGCTGATGAAGTTAGTCTTGCTGCAAAAGCTCAGGTGGGTGCTGCCAAAGCCAGGTACGAGGTGGCTCTTATTGAATTGAAGCAGGTAAAGAACGAACTGGAAGATCTTAAAGCTCAGCGTCAAGCATTAATGGGAGAGAAGGAAAAAACTGTGAAGAAAGCTGAAGATGCTGTCACTGCATCGAAGGAAATCGAAAAGACAGTTGAGGAACTGACTTTGGAGATCATGGCTGCCAAAGAATCCCTCAACTTGGCCCACGCATCCCATCTGGAAGCAGAAGAACGCAGACTTGCCGTGGTGGTAGATCGAGATCAACAGAAACTAAAACAGGAACAAGAAATGAAGATGGCAGAGGAAGAAATACGGAGGCTGACTGCTCAGCTTTCAGCATCAAATGATCTCAAGGCAAAACTAGAAACTGCGTCATCCTTGTTGGTCAATCTGAAGACTGAATTAGCAGCTTATATGGAAGCGAAATTGGAATCTGAAACAAGCAACGATGAGGATGACAAGATCCTGACGATGGAGCTAGAAGAAGCAAAACAAGCCCACAGAGCTACACTGTTTTCTCTTGCTTCGACCAAAAAAGAGCTGGAGGAAGTCAGAGACAAGATCGATAAAGCAAGAGAGGAAGTGAAGATCCTGAGAGTTGCGGCTATTTCACTCAAATCAGAATTGGATAAGGAAAAATCTGCACTCTCCACTATGAGGCAGCGAGAGGGAATTGCATCAGTTACAGTTTCAGCTCTTGAAGGGGAACTCACCAAGACGAGGTCACAGACTGAGGAAGCTCAAATAAGGGGAAAAGAAGTAAGGGAGAGTATGGTAGAATTGCCCAGGGCACTGCAGCAAGCTGCTCAGGAAGCAGATGAGGCAAAATCCTTGGCCCAGTCTGCAAGGGATGAATTACACAGGGTGAAGGAAGAAGCAGAATTGGTAAAAGCCGGTGCGAGCACTGCAGAAACCCGGTTGCATGCGGCGCTGAAGGAGATCGAGGCAGCCAAGGCTTCGGAGGAACTAGCATTAGCAGCAATAAAAGCTCTTCATGAAAGCGAAGCAGCTTCAAACACGCTTGATGAGAGTGAGTCTTCTGGGGTGACACTCTCCCTTGAGCAGTACTATGAACTCAGTAAGAAAGCTCATGAAGCCGAGGAGCTGGCCAATGCAAGAGTAGCAGCTGCCCTATCCGAAGTAGATGCAGCGAGGGAGGCTGAGTTGAAAGACATGGAGAAGTTGGAGGCAGCGAACCGGGAGCTAAGTGCAAAGAGAGGGGCCTTGCGGGTGGCGAAAGAGAAGGCAGAGCGTGCCAAGGAGGCAAAACTGGGTATGGAGCAGGAGCTGAGGAAATGGAGAGCAGATCGTGAACAAAGAAGGAGAGCAAAGGATTCTGCTTCTGGTACAGTGAATCCAGTTAGAGGCAGCCCAACAATTGGTGCTTCCGAGGAAGCGAAGGTCGTGAGCAAGTCTGATGGTGGACAGGATTTCAAGATATTCATGTCAGAAGAGAATGTATCGGTGAGTGCATCCCCTGATACAGAGATGAAAAAGAAGAAGTCACTGTTGCCTAAATTTGTCATGTTTATGGCAAAAAGGAAAGCTAGCAATTAGTGCATTGAGAACCTTGTTTATATGTAGAATTGTTGTTTTATTCCACTTTGGTGTAAAATAATAGTGTAGTGTTCCGTTGAGAGATCAATGATTTCTGTGGTTCAGAGGAGAAGTATGTTATCACGGTGTAGATTCCTGTTGTTGTAAGGAATAATTGGGCTGCTTTTGGATTATTTGTGAAGCATTGTGCTTCAGTTAGATTTTAAGTATACATTAAATGGATGAGCGTGTCCCATTTGTGTCCGTTACAGAGAGAGAGAGTACTGATAATTTTCAAATTATGGTCTGTACCCAATCGTAAAACAACATAGAACATGTGAGAAATGCATGATTCGGTGCGATCCAAAAGCATATGGATCTAAAATGCAGCTAACCAGGTCCAGAGTTAGTATGACCCCGCGCTTTCAAAGGTGTGACCGGACCCATTATGCATGATATCAGATGAGAAGCATGTACTCTACCAGAGTTGCTTCTCAAATCCTCTCACATATCTTGTACCTTCTCAGCTCTCACTGCCAGAATCTCCGCCTTTCTTCTCTTTGCCGGTTTTGTTTTCCGGCGGTGGTCGTCGGAGTTCTATACAATCCTTCGAAGTTTCAAATCCGAACCGATTTCAGTACATACCGATTTGCTTGGTAGTTCCGGATCGTGTGTGTGCGTGTGTGTGTGAGAGAGAGAGAGAAAGAGAGATGGCGTCGACGCGACCGGTGCCTAGACGGGAGAGTCCGTGGGGGCTGCCGGAAGGAGAGACACGGGAGCCCAAGGCACACCGTTGTAACGACCGAGCTGAGGACGTCATCCAGGTTTTCTCTTTTTCCCCAACTTCTTGATTTGACTTTTATCAAGAAATCCTGATCTCAAATGACCCATCTTCTTTCTTTTTGTTCAACGACGACGAGATCAAGAAAATTGTCTTATCAAACAAAAACGCTCTTATTTCTTTAATTTCTTCCTTTGGTGTACAAGCATTTCTACGCTATTATTCGATCCATATTCCATTGTTTCTCATTTTGTCCGGCATTGAATGAAAATCAGTGTTAGTACTTCTCTCGTTTTGTATCTTTCGTTGGTTGTTTATGTCAACCTGATGCTTTACTTATGTTTTGGGGCGTGTGGGTTGGTTCTCAAACCACCTCACTGCATATATGAAGATGCGATCCTTCTTTGGTTTAATTTATGATTGATAGAATTATGTGTTTGTCTGCTGCAATCTCTGTACCAAAAGAATGCCTTAATTCGTACATGTTATGAGACTCTAAGTTTCACTGGGATCAAGCTAAGTGAGGATTACGTCTTCTATGGAAGTGCAAAAAAATACAATTAGGTTTCAACATTCTTTCCTGATCACGTTGTGGGGTCGGGCCAATCTTTACCTTAGTGCACACTCGAAAATGTGAAAAGATGAAGGGATTTTGTATCGGAGGCGCATCTCATAGTTGCTAGCAAGATGATAGTGGCTTATCCTAGAGTAAAAATAGGTGAAGACTTGGAACAAAAATTAAATTTTGGTTTCTTAGTTTTAGAGAAATAGAAGTTATAATCCGTAAAGAGCGCTTCTTTCCTGAGCTCAAATGATGTAGTAAAAAATATGCCATGAACAGTTTCATTGGGGAGGTGTTGTGCGAGACCGAAGGACTTGATTCTCTCCTTGGTGTGGAGGATATAAGAATTAACTCTTCAACTTACTTAAGACTCTATGCCAAATCACAATCCAAGAATCGTCAAAAGATAAATACACCAAACACTTGGTGTTCAAACACACAAATCAAGTCAAACAAAGAACCAATGAATCAAACAAATAACTATGGTGATGTATACCGAAAGTTTGTTCAATAAAAATTAAATCTACGGGCCTTAGTGGTCCATTGCCTATTATATTTTAACACTCCTCCTCAAACTTACGGTGTGTATACCGAAAGTTTGTCCAATAAAAATTAAATCTGGGAACTTACAATGAATTGGTAAAGAAATCCGGAAGTTGAAGTTGTGAAGGCACATAGCATAAGGTCAGCTTTTGATTCAAAAACTCCTCTCTAACCAAGTGATAATTCATATAATAGAGTGTTGTTCGAGAATGACTCTTATGTCTCTTAGCACCTCTGCAATCCATGAAATCTTAGCGGCAACAATTGTCGTTGTAAGGTATTTTGCTCTTGTGAAAGACAGACACCTTTTACTGCTTCTTGCATCTCCAATAGATCAAATGCTCACCTAGAAATACATTAAAAAAAAAATGGTGATGGAGTGTCGATTGTTGACATCTTTACCCTAGTCAACATCAATATATGCAGTCAAGTCAAGAGATGATAAAGAAGTTAAAAATACCCCCTTATCCATAGAGTGTTTAATGCATCTAACTACACTCATATGAGCACTACTAGGAGCTTGTTGAAACTGGCTGGTAGTGTGAACGTGTGGTATGTTGGGGCGAGTGATACATAGATAAGTCAATGTTCCTATCAGTTGCCTGTATGGTGTTGGATCTTCCAGTTTTTCTCTCTCCTTTCATTACTCTTAATTTTGTTTCAACTACTTCGGGTGTATCTAGATTCTTCTTTCTTCTTATCAGGCAGTCTTGACCTCTTAATAATATCACTTGCAAATTTGTTTTAGACATAAAATATTCTCTATCACTATGTACAATTTCAATTCCCAAAGAATAACTGAGCAATCCGAGATATATCATTTCAAATTCTTCATAAAGATCTCTTTTAACTTGAATACCACATTTATCACTTCAAGACATACAAAAGCAGAATTACTATACCTGTATTTGATTTTCTTAAAAATAAAGTTGTGTCAGTATAGCATGATACAAACTTATGGGCATGAATGAAACATTCAAATCTATCAACCCAAGCCTTAGAGTCTTGCTTAAGACCATACAAAGCCTTATTTAATCTAAAAACATGATTTTTTGGGACATTAAGTCCTCTAGAAGAAATCATATATAACTCTTTGTTTAGCTTACCATTGAAGAAAACATTTTTAACATCTAATTTAA
This sequence comes from Brasenia schreberi, assembly GCA_036023115.1. NCBI lineage: Eukaryota > Viridiplantae > Streptophyta > Magnoliopsida > Nymphaeales > Cabombaceae > Brasenia > Brasenia schreberi. Next base: position 5,361,854 of record JAYKKT010000059.1, on the reverse strand, counting down.
AGATTTCACTTTCTAATAGCACTAAGGGTTATTAGAATTCTTATGGTAGTCATTCTACCAATCGGAGCAAAAGTTTCCTCATAGTCTGTTCCATATTCTTGGGTATAACCTTTATCTATTAGTCTAGCTTTATATCTTTTTATGGTGTCACCACTATGAGTTTTTACCTTGTATACCCATCTACATCCAATATATTTCTTGTCCATAGGTTTAAGTATAATTTTTCAAGTACGAGCCTTATCTAAAGCCTTTAATTCTTCTAGCATAGTGTTCTCCCACTTCCATATTCCCTTAGCTTCATTATAAGAATTGGGTTCTTCAACTTGTTGAATAACAATAATGAGATTTCTTTTTTGAGGTTCAAAAGTTTCATAGGATACAAATATTTGTGGGGTTTTTGAGGTTCTGAAGGTTATGTTTGTAAATATTTGTTGATAATCGAAGGTTGAATCGCCCAAGTTGCAATTCGTCAAATCGCCAATATATCAAAGCATCCAAATGTGGATGTCACTGTAAATATTTATTGATAATCGAAGGTTGAATTGCCCACGTTGTAATTTGTCAAAGTGCCAAGATCTCAAAACATTCGAATATGGATGTCACACACAAATAACACAACAAGAGTGAAGAAGAAGGGAGTCAAACCACAAACAAAAGTTGTGTAAGACAGCATACTTTATTGATATGAAGTGAGTATTTATAGAGGATTATACATTGGAGAGAGCAAGTGAGAAGCAGTAAAACAGGGGCAGCAAGTGTTGGCCAGGCAACTAGCCGTTTTAGTTACTGACCCTCAGTGCCTCCAACAACAAGTGGTTGCGGGCCCTAGTGGCCCGCGGCACCCATACCAAGTGCACGAGCCCTAATGGCCCGTGCTGCCTATTACATTTAACAATGTTTACATTTTCTTGTTTTCTAGTTCTTCTAGTATAAAATGGAGGGAAAGGCTTTATAGTCTCTTTAGCTCTCTAGTCTCTTGGTTTTCTCCTATTTCTAAATTGGTGTACTCATCTTGTTGTTTAGGATCTACTATTTCTTCATTTTCACTATCTTCATTATCACTATCATCTTCTAGATTTATAACATCATTAAGAAATGTATATTTTTTTATATCTTCATGGTTAGAGTTATAATAGTAGTCTTTTTCTTCAAATTTCACATCTCTTGACGCATATAGTTTATCTTCTTTTCGATCAAAATATCTATAACCCTTTTTTTATTTCATAACCTAGAAAGACACTCTATAGCTTTAGGTGACAACTTATTGCTCTTATCCGTATAGACAAAACATATATACCCAAAAACTCAATCTTTCATAATTTAAGTTAAGTCCAAACAATTTTTCAAAGGAGATATATGATTAAGTTGGGAGGAAGGCATCCTATTTATTAGGTATATAACGGTTTGAGTAGCTTATGCCCATAAGTAGTTAGGTACTTTACGAGCAATCAAAAGAGTTCTAATGGTTTCTATAATGTATCTATGTTTTTGTTCGGCCAAACCATTTTATTACGGAGTTTTCGTACAAGATTTTTTATGCAAAATTTCATGTGTTTCCAAATAATTTTGAAATTCTTTTGACATATATTCTCCACCGTAAGCCAATCACAAAATCTTGAGAGTCACGTTAAATTGATTTTTAATCATGTTCTGAAATATCAAAAAGTTTTTAAAGACTTCGGATTTATGTTTCAAAAGATATATCTAAGTATATCTATGAAAATCACAAAGTATCCTACTCTTCCTTTAGATATGATATGAGTCGATACCCAAACATCGGAATGTACCAACTCAAAAGTCTTACTTGTAATAAAAAAAATTCACCAAAGGATAAACGATGCAACTTTCTAAGAATACACTCTTTGCAAACAAAATCTTTAACTTTATTATTATTCAACAAAGGATGATTGTACAATTTGTTCCTATCCAAGTGACCCAATATTTTCCCCCAAAGAGTTGGATCATAAACTACATCACAATTTTTAAAATTTGTTACAACCAAATTTTCCATTTTGTATATTCCATTTTCTCTATGACCTGTCTAATCACATCTCTATTACACAATTTTTGAATGAGAAAGTGATTATACAACCGTTGTCACAAATTTGAGCAATAGAAAATACATTAAGATTGAGTTTTGGTGCAAAACTCACATCAGGTACTTTGAAATCCTTATTTTCAAAACTTCTAATTTTCTCTACTTGAAGTGTGCCCCAAAAGGAAAGTTTTAAATACCTAGGGTCAATTTTTCAGAGTGATAGAAGAATTTATGGAGATGTTATACATAGAATTAATGTTGGTTGGTTAAAATGGAGAGGAGCATCAAGTATTCTTTGTGATAAGAAGAAACCATTAAAGTTAAAGGTAAATATTATAGAGCCAACACCTGTCATGTTTTATGGTTCTAAGTGTTGGGCAGTTAATCATCAACATGTACAAAAGATGTTTGTGACAAAAATAAAGATGTTGAGATGGATGAGTGATCATACAAGAAAAGACCGTATATATAATGAGGTTGTTAGAAATAAATTATGTGTGGCACCAATAGAGGATAAAATAAGAGAATATCGTTTAAGGTGGTATGGACATATAGAAAGAAGATCAAAAGAAGAACCTGTAAGAAAGTATTAAAAGAGGTAGAGGACGACCACAAAAGTGTTGGAAAGAAACAATAAAGAATAATCTAGCTTATTGTGAGTTAAATGCTAAGATGGCACATGATAGGGCTCTGTGGAAACAAAGAATCCATGTAGCCGACCTCGTCTAGTATGGGAAAAGGCTTAGTTGTTGTTTGTTGTTTGAAGTGTTGTACATCGGTTGTAAAAACATGCTCACTAGAACTCTTTTCGTAAGTGTTTTTCAAAAAATCATTTTTGTGTGTCATATGAAATGATGCACCCGAACTAAAAACCAAGGCATACCTTAAGCAAAGGTTGATATCACGTTGCTGGTCTTCTCTTCGAGTATCTCTTTTATATATATGCCTTAATGCTAGAAGGTAGCGCTCTCATACCATCTAAGTTTTTTTTTGTCTTTCAATATTGTTTACATATGGAGGCTTGTATGACTTTAGGCTGGCTCTTGTTCTAGATGTGGTAAGAACGACCTCCTTGAAAGTATTTAGAACTTTCAATTCCATAACTAGATTGGCAAGAAATCCATCCCATTAGGTCTTAGTTCTCTGTGTATTAAGTGGATCTAATGTTTTCAAATTCCTCTCTAAGACCCCGCAAGCAATTAATCATCAACATGTACAAAAGATGTCTGTGACAGAAATGAAGATGTTGAGACTTGAGATGAATGAGTGGTCATACAAAAAAAAGATTGTATACATAATGAGGTTATTAAAAACAAATTAGGAGTGGCACCAATAGAGGATAAAATGAGAGAATATCGTTTAAGATGGTTTAGACATATAGAAAGAAGATCAAAAGAAGAACATGTATGAAGGTATGAAAACTACATTTTGAAAGTATTAAAAGAGGTAGAGGACGACCACAAAAGTGTTGGAAGGAAACAATAAAGAATGATCTAGCTTATTGTGAGTTAATTGCTAACATGACACATGATAGGGCTCTATGGAAACAAAGAATTCTTGTAGCCGACCCTGTCTAATATGGGAAAAGGCTTAGTTGTTATTGTTGTCTCTAAGACCCACATAAACAAGAAAAAATATTGATTATTCAGATATTCTTGAAATTCATCCATTTTTGTAGTTTTTCAAATTTGTCGAAACTTTGAAGTTGATTACATTACTCGAAAAATTCGTTGTGGTAATCTCTAATACCCAAGTTGTCTTGCATGAGTATTATCATTTTTTTTATTAAATTGATTTGGCAAATGATCTAAGTGGTTTTTTTTATTAAATTGATTTGGCAAATGATCTAAGTGGTCTTTGTGTTCATTTTTTCTCACATTTTAAGTTTTGTTTGTATTTTTCTTGGCCTTAATGATTTTATCCTCGTCAAGCCCATCAAGAAGTAAATTAAGTTCTTTAACAGAACCATCGATATAATCTCAATAATCTTTGGATAGAAAATACTTTTTCATCGTTCGAGCCCAACTTTGATAACAATTTGGATCAAGCAAACAATGAAATACTTAATTTTTACTTTTCATTATTCAAAAAACAAGTTTTTAAGAGTTACTTTATCCTTCAAATAATGAAAACAACACATGTTATGATTTTTCCAAACTTGCTTCAAGTCGGCATATTTTCCAATGCAATTGTGTCCGATGATTTGTTTCCAAATAGGCTTTGATGCCATGTAAGAATTAACTCTTCAACTTACTTGAAGAGTCAATGCCAAAGCACAATCCAAGAATCGTCAAATAATCAATATGCCAAATACACTTAACACTTGGTGTTCAAAACACACAAATTAAGTCAAACAAAGAATCAATTAATTAAACAAATAACCAAGATGATGTCCTCAAAACAAGGATGTTTATTAATGAAGTTGGAGGCTCTATTTATAGAGCAAACAATAAAATTTAAAGGAGCTGAATGTCTTGAAGAAGAGAGAGAAGAGCCGTTGGAACTCCAACGGCTCTTTTGACTAGCCATTGGGGGCCAGCTGTTGGCCCTCAACGGCTAGACCCTTGGCCTGGTCCCCTGGCCCAGGCCAAGGGACTGAGAACTATCAACGGGCCCTAGTGGCCTGTTGCCTATTACACTTTAACAGAGAACATTTTTGCTTTTCATCCTGCTAGACTGAATCTTACATTGCATTATCTCAATTAGGCTGCATCCTTCCAGAATTCCATATCCTGTCCGCTATGATTGCAGCTCTACAAGGATCCAAACAAAGTTGCTTTAAGTCATTACTAATAATAGGGAGTCAAGGGGCTTATTCTACACCAGCATGCCCAATGATGGAATGGTCAAACTTTTCTGTTTGCTTCTTTAGTGTACTATATCAATATAGAATTGGTAAACTCAGTGAGGCAACCTTCTTGTGTCTGTCTATTGTACTCATTGTTGATTTATATTTCCGATAGGAAAGCGAGGAACTCTTCGTTCATAATACTTAGGGTGTGTCTGGACAAACTCTGAGGAATTCACTTTGGAATCAGACTTCTTCATGCTGAGAAGTCTCGGGAATGCATTCCCATCTTAATCTCTTATACGAACACAGTTTTCATGTTTCAAATTCTTGGGATCCATGGTGTGGATACCTAGTTGCAATGCTTTTGTACCCTGTTGGATTCAATTCTTTATAAATAGAAATTTGAAGAATTGAGAATTCTTTCAATTTTAAAGTGAAACCCAACCATAAGATTGTAAGTCGAATTCTCTTTTCTTAACGTCACTCCAATTAACTTGCACCCTTATGTATTCTATTGAGTACATCCTGTCCAGTTGAACTGGAGTAATGGTATCACTGGAGTTGTTGATTGTAGTTAGGGATTTTATTGATTTTTCTCCCTCATTTTCCTGGTGTCTGCTGCTGGTGGCAGTCTAAATTTTCTTTGTCTGGTTCCATTATGAATCTATGATTCTAAATATTTGCAATTAGCTTTAGTTTCACTAGTTTGCCATGTCCTCTTGATCAGACGGGGAACTGATTTCTCTTTCCCTCATCTCCTGACTTCAATTAAAATACAAATGTTAATGTATTTTATTAAGTACGTTGTTTCCAGTTGAACTGGAGTAACGGTAACTGAAGTTGTTTATTTTAGTTTATAGGGATTTGATTATTCTTTGTCCCTCGTTTTCCTGGTTTCTAATGCTGGTGGGAAAGTTGAATTTGTTTGGTTCCACTATGATTTTAAGTATTCGAGATTAACTTTTGTTTTACTAGTTTGCCGTGCCCTCCTGGATCAGACAAGGGACCAATGGTTCACAGACTTTGAATAATTCCTTCGTAGCTTGTGATTCTTTCATAAAGATCCATTTTGTGTGTCTTTAATTTTTAACTTTTCTATCCCAATCCTTTCTGTTTGATCTGCGTTTTCTTGAAGCCCATGGACTATAATAGTTGTCATTGACTTCAGAAAACATTATCTTCCTAATTGTAACCTTCATGTGAAGAATAAGGGAATAAGAAATGATTGATTTAACAATATCTGCAAAATTGGCATTAACTGTTGTTTATGTAAACGTTCATTTGTAGCTTGATTGTCTATTACTTTATTTCAGTTCCAAGATTTTCTCTTTGTCAATTTGCTAAAGTCCATTTATTATAGAAGTTTGTCTTCTATGAACTACGTATTCTAGTAAACGAGTTTGCATTCATCTGTATTCTGCTTCCCAGAGATAATGGATATCCTAAGGCTCCATAATTCTTAAACATTGTGCAGGCTTGTTTCGAAGGAAATCCACTTAAAACAGTTCCAGGCCCTTTCAAGCTTTTCTGGAGATGTATGCGCTCAAAGCCTGGGTATGTTTTGGTCGTGAGTGACCTTCCATAGTTCCACTGTTTTAGAGATTATGCTGCCAATCTTTTAGTGTAATTATGGGAATTATCTTGTCTTCTTGCCCATAAGTTTACTTCGTTCTCCATTGTCTGTTCAACTGTATGAATGGGGATGAAGGGTATATGGATGAGAGATGTACCGGCATTTTGATCTTTTCTATTCTATTCTATTGGTAAACCTTCTAGAGCTAGTTTATGCTTATCTCTAGTGGGCAAAATAGGGTCCGGATAACAGCCCAATGACGATGAAAACTAATAGTAGTAACATTGGTCCACATAACCGTATGACGATGGAAACTAATGGTAGTAACATGGGTCCACAAACTTTTCATGATGATCAAATTTCGTGGTATATATAGTAATTTTCCCTTAATGCAATCACTTTAAATCTGTTTCCTTCATGAAATGTTGGGGAAGAATTGGAACATCCATAAGCATGGATTAAAAAATTAGGGAAGATGAGAGTACATGGACGAGCACAGACACATTTTGCTGCATTTATGGGCTGAAACTTTAATCCTATGGACAAATCAGAACACATGTTATCTTTGATGTCTTCAAATGCCAAGACCTCAGAAGGTTTATTGAATCATATAAGTCAGTGTTCCTGGCTAAGTTGAATAGCACCATTTCGATCACTTCTGTTGGGTGCTATAATGCAGTCTGGTGATCTGCTCAAGCTTTTTGTGCAGGGAAGAACCAACAGAACCATTTTACTATCTGCAACTTGATTCTCCAAAGCACGAAGATCCAAAGCTTGAATAGTTGCTGATGCTGGGGCTTGAAATAATTGAAGAATAAATTGGAATGTGTCGTCGCTGTACTCCTCCTATATTTTCCCCTGTTGAACAGTATTGGCAGGGACCTGTTGATAGTTCCCTTGTTAGAAAACTAACCTGGCTTAAGAATGTTACTGGGCCGCAGCTCTTGATTGATTGTGTGCAGGGTGTGATATTTCCTTTGTGGTTTCTCCTGGAGAGAGAGAGAGAGACGCTCTGCTTCTGAATAATGACTTAGATTGGTTTCTTCCTTGTGGCCTTCAACATCTAAGTCCATTGGCATGGTCTGTTGTACTTCCGGCCTTGCACAGGCCCTTCCTCCAGATGGTATACGTTTAAAATATCAAAATCTCAAGATGGTAAATTTCAGTCGTAGCTTGCAAGCTAGAATAAGTTGGGAATGCCTTCACAGAATATCTTAAAGCCAACTCCAAAATAAGAGAGTTGACAAGCCACACCATGTAGAAGTGGCTGGAAAACGGTATCTTTGAATGGCATTTCAAACGAACTGAATGTTTCATATCACAGAGGAGTTTGAGTTTGCACTAACTGTAGACTTCGTGGGTCTGACAGAAGAAGGGTGCTAAACTCCATGAAGCCGGCAAGATCGTCGATCACCAAAGCCGACAATGTTGGTCTCAAATCAGATTGTTTAGCGTTCTTTCAGAAAATATCTGAATTCTCCAATCCTAGAGGACACTGGTACATGTATCTGAGTATTTCAAGGATTGTTTCACAATTTGAGTTCTTGGCACGTATAATTTGGAATTTGGAGAATTGAAATCACACGCTCACCTGGATAACTAGGCGATCTAATCTTTTCGTACCAAACTCTGGCACTAATGATTTCCTACAGGTTGGCTTCGACCCAACTCATTAACGGTAAGATTCACCTGGCTACGAGGTTGACTCACGTTGAAAGTCACGAGTCTGATACCCGGAGCATGAATCTTGGGCCTCTCCATTGTACCTAAATGAAGTAACAGTAAGAGGACAGACAACAATCCCAATGAGTCCTCTTCCGTGTTGATCCCTTTCCATAAAGTTTGATTGATTTAATTACATATCACACACCTACATGCAATAGAAATATGTGTATAGGAGGCGATTATGCAGGTAGTATTTACATATTTGTTGGTGGTACCGCAGTGTATTACACCTAGACATGGCCTGTTTCCGGTAAGCCGGAATCAGAGCTAGCAGTTAGAAACTACGGGCTTTGGTGATTGAAACTAAATTATATTTGAGCCGACAATTCATAACAGCCGGTTTATTTCAGACCAAAAATTAGAAAAAAACAGAGAAAATTTTTAAAAATTCTAAAATCAAGAAAAAGTTCATAATAAAAAGATTGAAACCAACGGTTTGAATCATCGGTTTTGGTCCTGATTTCATGAAAGGAGGAACCTTTGACAGGGGAAACCCCACTTCGGTTATGGTTTCTGGTACGGTTTGCAAGTTTCGGTATCGTTCCGTCATGTTTAATTGTACCATAATTTATTGTTTCCATTAAATAAAAGAATATGTACATACCATATTGTCATTATGGTACAATACTATCGGTAACTTATATGATGTGGGTTGTAGCGGTGCCTACAACGTTGGTAGAACCCGCTGGTGTTGAACTCGTGATCTTGAACCTGACTTTCAAACCTGAGGGCCCTTTCCAACGACTCTATCGTCGTACGAGAGTCGTGGCGCCTCCTGTACCCTCCTCCCTTTCGTTTTTCCCCAAAAAGCGGAGCGAGATCTTTTAAGCGTATCGCTCTCCTCATCTTTTGGACTTTAGAGAGAGAGATGAAGGCGTTCAAGGTGGACGGTGGGGTGCTCAGCGTCTTCCTTTGCACCGATGTAACAAATAGCAAGTTAAGTCCTTGGTGGGGAGCCACCTTTCTTCGAACTTCGTTCCATTGTCTCAGTCTCTGTACTGAACATAAGATGTAAAACTTTTTGCTACAGCGAGCTTCTCAAAGCCATGCAAGATGGAACCCTTGAACCAGAAGTAGCATTCCTTGATGCCTCTTTGGTAAGCCTTGTCTTTATGTGGTAACCCAGCTCGTCGTTTTCATCTGCTACTTCCTTATGCCGGTGAAAGAGAAAATAAGTTCCCTCTAAAGAGCCCTTTTGGAGTTTCTGGTTTTTGAATGCTTATCGAAAGGAACCAAACAATTTGTTGCTGACTTTGGTGAGCTTTTCTTGTTTAGTCTCTTGGTTCATGGATCACTGCCTTGTTGTTGGTTGTTGATCCTGAGATTATTCCTCTGTCTTCTTGTAATGTACTCTTGTAGGTTCGTAACATGTTTTACCATTTGCATTAAGCAATGCGTTGTATTTTTTTCGGTTTTCGCGATCTTCTTATTCTTATTTCTCGGAGAGGTTCATAATTACTTCATTTGGTAATAAACAATGTTGGTTGTTCTTATTAACCACCGGAAGTCTTTCAAATATGATGGATTGGTTGTGATATTAGATCTGTCACCTTGATTCCTTGATTCTCACCTATAAGTAAATATGAGACGTACTTATGATATCTAAATGGCAATTGCTCAAGTGTGATGCCGTGACTTCCCAAACTAGAGTTTGTCGATTAGTTCAGGAACGATCCCAGCATTAAAAGTTATTTGCTTGGTGTAATTTATAAGAGTTCATTCCTCGTTTTTTTATGATTCTCGGTTGTGAAGGACAATGGCCTTTTGGAAAAATGTGTCGGATTAGCTCTATATGCTCGGTGGATTCCAGACCTATTATGCTAGAATAATTGCTCTCATAACTAAATTCGGTTGAGTTAGACAAGTTGTGGCACATATACATGTTATTCTGCAGTTAGATTTTCAACTTTCACGCACAAAACTGAAAATACATGGGCATATAGATTTGGAGCTTTAGCTTTATTCAAATGAACGAAATATGGAAGGGAAGCAGCTGTCTCCAAATTTGTCTTCTTTAGTTTGTTCTCCCACTCTTTTATAGAGTTTCAGAAAACCATTGGCTTTTAGAAAACCATTAAATTTCTCTTGATCTTGTATCTCAGCTCAGTGGATGTTGTACCACGTCATTTGAAAGATACCTGGTAGAAATTGGATCTATTATATTCAAGATTGGCCTGCATAAACCAACTGCAGTTTATGGACCACAATCTTCAAATGGACAATGTTCTCTACACTTGTATTGCGTTTATCCCTGCAAAAAATATTTCATTCAAATGAAAGCTTACCAACGTAAAAGGCATTTTAGAAGTAAACAACCCAAACTAATCTATCAAACGTCATGGTCAAAGACATAATGATGATCTTGATGAAGAACTAAGCTACTTTAAACAAATGATACCTGAGGCATATAACCAGCATATGTGAAGGAATAAGCCCATCGCTTGTGCTTTGTCCCCATAAATTTTCTGAAACTGCACCATTTCTGGATATAAATGTTTTAAAGACATTAAACCATTGGGAAAACATCTGAAGCATGACATATCAGAATCACAACACTCAACAATTATAATTTCTGATCGTAGACATGGCGGAGTCCAAGAAAATAGTTGTTACTCATTTTCAGTTTGTTAACATGACAAAGAAAGCTTGAAAAAACTTTTATGGTATTGTGGTTGTTCATTAATAAATCAACTAATTAAACTCGTGTTCCTGTAATCATTAGTCTAGTATTCAATTCTGTTTAATTGCAAGGAAAGAAATCTTACGTCATTGAACAGAGGGGCAGTATCATCTGTAGAGTTATTGGCTGGAGGCCTTATCGAGCCCAAGCCTAATTGCAAGTGGGCCAATAAGAATTGCGTTGTAGGATGACTTTCAATGGACTCTTTTTTAGGGTCTCAGCTGACTTGTAAGTTTTACGGAGGCCCTAGCATATTTGTACCATGCTAAGCTAAAGCTAAACCCATTTAGGTCTGCATTTTGAACTTGGGAACCAGTGAATTTTCAGCTTGTATTCTGGGCAGCTAACTGCAACCCTCCAGATAACCGGAGTATGCTGGCGTAGAAGTTGGAAGCCAGAATATGTATAAGCCGTCTACACCAAGACCAATCTTTTCTCACACTAAGTGGGGTCCCCCACATGGATTCTTAGTTGCCATAGAGCTTGATCATGCACCATATTATAGCATTTAATTCTTAAAAAGAAGGATCATTTTTGTTTTCCACACCTCAAAGGCCTCTCTCTTCTCCTTTTAAAGTATTCACTATCTAATTTCTCAACCCTACTAGAAATCAATTTAGTCACATCTCTAAATATTGAAACCACCTTTAGTGTGTGTAAGCCACCTCCTTACCACATCAAATCCTGTATAAACCATCTAAGAGAAAAAATCCATTTGGGAAATTCAACCTGACATGCTCCTTTTGCTACCATTTATCCTTTCATGGAAAGTATGTGAAGACCTTGTGGAATTATATATTCTATGAAAAAAGTACATGCTTTAAACTGCACCTAAGTGCATCCTGCCAAATGTGTATGTGGAAAACAAGATAATGTCTTTAAACATGTATTTGATCAGTCCCAGCATAACAGCATAAATAGGTTTATGAACATTTACCGTACTGTTACAAGCCCTATAATTCACTGATGTTGTCTTTGTAAGACAGAAGAGATTTATTTAGTGCAGCCAAGGGGAAGAAGTGTGGGATACAATCAATTTGTTAGGGAAACTGATACAACGATACCAAACTTACTCATAACATCTCAAAAGAAATTTCCCTATAAGGAGATCACTGGAAAAGGGAAGAACTCTATAAATTACATACCTTAGCTGTTTGCTGGAACTTGCCTCTGATGTATGAACTATGAAGGCAGAACGGAGCGTTGATGTACAAAGGCGTGAGTTAACAGTGAAAAACTTAAGGAGAAGCAAATGAAGGCATAAATGGTTATAAACAGTGGAGGAAGGGGAGATGAGCTGTGACCAGTGCCAACTACCACAACTAACATTCTTGGTCTTCGATAAGCTATGAAGCACATATGCTACACTGCTTTCCTTTTTTCACTGCATGGCATGAAAATTGCACCTTGGTAAACCGCTTATGAGATTTCATGATGATAAAAAACAGATATCAGGTGTATTTCCTCTTCTTGCTGCTGCACACAAGACACTCTTATCAAAGACAAGGGAATCATTGACTACTCGGACTCTACATTCAGAGCTTGTCTACAACTACTCAGGGTCTAAGCATGTAAAGTTCCAACTTCTGTCAGTGTTTTCAGCTTTTTGTATTTTATTCTCCATGATACTTATTTTCTTCGGAATGTTTGATTGCTATCAGATAACAGAGTCTCTTAAAAGATGCGGCATCTCTGATAGTTCCACTTGTGTTGGATGCACGTTTTAATGCTTCAAATGATGAGGTGAGCCATTAAACAAAATCATGTGTTCGCAATATTTGGTTAGAAACGAGAGTACATTTTGTGAAAAGGGATTTGTAACATATAAGTGCCTTGCAAGAGGGTGGTGGGGTCATTGCTTGCAATGTCAAAGATGCTCAGGTTGTCAGTGAAATCATGACTTTGAGTCTTGGAGCGGCCATAACTGGACACCATATCACATTGGTCTTCCATCTCAGGTCTCCTGCACCGTAAAATGTGACCGCACCCGGTAATTTTCTTCCGTGGGCCATTATTTTTTGCCATTACAAGGTGCTCAGGCACCGTCCCACCAGTGAGAAGTTACTGTCTGACTCGTGGGAAAAGTGTTATTTGCAAGAGGCAAAACGTTGCAGATATCCTTGTTCAACCTGCTCATAACACTGTTTTATGGGCAGCACTTTGTATGGTTTTTAAGACACCATGCACCTCCCTTGTTGCACAAGAGGATGATATGTTATACTTAATCTTGAAGCAGAAAATGCTATAACTTTGCAGCTCCATAAAGAGCAGTGGTAGAAGGAACAATTAATACATGGCAAAATATTGGTAGTCAGTACACCATTATGTACATGCGCCTATAGTGGCAACTCTATAACATTCTTTCAATATATTTTTTTCTTCATAAATATTGAAAACAGTCTATAAGAATGCCTGATATCTGATTGAATTTTGCATGATTGTTCATCATGAGATTTAGTACAAAGCCATTCATGGAATATTCCCGACTTGACAGCGAACATGTCTCTGGTTATCCTGTTACGATTGTGATTTCCATAAAAATCTTCAGCATCCATAACTTTTTAGGGATACAGAAAGAATCGTGGATCATAGGCACTGTTTGTTCTTGCAGATCAAGGCTATTGAGAACCTTATGAAGGGTAAGGAGATTGATTTGGCCGAGCTAGAAGGACGAACAGACAAGGGCAAAATACAAAAGGTTGAATAACAAACTTAGTCATGTGTTTTCCATTTTCAATGCCGACTTGACTTCTCTACTTCAGCATTACAAGATATCAGCCCTGGAGATGGGGATATCCACGATTGCAGATGCTATAACCTGTCATATTGCAGCTAGAGATGCCTTGTGAGAGAGATTTCGGTTCAGCAGTATCAAACATGGACTCTCAAGTGGGATTGCGCATGAGTTTAGGATCTTGGTTTCAGCAAAATCCCTTCTTTATGACAACGCTGGACAAGCAAAGCTCAATATATTGTTTCTTAGATTAAGAGCTTTGGCGATATGTTATTCTGTGATTACTTAGTTGGAGGCTTGGTTTCAAATGGCAGAAATAGAAATTATATGCTCAATATATTGTTTCTTTTCTTTTAGATATCACAGTAATTCCATGATTTATAACAGGAAAACAGCCAAAGCTCAAGCTTCACCAAGGATTTATATAGTTTGTAATCAAAGAGGGTTTTTTCACCATAAACGACTTTGTAGATTAACATGAATTCTTGGTGGAGGTGGTTTTGTTGTCCATTCACGAAACATTCTTTGCGTCATAAACCTCACGTTTGGCAGAGATGTTAGCGCTGCAGTGTCCTCTCTCTCTCTCTCTCTCTCACACACACACACACACACATGCACGCGCATATAGTTTCGATACAATTAAATTTTACCTTGTTAGAGAAAACGTATCGTGTAATAGAATATAAAAGAACAGTTTTTAATGAATAAGATATTTATAAAAGATGTACTACGTCCGAACAAAACTGTGAATGGGTCGTGTGTCTAACGCTAGTCACATACATGCAGGAATCATGATTATTTTACAACCAATTTGTGTTCTACAAAAAGAGAGTGCCAAGATGTTGCTCAACCAGCTTTTGTGGGCGGGCGAAGTTGCGTAATCCAAACATAAACGTTCAATCAAAAATATTGCACTGAATTCCTTGCAGAAGCTGACCATGAAGATCTGGCCGACTTGATTGTTTCAGGAGAGATGCCTTTGAATTGCTATGGTTTGAAGCAAAGGTCGCAGCTTTTACAAAGTACCAAAGCATTATGTTTTCCCCATGAAACTTAAATTAAATGGCTGATTTTCAAATGATCAGTCAATCTTGAATATTGGATTCAGTTGAACCGTCTGAAACTATGTGCTTGCAGCTCGATTCTGCAATAAGGTTCTCATTGTTGCTGGTAGGCAAGTACAGGTTAGAAAGGAGTCCTTTAAAACTGGTAAGGTTTCGACTCTCAAGGCTTTTGCAGTTGTTGTGATCCTACATTGCCACTGCCTACATTCTATGTTATTTCTTATACCGAACGGCGAACAGCACGATCTACAGTTTTCAATCCATCAACTGTATCAGATCCAGTCCATACAAACATGGAGAGTAAAGATGGATTATGTAGTTATAATGGCATAAATTAACATCTTTCTTTTGGAAAACATTTATAGAAGGGGAAAAACACTCAGGTTAGGAGACTTTGTCGCTTGCCTGGAGACTTAAATTGTTTCTGCCGCCCCTCTAGCCCAAGGGAGCCTGCCTTGCGGACTCAAGGAGGGATAGACAAGGGGAGAATCGAAGTCTCAACCTCCTTTAAGTTGAAGGACTTATGAACCACCGTTTGGGCTCAGGATCATCGCTCTGAGCAGTGCGTCCTTTACTAGCCAAAGAATCCCTTGGGACGGGACACATCCAAGGAATTCAAAAAAGGACTTTATGTAGCTGGGGATTCAATACGAGTTTCTCTATCAAAGTATTCCTTTCTGATTTTTGACACAAATAATGTGGCAATAGATAGGGAGACTCATTCAATTTTTAGTTAAAGGTTGGGGTAAACCCTGTCTTGCATACAATGTGGGAGGCCAACCACCAGAATAACTTCAATTTACTGTTCGGCAATTAGAACGGCCGAAACTGAAGCCAGATTTGACTAGCTAAAACAGCTACTCAGCCACAACATTAAATGCATCGGAGCCAGGCAAACTTGAAGTTTTAGCTACTCAATCTAGATGGTTATCGGGCCGGATGAATCAAAACGAATACCCCAGTTGGACCATGGACCTGGTTTGGTTCATCTAAAACACCATCAAATATGTACCAAGGTCTAGGCAACAACAGCCCTGACAAGGGCAACAGTCCCTCAGAAAAAGAAAGATTCATCTTGATGACCAAATGCAGCCGATAAAGACTTACATATATCAATAACCAATGGGCAGAAGCTTATGGTTTTTGACGTTAATCTTGCTTCCGACCTCACCATGAGTTACATAGATGTCATGCAGAAATTACAAGAGAATGTCCGAACAAATAAAATTTTTGCAGATAATAAGCAGAAAAGGAAATTGCATCAGGAACAATTCCAGATACTGATTCCAACAGGGAAAAAAAGAAATAATGAAGTTCAATTTAGTGTATCAATAAATGCAGATTAAATCCAATGATAAAGTATTGAGAATCAAACTGCCTAAGAAGATCGTAGGAAATTCCAGAAAAGCAAAACCTAGCAGAACCAGCTATAGGGTGAATATGAATGGAAAAAGAAGGAACTGAGGTACTAAGAGTTATAGCTCTACTGTCGTCACCTGCTGCCACTGACCATCGACTGCTTCTTTCCACAGTGTCACGTTGTTATTGCCATTCGCAACTGCTAGTATGTTTCCGGTAAGCGACCATGAAACTCTCCAGACTGGTGTTTTGAAATCATTCAGAACCTTTCCTTCTCATCGATCACCTTCCTTACCCACTACCCATATCACCACCGTACCATCCTGAGAAGCACTTGCTATTGTAGATTTGGGTAGCCCAAGATTTGGTGCCCAAGCTACCCTTACCCAATCTGAGTGCACCTGAAGTGCAGGGAAGCAATCCATCTTCCAGTTCCCATTATACAATTTCCACACCTTAACAGTGTTATCACAGCCCCCAGAGGCTAATTTCTGTACTGGATCAAGCAGATTGGAACCGACCAAAAATCCAGGAGCCGTGGCAGGTGCCCATGAAACAGAGGTGACACCAACAGGATGGGCCCGATCGATCCTGGCTGTGTCCCAGCCACCATCGGCCTGAGAGGTGAAGACAGAGATGTTACCATCAGAAGAACCACAAGCCAAACAGAGATCTAATTCATGAGGTGCCCATGAAATGGAGTTCACAGAAGCTTTATGTTCAGTAAAGACATGGGCATTTATCCATTCATTTGGTTGAGGTTTCTTTCCATATGATGACCCGTCCATCATAGGAGCAAGAAGCAAGGATAGATTCAAACTTCGGATGAGCCCAGGAGACCTGCCAAACAGGGCCTTGGTGACCGCTGAGGGTGGCCAGAAGCTGCTGAGAGGAGGCAGAACTCGAAGTGCTGCTCAAACCAAAGATTTTAATTGTAGTGTCGGAAGATGCAGTTGCTAAACGCTTGCCATAGTAATCTATTGCAACATCATGCAGGGCATCCGTGTGACCTGATTCAATCTTCTGAGAAGGCATCTTGTCTTCCGCCAATGAATATTAATTACAAAGTTACAATAACCGTCCTGGAACCAATTAAGAAAGCATATATTAATCCAAAGAACTATAACAACGATAAGGAAAACTGGATGCAAATCAATCTTCATGCTATAGGAAATGGAGAGAAAGAAAGTTAACATGGTAGGGCGTATAAAGAACAGCCAAGACCAAACGAGGTCCTGAAACTGAAAATGAAGATTCCTCATATCATACAACATGGTCACCGAAACAGAACACTTGTGTTACTGTTGCTGATCAGAAATCAGCAAACCATATTGAACGATAAAGCTAACTGATGTACCAATGTACTAGTGCTAAATAACATTAAGAAACGCTTGCATAAAATTTATACTAGTCCTGCAGCAGAAATTTCTTTCGTTTCCAGCTTCAAATAAATAATAAGGATAAAGACGACTGACGTTGAAACCCGGCAGGTGAACTCCAGAAATTACAAAAGCATGTATTTCTGCTTACTCCTAGAAGATAACAGAGAAGGAACCTCTCATCTGCTGACATGAATTACCCAGATTTTGTAATAATGCTAAGAATAAAACAGAAGAGCTTAAACTCCACAAGTAGTTCATGCTTGGACATCTTGTCCAACAAGAAAAGAAAATAAGGTTGCCTTTTCCTCCGTAGAAACATAGGGTCCCAATGGGAGCACTGCAAATGTGTTGCCGGAATAACTGAAGCCTGCACCTTTGTCGTCATCCATGGAGCCAAGTATGCAAGAATAGGTGCTCTTACATTCCTTTTACAGTCACGCCCAACTGATTCCAAGCAAGCATGCTAGAGAAGATTTTACACGCTATCCCTCTATCTATACTTCTGTATAAGAGAAAGCTCCAGTACAAGGAATCACCTTATTCACCCAATAAGCTATTGACTGCTAGTTTATGTCCACCATGATACTTAAGCAAAAGTTTGAAAAGATAGACCAGCAAACGGCCAACCTTGAGACAAGAAATGACTAACTATGCTGCAGTACATGTCAGTCATCTACTATATGTTTGCGCAGCATGTGTGGAAGATGAATTGCAGCCACACCAGTGGAGTGCGTATGTCTTCCTTTTTGGATACATCTAAATCCTACGAAAAGATTGAAAACATGAAAGATCTATGAAATGATCACCTTTTTTATGATTTAAAATCCATTTAAAAAGATCCATTCTCTAAGATATTTGTCTTCTATTGCACACCTTCTCCATTCATGTGAATTCTTTCATACCATGTCACTATTTGCGTCAGACTTGTGGCCTTCCCGTACCATATTTCCCAACCCCAAGGACAACGCAGCCTCCTAACTGGCAAAAACTAATTGGTAATTCCAATGATAGATGACAAGTCCACAGAACTGTAAAAAGGGAAATTTTATAAACTTATCTGTCAACAATCTAGAATCTTCAAGTTCTAAAAGCATGAAAATCATATTTATGTATTTTTGGACATCAAATTTTCAAGTGTTTCACGTTGATTGCCTTTGCCAACTGAACTGGAGCTTCTTTTTGTTTCTCCGTTGTTTTCCTTATTTCAAAAACCACGAGACAATGGCCACTGAGTCTCTGACTGGCCATTCCACACGCACTTGCTGACTACAAAACAATTGCAATAAGCAGAAAGCTTTCTGTTCGCACATCTAGGAGAGGTGAACATGTGTCATGCAATCACCAACATACAAATCCCAAACTCTACTTTGTTTTTGTTTCAAGTTTTATCAACATCTTTGAACTCTTGATAGTTATTTGTATCTGTCTTCTGTCTTCGTTTCAAGTTTTACCATTGATTTGGTGAGCATGTGCTTTCACCAGTAACTGCTCAAAAGATAAGTTTCTTGAGGTTACTTTCAAGACGAGAACCATTTCCATCTATTTATGTCTCCAAGGATTTCCTCATTCAGAAGTGTGCCTCTGTAAATACTAGGGTTAATGCAACCAGCTCCTATGAGCATTCTCCCTTGGCACCTCTGTTTGCTGGTGGGCCTCTGGTAAGGGGGAGCAAGGGTCAACCTATATGAGGCTTGCGAAGCATTCTCATCTCCTCTTCTAAGAGTGACTGAAGATTAATATCACTGGATTTAGAGCAATATTGTGAAAAAAGGTGAGGAACATTGCTCACTAAGCCTTGAGTGATATAATCGTACTATTCAAACTTTAAGAAAGGATGATAGAAACGCAGGCATTCAGCAAGCACGTGATCTGTAAATGACAATTAATAGAAACCCAAAGTTAAACATAAATTTCAATCAAGTAACAACATCCGCACCATATTTACATGACTGTATTAATAATAAGCTCAAAACTAAAGCTCTAGACAACTTACTAGCCTAAATGAGAGAACAGGATAATCTATTTGACTTGACGTTAAAGACATTGAAGCACGTAACAGCAAATGTCCATTCTAATTTCAAAGTGATCTGACACACGTTACCTTAAAAAGTGCTATACACGATGACTAAAAAGCACGTAACAGCAAACGATTTTAAGACATTGTTTGCACATCGCAATTTTAGGTCCAGAGTTTCATAAACATCGTTTGCTTGCTTAGAAAAAAATCATCACTTTCAATACAACCACCATTAATCAAAAAGTGTCATAGTACAAAATCCTTCTAAAACATAGCATCAAACACTTCCGGGTCATCAAAATTGTTGCGTCAATCTCAAAAAGAAAAAAAGTTCTTTCACCTTTTCATCAAAATTGACGGTGAAATTGATCGAGAAAGCCGAAACAAGAACATCAAACTCTACAATTTTCATATAAATTTGAGTTAGAAGAAGCGCTTTACTATCTTGAAATCCATCGGGGTATATCCCGTCCGTTCCTAGCTAACCGCCTAAACAGACAAACAGAAACTAAAAGATGCAGGCAAAATTATGTGAACAGATATAAACAGAATCAAACAGCATCGCGAACTCATGTGAAGATATCCCTCATTTTCGCAAGATCTAGTGGACCACCCACCACCAGATCTGTAGAGAATAGAGAGAAAGATGCCGTTACAACGAAGAGAGAAACTATCTTCCCACCAAAAATCTTACATCAAAGGACGTTCACAGAAGGAGAAAGCGAGAGATGACTTTGTGGGGAGCGCAGCATTTGCTGGATCATTGCGATCAAAGGAAAGTACTCGCTCGGTGCACTCCGACGGTGTGGATGAGCACTCACACGGAAGCCCGCGCAGCCGGTTTTCTTCTACCAAAACGGCCCGAAACGGGCCCCCATGCGGTAGGGGTGGCAATTTTTGACCCGACACGAAGAAACTGACCCTAAAACGCATAGATATATATAACTGATTCTGTTGATGATGAATATAATAACGTTATCTTTTATCTTTTTAAAAAACTCTTATATTTATACCACCGAAAAATAATAAATAAACGTGCATGTCAGACGTGAGCAGATCCAATTTTCTTATATATATAATACGTTTATATGATTATCTAATGTTGCATCATAAGATTCATGAAATCCGTACATGAGAAAATAATCTTGAATCTTGATTGCACGACCCTAAGGATCCAAGGATGAACATTGCAATCCCACCAAAAACCAAACATAAAGCAATTCTTCACTTAGGAACCGTGAAGTTCCACCTTAAATGTTAAAAGTTCGCAAGATCATATGATTTTAGGATCCAACTCATTTTCATGGCAACCATGTTCTCAATCCTTCAGGAATGTGCATAAAAGCCTTGCACCAGTGTCCTGATCTCGTAAAGCATGCATATTTCCTCTCTGTTTTCGCTCATACACAATTACGTTGTAAGTGATATGGGTAGGATTTTCATTATATGGTTTCAAACGCATTCGAATTGTGTTTACCTCGAGTGTATGTCCTCAAGTACGGGTCATTTGTGTCGTGGATATGCTGAGCTCATGGAACATTTAGGCCTAGGACTCTGTGTTCATGAAAACAAAGTTCCACAGGCCTGTCGGATATTAAATCGGGTCCATAAGATCCGATTCATATCTACTTAAAATTGAAACTTACTATAATAAAAAATTATATATATATATATATACATACATATAATAAAAAAACTATATATATATATATATATATATATATATATATATATATATATATATATATATATGTATACATATACATATATCTACACATGTAATAGAAAAGAATTACATATATGTATATGTAGTTGAAAAAGCTATATATAAATATATATTATATATGTATATATATATATGCAATAGAAAATTCTCTCCCTCTCTCTCTCTCTCTCTCTCTCTCTCTCTCTCTCTCTCTATATATATATATATATATATATATATATATATATATATATATATGTAATAAAATTAATTATTTAATTATATGGGCTAACGCGACAAGGACCAGGCCGGGCAAGCAATTTTCAGGCCCGGCCCAACCCATATTTTTCTCGGCCCATCAGGGCCAGGGCCAGGCCGAGCCGGCCTGTATTGACATCTCTAGAAATGGTACCACTAAGTTCTAAAACTAGCTGAAGAGATAAATGGTGCCAAAAAACACAGACGGTTACGATTTCGTTTTTCACATCAGATTGCATAGAACACGGATTTTCATGCAGGTGAAGAGTTCGACTCCTGGAGGGGTGCATGCACACACGCGTGCATGCATGTATGTGTGTTTGTGGTGTGCGGATTCAGCTTCCCATAAAAAAAGTTCATTTCTAGTTTGGTATGGAAAACTAAGCTCTGACAGCAGCAGCAGCATTACAGGTATGAGATGGCACCGATTATTATCTCCTCCATACCACCAGATCAGTTTTCGTTTGTAGCATGAAATTAGTGATTACATACAAGAAGAAAAAAAAGAAACAAAGACTATAGATAACGAAAAACAAACCACCTGAAGGGGGCTACCCATGTTCAACAAAAACTGTGACACGAGACCACGAGCATGAAACGTGCCAATGACGAACAAATTCAAAACACAATCTCCAAGTGTATCAAAACAACTTAGAACACATTCTAAAACAGGTGAAAGGGCCAAATTACATTAAAGAACTTCATAACCCCTTACAACTAGTCTACTATGATCATCTTCTATTTGGCATGCTGAAAGAACTGACTTTCATAGGAGTAGCAACAACCAGTGGAGCTTCAGGGGAATTGGACCCAGCAAAATTATCATGCATGAAGCGGCTGTCGACAATTGATTCATCCTTGAGAACAATCTTATAGCAATAGCAGCTCTTCAGACCTTCCTGATTCCGGTAACACTCATGAGCACTGTTTTTTACCAGATGGAAATTCCATATGACACTGAACTTGCCAACACTAGCAACAAGATTCCGCTCTTGTTTCCCACTCTCTGTGACCTGCATAAATTATAAAACTGGTGCATCAGAATCAAGGACACAGTGGCCCATAGATCATGAAGAACGAGCTACATGATAAATAAGTAGACCATTTGTACAATGCGGTAAATAACAAAGTAGTACATACACGTTGATCAACCCAAAGATACATCAACAAGAAAAATGAACTTTGCATAGGAACACATCATGATATGACAGCACAGAGATAAGCATGCATCAGTCTGAAAAACGAAAGAGTTTATACTATCAGTTTCAGACAGCATGATAGGGTTTGCTTTCCATCAATCTTTCGGTAATGACTTTCAGTTTCAGCTGTACTCTCTTAGGTATTTCCATTCAGGACAATGATTCTGTTCGACAACTTAGAGGTGAAAATTATGAGATGTCGGCTGCCATCTGTATTATAAAAAAGTTTTGTTCCCAAAATTTTCTTTTAACCACACACACACACATGCATAATATATATATATATATATATAGAGAGAGAGAGAGAGAGCATAATTATTGTCTCAGCTGAGCCAGCTGACAAAATAACGACCCATGTTTTTCTTCAACGATGCAAAACAATTGATGCAACTATCAGTTGACATCAGAAACAGCTCTAATCAAATGACGCACATCTGACTAATATGACGACTGCTGTTTGCCGAAGCTTGACCTAATTTGACCAAAGTTATTGACTGCCTTATTTGCAAACACAAAATATTGCCACCTATGGATGACACCTTTACTTTTTGCCTACTTGGCTACATGGATTCCTGGTTTCCATTGCCATGTCAATTAGTATTTCTTGAACCCTTGACTCTTAAGCACTTAACCATTCCTTAAGCATTGCTCAACAGATCTAATGGAGAGTCTAAGCTGCACCAGCTTGTGGATCAAAACTGGAACCACTCTTCTCTGCTTTCGTGGAGCAAATGACACAAAGAAAGTTTCAACTTTCTATAATATTCTTTCTATGTTTCAGATTTGAAAGAATCACAAGTAACATTTCTGACAACTGCCATGCTCCCTATGAAAATAGATATGTAGACATTCCCACTTGCTTGATAGGCTCTTCCCTTCTAATTAATTCTTCCAAGCCACCTGGCTAACCCATGCAACTGGCGCTGACTAAAGCTTAGCAGGGGAACGCTTGGAAAATCCTTTCCTAGACAATACGGATAATGAGTAGGAAGTATGTCCTTCGAAAGAAGAAAGACTGTCAACTGGAGCCAACCTTACATAAGCGCAAAGCATAATGCAAGTTGATACGGTTAAGCCAACCAGCAAACTTCAACAAGTTATGGGACTATAAAATGTATCTACTGCCTTTAGTGCTCGTCAAGGTAGTTAAGATGCATGCGCCTTTTAGCTTTGGTTACATGGACCTCTTCAAAATACAGAAACGTTGCACGGATCTGTACAAAGTAAGGAAGCGACATACTTGACTCACACAATAGGATACAATTGCCAATTCTCAGGAAGATCAAAGGATAAGAACTTACTATAAGTGGGTGTCATCTTGTAACAGTTGGCACCCCTGTCATCGGCTTACTATTTTGTGAGAGAAATTGCACCGAAAAGGTATTAATATTGCTAAACTTTGAATGCATCAAAGCATTTCTACTCCTAATTGACTATTTGCCCTTGGACAATGTCCTAAACATAACTTTAGCTGTTGGAAGTTCATGGTGACTTGTGATTATCTGATTTACATAAACAGAAGGCAGCTGAGATTCTTAGTTTTCCCTGAAAAAAGAGTCGAGATTATGGGCTTTTGATTCTATTCCGATTTTATAGAATTGTGTAACCAAAGGCTTTGACCAAGTCAAAACATTCCTTAGGGAGTCGACATCCATTATGTGGAAGTTGGATCTTATCGTGGATGCTCATAATGATATGTCCTACTCCTCCACTTTGCTTACACTCTCCCAACCCAAGATCACTGCTTTCCTTTTCATGAAACAAGTGAATCCTTTCACTAAAATCAGAACCAACTTCAACCCCATCTTTCTGTTGGATTGCTCAGCATAAAAATAAATAGAATATCCAAAGAGTCATGTCCAACATGTCGATCACTGCCTTGTCATGCTGGCACAGTATCTGGATACTTCACTGAGATACTAAGACATGCTTAAAGACAGAGAGGGATGAGAGACCATAAAACCATACTCTCAGATTCAAACCATTTTCAGGCGATTCTCTTTCTCTCTCTGTCTGTCTCACGAACGCACACTTGATAAATGCCTTCTAAGGATTTGAATTTGGTAGAAATAATTCATAACTGCATTATATGTGGACTAAAAGAGGTGCTCTCGATAAATTGGTTATGGATCTACAAAACATTCATAAATAACTACAAAAGTTAGGTATACTTTGATTGCCTCCTTTTGAGAGAGAGAGAGAGAGAATTAACCTCAACAGTAATGTATCTACGTACACAATATCCGTTTAGTTTATGTTCTTATTTACACAACTTGCTTAATTAAGGAGAGACACCACAACACAAGCTCATAGTTCCTACCAATGAAGAAACTACTTGTTAGTCCTTGTCCATACACAGCTTAGACGGGTTCCTTGTGGAATCATTTGGTGATTCACAATCATTAGCCTCTTTACTTTGACTTACCATGACAACCCATGAGCCATGACTCCAACTAGACCAAGATACGTTTTAGTTCTATGGAACATAAATGAATACATTAGTTCAAGTATTTATGAGACTTCCACACACCTTAAATTCTATATTTCTATACTAACGAGATGCCGACATACTAAAAAATGGAGCTAAAAGCAAACAGAAGTTCAAAAAAGTATATCCATGACCATATCGGAGTTCAAAGGTGTTCATGAACAACTCACAAGGTCAGACGAGAAATTTTCTTTTCTAAAAAGTATATCCATCGACCTTAGGAAATGGAGCTCATCTTAGCAAAAAGATGGTCCAACCATTTTGGCAACTTAGAACTATCCTCATGAAAGAGAGTAGCATTAACTATGGCACACCTAGAACCAATATAGTCAACATAAACAAGTACACCTCATTTCAGAACTGAAATCAACTTACTGTAACCTTGGGAGTTCCAATGACAAAACCATGGCAAGATTCTAGACCTTGATGTCAGCAGATTCAGAAATCAGAGGACATTCAAAAGCATACAAGGTGTAGCGTCCTTTTCCCTTTTTCCTTCAAAACATGAAATTCAAAATCCTATGCCGACATACAAAGGGCGTTGAATTGCACGGTCTATTCCTTCTATGAAGATACTTTGCATGTCAAATAGATGATGATTGAAATGAGAGTTAGAGAAGCAGTCAAAAATGTCAAGCAGAAGATTGTCTAACAGAGGAACACAAACACCCATCCCGTCATACAAATAATGTTTGAGAGTCAACACAAACACGGGATATGATTCTAAAGAAAAGAGGATCTCATGGAAAGCAAACTTTGAACACTAACTGAAATAAAGACACTTACCCAAGAGAATTGGCCTCCATGGAACTTATTATTCTGGCCTGCCAGATAAGAATCCAGAGGAGTCAACTTCAGCAACCGCGGAGCTGCAATCTTGTTTCCCATCCGGCCAGTGAACCCGGTCTTCGTCTTCCCATCTTTGTCAGTGAACAATGTGCAGATGAGGATCAAATAAGTATCCGTGGTTCCCAATACCCACTTCCCATCATAAGTGACATCAACGTGAGTTATTGGCGAACCAAGTCCTGGAAATGCTGTCTTCGCCATCCTCATGGAACGACCCGAGTAAAGGCGGATCTTTCCATCAGCAGAGCCAACCACAATACACCCATCTCCGGTACTGGTAAAACAGAGAAACTTGGTGTTACTAGCAAATTGATGCCCTTCCGTCCAGTGCAAAACAGGACCGTCCAGCTGCTGAACCACCCCTTTCCGATCACGCATATCCCACCTACAAAGCCTTCTGTCATCCAGACCCAAGAACGTCGATCCGGAGGGATCCAATTGTGCACCTTTTGTGTCATTTGTTATATCCCTCATCGTTATCTCCGTGTTATCCTTCGCAAATTTCCATTCTGTCACCACCTTCCCTGTCTCAATATCCAATTGATGAAGCCCGGTAGTCTGCGACTTGCCCTCTCCGGTGGGGCTCATCATAAGCATATTAGTCTCAGCTCTCATCAACAAGGCCTTCTTAGACGTTTCAGACGAAGAACCAGAAGCCAAACCACCAAATTTACCCTTACCATCATTGAATTTCACAGCCATTCCCTTTCCACGAATACCATGACTCGAGTTCTTCACTGCTTCAATCCCGGAATCACTCACGAGAAAACTGTAACCAAGTGCACCCATTGCAATATTCTGAATTCCGCCGTTCGCGGCCTCCTCCAACTCTTCAAAAAGATTCTGATTGTCTCTGATCGGAGTATACGCCTCTTTGAAGCTCTCTTCAGCGTCTTCCCACATCGAATCATCAGACTCTCTCGGATCAAACCAACCCTTGAAATCCTTCCCATAGACCTCTTCCCTATTTGCCGCCTCCGTCTCGTGCAGATTCTCAAACAAACAATTGTCGAACTCCGCAAGGAAGATACTGTAATCCTCTGGAGTGAAGAATTTCAACGCCCAGACGCCGTCGCAAACGAAATCAACGCGCCTCTGATCATCAAACCTCTTCAATTGCATGTCCGGTGACACCAGCGCCTTAACCTTCGCTCCCACCGTCATGAACCATTTCCGCTGGAACTTCGGCTTGCTTCCCTTGACCCTCCGCGAACCCTCGTCGTAGCTTTCGCCCTCATTGACGAAACCATACGTCGTCAGCTTCTCGGCAGTGACCCATTTAGCGTTGGGCGAGTTCCCTCCGACGTGCAGATAGAGCTTTGCCGCGTTCTTCACCTGCGGCACGTTCGCGTACTTGAGTTTGAGGGCCTTCAGCGTCCCGTTGATCTCCTCGAGGGACGACGTCGACGCCGGAGAGGGAGAATTAGGGTTCGGGGTTCTGAAAGAAGGTGGGGTTCGCGGATCCCTCTTCACCTCTTCCTCTTCCTCTTCCGATTCTTCTTCTATTTCTTCCTCTTCGTCCGAATCGGAAAGGTTTCCCTCCCGACTCTGAGATCCTCCCATGAGAGAGAGAGAGAGAGGCAACTCGTCTTCTTCGCCTTCGTCGAGAAGAACGGGAGAAGCTGAAAGGGGGAAACGAATTCGAAATAGGCGATTTGCCTTCTGGGACAGGAAAGGCTTTATACAGAGAAGATGGTGCCGGTAGAAAGAGAGGGTGAAACCGGATACAGACGGTGGTAGAAAGACGGCTTCCCCTGCCTTCGTTGTTAATCAAGGTTGAACTCCCTCTTTCTACATGGTACGGGGGCACGGGCACGGGCACGGTACAAGAGATTGGTACGGAAGAGAAATCATGTCCAATCACAAGGTGCATAGCATATGCTACAATATTACATGCTACCAAATAAATTTCAATCATCTAAATAGTTGATTTTTGTTTTAAAGTTCATATATCAAGCATTTACCTTTTAAATTGAACGGTTTAAATTTGTTTGAATAAGTAAGCATATAATGTTGCAATCATATACCAAGTTGTAATATAGTAAGATATCATAACATATTTATATAGTGATTTTTTAGATTTTTTCCTTTTTGAAAATTTATGATACATTAGGATAACAATGTTAACATTAAGTTGAAGGCGATAATATCAGTAGAAGCATTAGGGCATGACAAGAACTCACACTAACTGGTTGGTTGGATGGATATGACGAAGGATACTGCAAGCCCATGACTAAGAGCACTCACCTCCATAAGTTTGGTGCATTTCTTTTTATTGATTTGCACGTTGCATGAATACATCTGCCTTTCCATATTAATCTTTTTATTGGTTTGAACTTTAGACGGCAGAGCCTATAGGACCCCCATGTTCCTCTTCTATCAGCCTAAGGGTGTTCGACAAACAGTTAAATCGAACTAAACCGATTAAACCAAGGCAATCCATCATATGTGTGTGTAAAATAGATGCAAAAGCTCTTAACTGTTCGGTCAATAGAAATAAATGATCCAGGTTTAAAGAGTAAAAAGTTATGTTTTTTATTTTTTATTATATATGTGTATGTGTGTGCATGCATGTTTGTTATAAAACTATGTTGACACAATGAAACAATGTAAAAGTTTATTTCATTAGATATATATATATATATATATATATATATATATATATATATATATATATATGTATGTATGTATATATGTAAAACTTTTTCTAAACAATATCAACAATTACGTCTCAATATATTGAAATTTCTTTATTGTTTAATAAATGAAGATTCTTTATTACTTTAATTTAAGAATGAATGCCACATATATATATATATATATATATATATATATATATATATAGAGAGAGAGAGAGAGAGAGAGAGAGCAGTGACTGAACATGGCATTTGGATCGCCTCTAAAAAATATTGTGAGTTTCTTGCAAGGAGAGGGACATGTCCACTTCAAGGTTTAGATATGGATGTTGAATCTCCTACCTTTCTCGGATCTTTGAGCTCCTCATGGAGAGCCTCACATGACAATCAACACCCCGGTCTCTTGTTGTGACTCTTTTGTTGCAGGAAGCACGAAGCGGGGCCATGAGGTACAAGATGGACGGTTATGGTTAAAGCTATACGAGTGTTTAAGTGTTATGATCACCACCGCATACTGTGCAGAGCTGTTGTACATTAGCTAGTTAGAATCAAGCTGTGAACTGTTCAGAACTTCGTCACCACCTTAAAGTGTTGCTCATGCAAAACCTGGTTGATTTAAATGACAACATGATCGAATGGGTAAGAACTTTTGCATATACCTGTCTCTCTCTCTCAATATCTATATATGTGTGTGTGGAATTTATTCTCAAGAAGAATGTGTTCATTCTAAACATTGAAATGATAAAAAAAACATCCATTTATTAAATAATAAAGAATTTTAAATAGACTGAGACGTAATCCACAAATATTATTCCAAAAAGGAATTGTAGACATAAAAAACAATTGAATCAACCTCTTGATCCCCATTCGTTCAATATAGAGTAAGAATCAAGCAGTAGTTAAAAAACATAATCAAGCAAAATTTAATTGAAAAGAATCTATAAATCTCGAAGCACCAACTTCTCTATCTTTTTCTAGCTTTAAACTTAGAAACCAAGGAAGAAAAAGATGTTGAAAAATAAACTTAATTTTTGAGGTATTTTACTTGTCTCAACTAAGAAAATATATGTTGAATTATTAGAGGTCAAATATTGGGTCTCCTAATGCATGAGAAATATGTGTAAAGTTAAGCATTATAATTACCTAGAGAAATATGTATGGAGTTAAGAATTGGAATTACCAATAGAGTTTTGTATAGTTAAATTCATAAGGAAAACATTGGATAAAGCTTGAAACTAGTAATGTTATAATTTTGGATAATTAATAGCCTAAGCATGTATGCATACATACATATATATATATATAGAAGTCTTTGTAATGATATGTAAGCCTTTTCTAGGCAATACAAGTCCAAAGCCTCTCTCTAAGCATCGTATTTTTCCATAATCTTTTGTCTCTCATACTTAGTTTTTTATAACAATTGTTATTAGAGCCTAACATTGCTTCCAACAAGATGGCAACTTTAAGTTCCTCGCCTCACCAAAAAATGTTACGATAGATAGAGCATTCAAATGAAAGCACTCTTTAAATGTCAAAATGTTTGGAAAGTAGTTAAAAAAATGATACATCAAGCCTCCAATTAAAGAAGAAGTCATGAATGATCAATAAAAAGAGACTCTCCAAGACTTAAAAAAGATAGAAGAGAGTTTAAATGCTTGAGAGACTCTTCAAAACAGCGATAAAGGTGTTGAAAAGGTAAAGAAAGTAAAGAAGAGAGTTTGAATGCTTACAAATAAAGAAAAATAAGTTGGTGTTGAACTACTTCACAAGAGCATTGACCATGGAGGACCAACTAAAAATGTGCAACGAAGGAGTTGAAGACAATCGTGTCGTAAAAAAATTATTAAGGCCAATTGATTAAAAGTTTGATTATATTATAGTAATCATTGAAGAATCAAATGATTTAGGACCCATGACAGTGGATGAACTTATAGGATCCTTCCAAGCCCATGAGCAAAGATTGATGAAGATAAAGAACCAATAATTGAAGCAAGCATTTCAACCAAAAATCTTTTTATGAGATTAAAGAGAATAATATGGAAGAAAATGAGGTAGAGGTATAGGGCGTGGTCGAGGTAAAAGAGGAGAAAGATGTGTTTACAATCAAGAGAAAAAGAAAAAGGCTTTAAGTTTGAATCGAAGACGAGGAAAAGAAGGTTTTGCATGAGGAAGTGGAGGTCATAATAAAACTCAAATTTAATGCTTTGAGTGTAAAAGAATATGATCATTATGCAAGTGAATGTTGGACTTGGACCCGTGAAAATTGTAAAGAGAATGCCAACTATGTTGAAGAAAAGAATAAAGATAATTCTATGGTCTTATTAGCATATAAGGATGGTGAAAACAATATGAATGAGACATGATATTTTGATATCGGTACTAGCAACCACATGAGTAAGAGAAAAGTGTTCTTTTTGAAATTAGATGAATTTATAAATGAATATGTTACTTTTCAAGATTCATCTAAAATATTCATAAAGGAAAAAGGTAATATTTTAATTAGGACAAAGATCGGAAGTCACCAAGTCATCACTGATGTTTATTATGTATCAGAAATGAAGTATAATATCATAAGTTTGGGATAATTATTAAAGAAAGGCTACAAAATTCACATGATGAAGAATAATCTTTCAACAAGAGATATGGAACAAAAGTTGCTTTGCAAAGTTGAGATGAAAAAGAACCGAATGTTTCTTTTGAATCTTAGAACCGATAGATTGAAATGCTTGATGACGTATGCTAAAGAATGATTATGATTTTAGCATTTAAGGTACGAGAATGTTAACTTTGAAAGCCTTAAAGATATTTACAAAAACAATATGATAAAAGAATTATTTTGCATAGAGCATCTAAATCAATTATGTGAATGATGTATTTATGGCAAACAAAATCGTAGTTCTTTTCAAAATGAGTCATAATGGAAAGTAAGTGAACCTCTATAACTCATTTACACGAACATGTGTGGACCAATCACACCATCATCACTCGATGAGCATAAATATTTTTTTACTTTATTCATGATTATAGTAAGAAAACTTAGATATGTTTTCTCAAAGAGAAATCTAAAGTTTTTTATTACTTTAACAAGTTCAAGAATCTTTTAGAGAAGGAGAAAGGTCACTATATCAAAGCACTAAGATTGGATCTTAGTGGAAAGTTTACATCAAAAGAATTTGAAGCTTATTACAAATAGAATGATGTTAATCATGTGCTTATCATATCATATTCACCTAAATAAAATGGAGTCGCCGAAAGAAGAAACCAAACCATTCTTAATATGGTTTAAAGTATGTTAAAATCCAAAGGGATGCCAAAAGAGTTTTGGACAAAGGAGGTAGATTGTGTGGTATATTTATTGGATAGAAGTTTTACTTAGAATGTGGTGAAGCCGAATGTTTCTCGTATTTGGGATTATCACTTATGCTCATGTACCTAAAAGAAAGAGAGTCAAGCTTGATGATTGAAGCAAAGAGTATATCTTCATAAGATATGATGCTAGAAGTAAGGCATGTATGCTCTATGATCTAACTAATGAAAAAAAATTATTAATAGAGATGTTGTTTTGTCTTCTTGTTGACGGTGAACCTTTAGACTTTGATGAAGCTTTCAAAGACAAAAGGTGGAGGACAAGCCATGCAAGAGAAATTGAAGCCATTGAAAAAGAATAACACTTGGAGTTATCATCTCTTCCCAAGGGTCATGAGGCAATTGTAGTCAAATGGGTGTTCAAGATAAAGAAGAATGCCAAAGGAGATGTAGAGAGATATAAAGCAAGGCTCGTTGTAAAAGGCTACAAGCTACAAAAAAAAGCATGGAGTTGACTATGAAGAAGTGTTTGCACCCGTTGCTCGTACATTGAGACAATTCGTTTGATCATTGCTTTGGCGGCTCAAATGAAGTGGAAGATTTATCAACTTGATGTAAAGTCGCTTTCGCTTAATAGTTATCTAGAAGAGGAGGTATATGTTGAGCAACCAATTGGCTTTGTGGTAGAAGAGCATGAAGATAAAGTCTTGAGATTGAAGAAGACATTATATGGGTTGAAGTCAAGCACCAAGAGCATGGAATAACCGTATTGACAAGTATTTTCAAGATAATGAGCTTTGTTCGATGTGTTCATGAATATTCTCTTTATGTTAAAGCATATGACAATGGAGATATTTTGCTTGTTTGTCTTTATGTTGATGATCTTATTTTCAATTGCAACTAATCCTACTTTGTTTGAAGGATTCAAGAAGGCTTTGACACATGAATTTGAGATGACCGATATTGGGCTCATGTCAATACTATTTAAAGCACAGAGTGAAGCAAAGTGGAGGATGAAATTTTTATTTCTCAAGAAGCCTATGCAAAGGAGATTTTGAAGAAGTTCAATATGTTTGATTGTAGCTTATTGAACACACCCATGGAATGTGAAGTTAAATTGTCAAAGTTTGATGATGGAGTGAAAGAAGATCACCATTTTTAAAAGTCTTGTGGGAAGCTTGAGATGCCGAAACGACAAAATAGACATTCTTTTGCGGGTTGGAGTAGTGAGTCGGCTACATGGAATCACCTACTTACACTCCATATGAAAGTTGCTCGGAGGATTCTTCGTTACCTAAAAGGTACAATTGATTTTAAGGGCTATTTTATTCATTTTCTAATGATTTCAAGCTTGTGGGATATTGTGATAGTGATTTTGCGGGAGATGTTGATGATAGAAAAGCACTACTTATTTTGTATTCTTTATGGAGATTGTGCTTATTTCATGGAGTTCAAAAAAATAATCTATTGTCGCGCTTTCAACTTGTGAGTTTGAGTACAGTGGCGGTAACTTCTTACACTTGTCATGCTATATGAACCTTAGAAGGTTGTTGAAAGAAATTTATTTTCCTGAAGAAGCAACAAAGATTTGTATTGATAATGTTCAAGTCATCTTCTTGCTCTGCTTGCTAAATCCGATTGTACCATGATCAAAGCAAGCACATAGACACCTGATGTTTCATTTTATTAGAGAGTATGTTGAGAACAAGGTGATTGAGCCCAAATATGTGAAGACACAAGACCAAACTATAGATATTTTTACAAAACTACTCAAGATTGAATTATTCATAAAGCTCATACATTTGTTCGGTACGAAGGATGGAAGGAAAATTAAGTTTAAAGGAGAGTGTTGAGAAATAAACTTAATTTTTGAGTTATCGTAATTGTCTCTACTTAAGAAATATATGTTGAATTATTAGAGATCAAATATTATGTCTCCCAATACATGAGAAATATGTGTGAAGTTAAGCATTGTAATTACCTATATATGAACATATGTATGAAATTAAAAATTAGAAATGAATAGAGTTTTATAAGTTCCGAACTAAGTTAGTCAAATTCCTAAGAGAAATGTGTAATCAAGCTTGGAACTAATAAAATCATAATTTTTTAGTAGCTAATAACTTAAAAAAACGTCTAGTATATAAGTAATTTACAATGGAATATAAGCATTTATTTAAGCAATACGAGCATTTTCTCTCTAGCCCAAAGCAGCTATCGAACCATAATATTTTTTCCAAATCTTCCACCTATCGTACTTAGTTTTTCCAACAAAATTTCTTCATTATCAAGAACAACGAACCATGCAGGAAAATGTTCGTTTCTGAATGGCAATTATCAACTATCAAGTAGAGAATGATCCAAACGGCCAATTTTCGTCGCCGTCACCGGCAAAATCCCGCCAGTAGATTCCGTTACGCACTTCACTGTGTCTTTTAACCAAAGTGAAGCTCCCCGCATCGCCAAGTTGGCCACCCTCTAGGGACTTGTCGGCAATCTCACGCATGTAATCATACTGATCACCGGCTTCCGGCACAGGGGGCCCGGAGCTCCTCGGCATCGAAGCCGAATTCTGATCACTCGTTAGCTGCTCTGGCCGAGATTGCACCGAAACTTGATTGTGCTGGTCGCTGGGTTCTGGCGTCTGGAGCTCGAGAGGGGCTTCATCTGGGAAATTGAGCTTCGTGCAGGGGCCGCGAAAGTCGATTGCCGCCTTATCATAAGCCCGAGCCGCTTCCTCCGCTGTCTCAAAGGTGCCAAGCCACACCCTGACGGAACGGTGAGGGTCGCGGATCTCTGCCGCCCACTTCCCCGACGGCCGCTGCCGCACCCCACGGTACCTCCTGTTCTCTTCTGCCTTCGTATCCGTTTCCATAGGAGGCCTCGGACGAGAGATGAAAACCACGTCGGCAGGTAGGACGTCGCTGCCGCCACCGTTGAGCACGTGCTTGAAGGCCTCTACCATGATCCTCGACTCTTCCTCTCTGCTAATTCCAAGTTGCACGATTCCGGGGTGGTTCCCGGCGTATGTCGACGGCTCTTCTACCGGTTGCTTCCCTCTCCTGTTGGCCATATTTACCTCTCTCTCTCTCACACACACACACAGAGACACACACACGGTACGCATCCTGAGCTGAGGAACGACTCTTTTTATAGTGAAGCCATGGTGTCTAGACGATGGAAAGCTGGCACACGGTAACAGGATTTTGAAAAGAAACGTGGCAAGCTAACGTGTACAGGCGAACAATCGTAGGCCTATCAGTTCGGATCCACCTGATTGTGTCCCTACAACTCGAGTTATTTGGTCGGTTCGGATCGGGGTTTGCAGACGCAATTTTGGATCAACGGATTTTGTTCTTGGATCCCATTATCGAAAATAAATTTTTGACAATTAGGGGATGAGCAAAAATCCTTTACAGCTGAAACACCAAACTGACCTTTTTCTTTTTGGTAATTTTGGCTTCTTGATTCCGGTTAGCTTCTAAAATTTAAAGAAATTTGGTTGTTTCAGTTCGATTTGGTTCAGTTTTGAAGTTTCAAAACCGAATAAGTAACCCTCGACCAGATTCGAAAAAAAGATCCGCACTCTAAGGGTGGGAAGCATCAACTAACCAGCTACAACGATGGGAAGTGCTGCTGTTGAGCTAACAGTCTCTTTGTGCAAAATGAATCATGACGGTTAATATTGACCAAATAAATCACATAACTGTGAATTTTCTATCCCTGGTTTTATGGAATTTCAAGAATATTAATGATTTGATAAAATTATAAATTTATTGCACTCAGCACTAGAGCTCTCCTGGCCAGGAGTCTCAACTCACAATTTGCAGGTTGTGAATTCGATACCCTGGGTGCGCATACCTGGGTTCGGCCTAACAAAGAGAAATAAATCTAATCCTCCCTTTGTAATGATTTTTTGAGTTCATTCTCCTCGTGCATATATCTGATGTTGGGGTGTCAATGAATCAGGTTTGACCTGAATCCAACCTGTATCAAGACTCTTCGGATCAAGGATTGGTGTGAACCGAGTACCACATACGTGTTCGGGTTTTATTGGGGCTCCCACAAAGATTAGACTGGGTCTTATCAAGTAAATCCAAATCGTATTATATTTAAATACATTGACATCAGTGTCACTGGCCATGTCAGAATATACTTAATATTATATTTAAATATTAGTTGACATCAAATATTAATAAATACTCATTAATATTACAAATTATTGTATATCAAATTTAGTAGTATTAAATTTTAATATTTAATAATGATATGACTAGCCACATCACTTAAATCAAATAAAACCGCCTTCCATGTCATCTTCAAGTGATGCCATTAACGAGTTTCTATTAAATTAATAGATGCAAAAGCCATAGGATACCATAGTAAAGATTTTAAACCATAAGAATCAAATTAATAAACGCGCAAACCTTGTTAAGTTTTCCTAAAATAATATTTACAAAATTAGACCCAGACAAACCATTTAAACTCGATTCTAGTTTCCATTTCTGGGAAGAGGAAAGGTAATAAAGTCAAGAGGGATCTCTGGTTCAGTTATGGTTCGGGGTTCGATTAAGCGGTTCCAGTTGCAGACCCAGTTCACTTCCCATTCAAATCACTGGGTCGTTTCAAACAGATAATGTCAACTTTGGACCGCCGATAATGCGATTGTACAGTGAATGACGTTTCAGACATGAGCGTATCGTTATTATATTTTAAACTGACTGATGGCGTACTTTTGTTGAGTATGATGGTGCGTGTTCACATAGGACATATCCAAAAAATCGTGTCCCTGTGATATACGGAAAGGCCAATCACCTCTTAAGAAAAATTCTGAATCTTGGGAGGTCATGATCCCTATGATGGTGTTTGATTGCAAGGCCGGGACTATCAAAGTGGAACTCGAGTTCCAGTTCCAATGCAAGTCCTGTAATCGGATAAAAAGCAGGGTCCTACTGTGTGCTGAGGCCTGCCTGCGTTTAATTATCATCATTCCAATTCTCTAGTCCCAAGCCTTGTAATCAAACACCCCCTAAAGGCCCACCCTTACCTCCGCCACCGTATTACACGCACATATAAGTTCAAACATACTTGACGATCTAACAGGAGCTATGCTAAATGTAACACTCATATTTCCTTCATGAACCAAACGCGGCTCGGATCTGCTTCCGGATTGTTTGATGATTCTTGGATCTCAAGTTTAAGACCTTCAACTTGAAAAGCATTTTGTCAGGAGAGCCGCAGTTCCTTGTGCCTTTGCATATCCTTACACACGGGCCCGAAGCATCAACTGTGGCCCAAATTGAGTAGAGCAAATAATAGGTGCGAGTAAGAGCGCACGTTGTGCATATGGAAAATAAGAAGCCGAGTTCAATTCAAACTACTAAAAAGATGATTAAGACAAAGACTTTGTGCTTAGCATCCAGAACACAATTCAACAGAAAAGACAGAAAAATAGAATAGAAGCCTTGCCCACACGCACAAAGGTTTTGTGCTTAGCATTGGCAATTACAAGGAATGGGTCCTTCATTATTTTGGATCTGTTAAATGGGTCCAGGCACTATTGCACCGATCACTAGCGGTGTTCATGGTTACATCCATCCCTAAAAGTGTTCATGGCCAGGTTTGGTTCAGTTCTAGGTTCAACCTTGAATCCAACTGATACGATTGGTTTTCAATTTCAAGGATTCAAACCAAATAATTATAAGTGATAAAGCTGAAGAGAACCACACCATCAGTTTCAGTTTGAAACAATTAAGAACAATGATTCACTATGCTTTAGAGAGAGAGAGAGAGAGAGAGCATAGTCCATGTGCACATCAATCCATGCATAAACATATTTATTAAACCATCCATCGATAGTTGAAATTCAAACTCAAAAGCAAAAAAATACATTAATACCTTTTGCAAGTACAATAAAAGCACTAACTACAAATGACAATTCACTTAAAGATTAAATGGTTGAGATTTTTTAAAATGTTTAAGCATATGTCCACATGTGCATGTACTAATCATTCTCTCTCTCTCTCTCTCTCTCTCTCTCTCTCTCTCTCTATATATATATATATATATATATATATATATATATATATATATATATGAAGAATCACATGACAAAATTTAGTTAATTATAGAATACGCTATAGACAAATATGTTGGCAATTACAAACTAGATCACCTGCCTTGAACGAGACGGATTTAGGGGTGGAAACAGGGATCGCAGACAGAAGAAGCAGGAGAATCCCCAAAAGGGGTTGAGGTAGGAACGGATTTGGACAAAAGTACAGATCGCAGACAAAAGTACATTAAATAGCTACCTTATTGGTTAGATGAATCACTGGGCATGAATTCCCCGTCTTGTGGACCATGAAGTCTTAAAAGTCTCTGCAACCCAATCGGCAGTTTCATTCACAGCAGACTTCATGGCGGACAACACCTGTTTATTATGCTCTTTGCGTTCTAGTAGGGCCTGTGCGAGTTGAAGAAGCTCGTGACCACATGCTTGAACTTCTTCATCATACTGTCTGTTCACTTCTTCGTTCTCCACTACTGCAGCCTGGATATCCATAACCGAAACAAATGAAGAAGATAAAAGGAAGAGGCATATGGTGGTTGCCTTACTGGGGGGCAACTTTGCCGAATTCCCATCAGAAATCACTATGATGAATGCAAACAAAAGATAGAATTGCATATAGAAACAAAGCAAACTTATTTGCTCATCGAAGAGGATTATTATGGAGACTGGCTTTTTATTTTATGGGTCCTTTAGTATGTGCACACACAGGCGTGTCATTTATTAATTTAATTAGAGGGAGAGGGAGAGGGAGAGAGAATCTCCAGTATAAAATCACAGATAGAGAGAACTAGCAACAACGTAACGCAGAGATGCATATAAATGACAACTTCCATGAGACAAAGTTGCAGGGAACTCGCTTCACCTTTTCAAAACCCTTCTTTGCTTCCATTTCGCACACCACTCCTCATACTTATTTCACATCTCAGGAATTGTTAAAACTATTACTTAACATTCACTCCCAATTTCCATTTAGCATCTCTTCGTGTATCCCAATAGCATTGTTTTATGCCTTATCAACAGTAAAGCCAAGGAATTCCCAATCACTTTTGTTATTCGTTTCCTTTTACAACAGATAAACTGGGATCGGGCACACCCCTACCAGA
The DNA here is from genome assembly GCA_036023115.1 of Brasenia schreberi. Lineage (NCBI taxonomy): Eukaryota > Viridiplantae > Streptophyta > Magnoliopsida > Nymphaeales > Cabombaceae > Brasenia > Brasenia schreberi. The sequence goes on along the minus strand of JAYKKT010000059.1, from coordinate 5,322,874 downwards.
TCCTGCATACTCAGGTTTCAAACTCGCAGACTAATTTATAGGAGAGAGAGGTGAGGCGTAGAAGGCTTAGAAGTTAACTGTTCGATCAGGCCCGTCCTAAAACAGCCAGGCTCTTCAGTGAACCCAGATATTCAAGACGAAGCGGACTTAATGTAGAAACCAGCTTATTTGGTGATTACCAAATATATGTTTGCTTGTTCATTCAGTACGACATCAGGAGCAGATTTCCACTTGCATAGCTAAATCACATGCCATTATCAGACCCCACGAGTTGATATCTTCAAATCAAAACCAGAATCAACTCAATTGTTTGCCTACTGAAGTAGAAAACTAAAAATCATGCTCTTTTACAGATTCAAGAAAGTTCAAGCTTCACAAGAAACAGCATTACTAGGATTCCAGGAAGTGCAAAGAACGAACCTTCAAATACTCTTCAGCTTCTTTCTCCTGCATTACTGCAGTTTGGCGCTGTTCTTCAACATCTAGATGTAATCTTTTGGATATAATTGCACACTGAGCAAGGTACTCTTGCATCTCCTTTTTAAATAGGCTCTGATTAGCTTCCGCCTGAGGAGTATTTACATTTTCAATCTGATTTTTTGCATTAATAACAAAGAAATATAAAAATAGCTCATGAGAGCCTACTTGTACATAGCCAAAGACCATTTCCAAAATATCAACGCCTCCAAATGCTTGTAGTTAACCACTGGTTTAAAATTTTCGCTGAATCCTTATACATGGATACCATCAAATTGTCCACACACACATGCACGATGGGAGCAGCAAGTGGAGCTGCGTAAAAAAAGTGATAATGTACCTTCTCTATCTTTGCAAGCAGCAATGCATTGTCGTTCCGCTTAGCATCTACTTGGGCAGAAATTTCATGAAGCTTTTGCTGCAGGGTGACCATATCTTCCAAGCTTTCCTTGGACGACTTCTTTGCCTCATCAAGAAAAGAAAGTTGCACAGGCTTGACCATTCTTTTGTAGTCAATTCCCAATATTACAACTGGTGTTGATCCTTCACCGTTCAGCTTAAAACAGAACTCCTTGCCAACCTTCAACCTGGGTAAACAACAAAATTAACTAGCGATAAGAAAACTATCAATTAAGCTTCAAAATAAAGAACATATAAGTATGGCCTTGGTCCTGTTGTCTGAGCAATAGTTTTCTTTTAGACCATGTAAAGATTAGGGACTCATATGTACAAAGCGTACATATAAGTTTTTTTGTACACTTTGCACTTCTTCATACACATAAGCATGCAGCCATACACACATACATATATATATATGTACGTATGTATAGGAGGGAGGGGAGAGAGAGAGAGAGAGAGAGAGAGAGAGAGAGAGAGAGAGAGAGAGAGAGAGAGAGAGAGAGAGAGAGAGAGAGTGAGTGAGTGAAGATAAAAGTAGAATACAAGTTTTGAAATATAACACCCGTAAGTATAGTTGCGGTAATATAGTCCAATAGCATATTATGACATTGTACCTAAATCGTGTCAATCCAGGGTTTGGCATATCATGCACATTTATGACATTCTCTCAATAGTTTGCAGCAACCCAATTTGCATGTTCTAGCTTGTTCTCTCTTTCTTTATATATATATATATATATATATATATATATATATATATATATATATATATATATATAGAGAGAGAGAGAGAGAGAGAGAGAGATAGATAGATGGAGAAAGAGAAAAAGAGTATAAAAAGTTGACCCGAAAGTCAAGCCAAGCAATTGGTAGATCTTTACTATTATTATGAGTACCTAAGATTTTGTTTGAGTCGAAGGCGAATATCTGCAGGTGACAAATATCTTACGAAGCCTTGTCTTCATTTCCCATCAAGTTGGCTTGCGGAAAGTTACTTGTTATACACGTCCTATGTATCAATTCATACTAATAATCTATCAATACTCCCGCCAGTGATTGTCAACAAATGACAATTAATCTATCATATTATGCACAAGTACCAAGACATGACCCATTCGGAACCGGTCTGTTGGTTTGAACTGAAATGAAACTGCCTGCGGAATCGGTTGAATCGAACAGAATACTCTCTAGTTCGGTTACAATTCACGGTTTCCAAAAAATGGCTCGAACTGAAATCAGAACCAGTGGCTCAAAACCGCCTAAAACACCATTCAAATGGACCCAAAGAAAGAAACAGGTTGAGTCAGGGTCAACCTGTTTTTGACTTGAAACTGAGTAACCTGACCCGTCAACCTGATTTACCACTCCTAGTAGACCCCCACCTACAAGAACGACGTGCAGTGTATACACTATGGGAGCCAGTTAGAGAGATGATTGTTCCAGGAAATTCTAGATCCGCCATTAAGTTCCTCAACACGTTCTAGGATTGCATAAGATGCATCCAACTTGCCACACTCGAAGAACCAAAACCTAGTAGTATAAACAACCACTAGTTTAACTTAAATATGCACGTAGGAATGTCATTATTGACCCAATCTGCACAACCCTGATCCAACCCTACCCAAATGGAGCAGGGAATATCACATTATGCTTTGGGTTCGGTTTGGGGATAAGTTATCCTGGCCCATACCCGATATATATACGTGTGTAGTGTGTGTATGTAGAGAGTGATTGAATCCTACTCACCATTGATGTTGCTCATTCATGCACAGATCAAGAGTTATCTTTTTCTGAAAACTCTTGATTCTTCTAAAATTACACTCATTCCACCAAAAAGCAAAATCATAACATATGAAAGTGAGACTCTCACATGCACCGTTCTTGCCTCATACCCCCCCCCCGTGGAGGTTAAATCTTGTATTGCAATTACTACTGCGTCCAACTCTTATTTAATTCCCAACTTTCTCCAACTATTTTGGTATCTTTTTACACACACACACACACATATATATATATATATATATATATATATATATATATGTATAGAGAGAGAGAGAGAGAAAGAAAGGGAGTTGCAGTTCATCCATCAAACCAATCAAGAAAGCAATAAGTACAAAATACATCATATACTTGTATTTTTTGCTTTTTACAAAAGCAACTTTCATAATTTTTTTATTTAGACAATCCACCTTTTCGATCCAACGGGTCAGAGTTGATACAAATGGTCCTGCATTAATGGGGGTTCAGTAACTCGACACACACACATATGTATAGCACTGTTTTCTCATCGTATCCGGTCTAACTCAGTTAATATATTGCAGTTGCTTCTTATCCAAATCCGTTCTCTTTTTCCTGTAAAGTTTCTTTAATGTTATTCTTACTTTTTTTGGGGGTGGTTTTTAAATTGGTTTGTACAAAAATGGTTTTTTGAGTTATGGTAGGGTGGGTTAGGTTAGGATTGTGCAAACTGATCTGAAGGAGTCGGTTAGGGTTAACCTGATTTTGACACAGAAAAAACAGCTTCAGTGCCAAGGCACGTTGCCGTTGAGCTAATGCTTTGGGTACTGCCTGTCCTCTTCTTTGTTGACAATTAAAGTGCTCCAGACTGTGGCTGTCGATTTCGTGTTTTGGGTCGTCTTCCCGTTGTGTTATTTCATGTTGGTGCAAGAAACAGGTCAAGCAAAACACATCCCAATTTTTCGTCATGTGGTTTGGTTGGACAAAATTCAGGTCTTTTAGTTCGTTTCGTGCTGCGTTTTCTTGACTTCTCCAAGATTCACATTTCGTGTTGTCTCTTTGTCTTTGTGTTGAAATGAACCTTTACACAACTCGAGTTGTCGCTTTGGTGGACGTGGAATGGTATTGGACTTTTCGGGTCATGATCGTGTTGGGTTTCTTGTGTTGTGTCTACAATTGCTACCCCTACACATTTCACATGCTTCTTAATATTGTTATGGATGCATTTTCATGTGAAATTAACGTGAAGTGTAAAATTAGTAGACCAAGGCAATCGTTTTTCTCCTCTTTTTTTTTTTAATGGAGTTAGGCAGACCTTTACGAGGTGCGCACCCGGGTCTTGAACTCCTAACCTTTTGTTGGAGAGTGTAAACCCCAGCGAATGAGCTGCACTCTTTTGGAGCAAGGCAATCTTTTTTTTTTTCAACATAGAGGCCCAAGCCAAATGCAAACGTGGAATGTGAAAGTCATGACAATTTGCACCGAGACCATTAGCTGACCGGTATGGCTTAACATGGTCGGTTCCAAACCGGTCCGACTGTTTTAATCGAAACGGAACGGAGTCAAGAATCAGTTGAAATCAGAACCAAGCTCGGAACTAAGGACCACCCGATTTTGTTTTAGTCCACCAAACCGACCCAAAATATGAATTAGCGGTTTCAAACCATTGGTTCCAGTATTTCTTTATATTTTTCCTTAATTTTAAATTTTTTTATAGACTTTTAATGGTTTTTGGCGATTTCAAACTCAAACCGAGATCGTCTCTTAACCAGTTCAAGATCGGTTCGGTAATGATTATAGGTTTTAGGGTACCCAGAACCGGTTATATCTAAGTAAAACTCTGTCAATCCTATTTATAGTGGCAAGTTTGATTGTAGGGGGAGTGCATGAGTTTGAACCTGATTTTGGCTTTGGCCTCTCGTTTAAAAAACGGACATCATAAGTCAACTTGTGGGTCAACTCCTTAGCCAGGGCGAGGTATTGCTCTTTTGTGTCAGACAGGCAAATTTTTCTTATAGTTCCCTCTACGTACATAAAAAAGCTGAATCTGCCGTTAAATATTTGCAATAAAAAAAGACATATGTGTATACACACACATATATATATATAAATACATAAATAATAAAATAGTTTTATTATACATACATATGTATATATATTATATAGTTTTTTTAATTACATATATATTTTTCTATTGCATGTATATACACGTATATAAAGTTTTTTATTATATGTTGCGGTCTTGCTTTTAATATAAACTGAGATTTTCTAGTCTGACTCCCAATTTTTTTTAGGGCCGGACTGGGTTCGACCCATTTTGACATATGTACTTATGATGTTACACCTTGTATAGTGTTACATGATTATGTTGTTGCTATAAAAGAGGCAACGTGTTGCACTTATACTAGCCGACCACCTTTTACGGCATTTGAGTCATACCAGTGAGCTTAACTCATCAGCACAAATGACTTAATATGATACATTCCTACGTTAAAATTTTTATAGTTATATAACAGAGGAAAGCTCGTGTACAAGCTTCAATATGAGGTTTTCATAGGGAGGAAGAGATCCCCCGCTTCCCGCAAGGACCCATCTTGAATAGGACGGATTTGGAGAGTGGAAACAGGAATGGAGACAGTGATGAGAAAGCAAGGAAATCTTTCACGGGGATTAGGGCAGAGATGGGGATAGGAGATCTCTTTCCCGCCACCTCGCTTCAACCCTTTTCATGCATTCAGGCTTCGCAGCACATCGCTAAGAGAAAACGCCCCAACGCAATGCTCATAATTTGTGTAATTCATGGTATAAAAATCAGACAAAGTTTTACGATGTTTGTCGGAAACCTAACACAACCCTCCTCTTTTATCCGGGTTTGAGACCGGTCATGCAAGGGTGATCCCTTACATGAACGGAGTTAGAACGGAGACTAGAACAATGTTCGAAAATAGGGATGGGATGAAGACTTTGAACTCCGTCCCCGTGTTGCTCCATGAACATTTCCTTATTGAAGTTTAAATGTAACTTTTTACATAAAAACCACAATAAGAATTTCTTTATTGAAATTCATTGTTAAGGTATAATTTATTTGTTATAATAGTTTTATTGTAAATTTGAAAGATATAATCATTATATTCATCCGATATTTGGCTTAACATGGTTTTCTGAATTGTTTATCAAAGCCTATATACTAAATACTCGACACACTAGCTTATGGAAGCTAAGACAAAATTGACACACATTGTTGATGTTCAGCTCATGAGCCAGCTCATGTTTGTTTGTTGTTTTGAATCACAAACCGAATGAGCACATCATGAGCCAAACCAGGAGCGTCTTGGATCATTTACCAGGTTTAATACCAAAATTGGGGACTGAAATCCAAACACAAAATATTAAAATTAAAGTTGGCAAGCTAGATAAACAACTTTGAGGTTTGGTTGCCATCTATTTGGCATATGCTATGCATACATTTTCTTTTGATAGGTGTACTTCATTCAATAAGCAATATTTAGTCCCAAGTTTTCAAATTAGGTGGTTGAGATATGTATGAGTATGTTAGTATTTAATGTTGGAAGTACGTGCATGTGCACGCACAGTTTATATGAAAAATAAAATCCTAATCACTTGTGACATGTTCGTTCATTGCTTTTGATTGATATTGAATATATATATATATATATTTAAAAGTTTTTTTGAAAAAATAAAAAAAACAATTGATAGACATGAGTGAATAACATGAATGATTAACAAGATCCAATCACTTATATCACATTGACCTCGCTGGTATTGACGTTTGAAACTGCCTGTTCTTGCTCCATTGAAACCTGAAATCATAACTAAACCACTCTCCTTCGATAAGGATTTAGTTTATCCCGGTTAAAGTCCAGGTCTATGACGGTTCTCAATTTGGTTCCAGTTCCAGTTCCAGTTCCAGTTCCAGTTCATGCTTTTTCTGTGTTGAAACCTTAACTGGACCACGGATCTCCTGGTTCGGTTTTGGTTCTCTCGGTTCTAGGAGCTGTGTGGGTTTGGTTTGAACCGAGGGGCCGGGTTTAAACAGGCCTAGGACCAATACATTACCGGAATCAGTAATTTCTACGTCTGACCCAAACTCGAAGTATGCTAACTCTCACACTCTCGGCCAATCATCGTCATGTTTAGATCGGATCAAAACACCCGATCCGCTGCAAACAAACGGAAACGTTTACTTCGAGGAGCTCGTTTACGGCGATTCCGGCGTCTCTTCTCTCTCGTGTCGACGCAAACCCTAGAAGCAGAGGCGAGAAAGCAAGAGCCGATTCGAACAAATTCATCCAATCTAATAGGTGTAAAAGGTGATCTCTTCATCTTCGTCCCTTCTTACTCTGCAACCTCCATTGAATTACTCGTCCAATTCGTCCTAATTCCGTCCAGTTCAGGTTATAATTAGGTAGTATGATTCATTATCCATCAGGAAATTTTAGTTTTTTTCTTATAGACTTTGGGATCATAATTTAGGGAATTTGAGGTTGCTGCTCTGTCAAGTTGGGGCAAATTTTAGGTGAATTTGGGTCAGTTTGAAGGCAAGAAAGATGGTGGAGAGTAGTGCTCGGTGTAGGCTTCCTGAAGAAGTATCTGAGAGAAATTTCTCCTATTTTTCGAGCGCTTCCGTGCTCCGGTGTCGATGTGTCCGCATATCCTGGAACTCTCTTCTGAACTCTAGGTCGTTATTGGAGTTGTGGAGGAAAGTCTCGCTGCGAGATTTCTTCTTCCTCATCTACCAGAATTCCCATTTGGTCGCGGCCTATTCCTTCAAGACAAGCAGGTGGAACAACCTTCCGATCTACGGGCGTTGTTCAATCGATCCCAGCCGTGTCCTCCTGCTCGCCTCCTCTGGTGGGCTTTAGAATTAGGAGTTTGACTACCCCACCTTGATTGTATTCAACCCTGTCACTGGGACCAGTGGGGGTTCTCCCTGAGATAGTTTCATTGATATATGGTGAGGATGGTTGCAGACAGAGGGAGCAATTCCCATCGGGTTCTTGTGACGGGGACTGTCAAACCAACTTCCAATGAGAGTATCATTGAGGCTTATGATTCTAGAGTTGAGGTCTGGGATCACCATGTTATGAAGCCCTCACGATTTGGCTGAATAGATTTTTCAACTGTTTAGCTACTCCAATGAAGATTCTGAGTGGTCACACAATGGAAGACCGTATACTCAATGAGACACAATGGATGACCGTATACTCAATGAGGTTATTAGAAAAAAATTGTAGTGGCATGTTAGAAAGAAATTGAGAGTGGTACCAATATATGACAAAATAAGGGAAAATCATGTAAGATGGTTTGGACATGTAGAAAGATATGTAGCCGACTCCATCTAGTATGGAAAAAGGCTTAGTTGTTGTTATTGTTAGTTACTCCGGTGAATGTGGCTTGTTGCTACCATCTGATTTGTCCTTACCTTACGGAAAGGCAGTGGACCAATCTCAATGTCAGGATGCAGTCCGGGGATCTGTGGAGCCCTTCATTGGTGATGTGTGGTGATAAGATTCTCGTGAGTGGCAAGATTGTTGTGGATTACTGTATAAGAAGCATATGCATTTAGGAACTTAAGTGGGAAGATCTGAAGTGGGTGAGGGTTGAAGAGATGCCCAATGATGAATTCACTAAGTTTATCTCTTCGTATTTTGTATTGCTTCAATGCCAGCGAAGAATGATTTCATGTGCTTTAGCACCCATAGGGTGTGTCAGTCTGTAATCCATCACTTGTCAGAAAGGAAGTGACCCTAAAGCAGTGATTAGCTGAGAATAATGAACGGAAAAAGGATCATATGGTGGCTATGGGAAGAAACAATCTAGTTGTCTTGCCATATGAGCCTAACTTGTCTGGAAAAGTTGGAGTTCTCGGCAAATGAGTGCACTGCCTAAACTCTTTTTACCATTGCACCTGTGCTACTATGACGATGGTTTTGCCACTAAACTTTGAATGTTTGGTTGCATATGTTGTTTCATGTGCATATCCATCATCAATTTGAAAAGATATGCATTCTTTGTTCACACAAGTTAATTTTCTCCTGTGTTTGAATGTTTGGTTTTACATGAGTAAGGTAAAGTTTCGTGTTCTTTCTGGAGCTTGCATGTGATCCTTTTTTGTGGTCATGTAAGTGGTTTTACATTGAATGCATTTGTGTGTTGTCCACGACTTGCACTCCATTTTAAACTACTGCTTTAAAACACCGGTGGTGGTTATCCATCTTTTTACGTGTAATCAACAGATTTATGTCCTTTTTTCTTTGCAATGCATCATTATAGCTTCTACTTTTGGGGATTATTTTTTGAATCGGACATGATAGACACCTCAGTGGTTGCCTCTGTCGTTCTTGATCGTGCCCCCTTTTTCTTTCACCAGATTCTCCCTATTATTGGGTGAAAGAAGCTTATAAGATGGAAGTTACTTGCTTTGATTCCACAATCTGTACCAGAGATTGGGCTACTTTGCTTTCTGTGTCTGTGTGCGTTGCATAGGGGTGTTGGGTTTTGATTGCTCTCGAGCTATGATTTTTGCTATTGGCTGTTTGCAGCTTGGTTGGTGGTACTTATGTGGGTAAGTTGTGGAAAAGATGTTTAAACATGGAGTGTGGGAGGGATCACATTGTTGTGATTGGTTGAGGAGAAACAAAATCAATCATATTTAGATTAGCGAAAGACTTTGAGATGTAGATGCTTTGGTTTTGGACGGTTGATATGGTTCATGATCACAGTGTGTAACATCTAAATTGGTGTTCCATTACAACTGTTGGAGATTGGGGCAATTTATCAAGGAAAGGCCCTTAATGAAAACTGGAAGGTAATTAGGGCTACACTTGTAGTAATACTATGCTCCCTTTCTCTCTCCTGTGTGCATCTGTGTCATGCAAATGCAGAAGCATGCGTGCACACACTTAATTTGATGTAAAAGAAAAGGACGAAGAATAATGAACAAAATCAATGTTCTCATCAAGTGATTAGGTTGTTGGCTTTAGTTACATGACTGGTTATTCGATGACCTTGTTTTAGAAGTGGGAAAAAGTTTGCTCATTTTGATTTATTTGTTATTTCTACTATCACCACCACCACTACTACTGTTATCCTCATCTTGTCATCATTACATTCTACTGTAGCTTCATGCTTTTCCATTTTGACAGCTGTATCTGCGAATCAACAGTTTGTGAAGTAGATTTCTCTGTTTTCGAATATTTCTAGACTGGCTGCAGGAGGCCGTGGAGGTTCATGTTCCCAATGCATATGCTTGTGCGCTAGCTGCCTGGCCCAAGTAGTGGTCTAGTGCCACGTGTTTTAGTCCTGGTACCTAGTCATTCCATGCGTTGACAGGCATGCTTAAACTTCAGTTGATCTGAACGGTCTCCACCATGATGTGGTCATACGGCAGCAGATGGCATGTTTTGATCAGATTACTCAAATTCAAGGTTCTACTATTTAGCATGCATTTGTGATGGATATCTCTGAATCTTATGATGGATCCATGATTTTGAATTAAGATTAATTTCCATGTTTGAACTATATCAAATTTGACAAGAATTAGCATAACATTATGTAAGTAATTTACTTTTTTTTATTAGATGTACATATATTGTATAAAAATATAAATCTAACTATACAGAAAATTTTCTGAGAATTTCTTGCATTTCCGCTTAAAATACAACGAAAAGTTCTCTCTGGATGATATTTCCTGATGAAGTAGATTCATGGTTATGTATTGGTCAATATGTATCCCCTCTCAACACATCACATGTTCCTTATATCTTATCAGGCAACTTTGGTGTCTTCAACCTGTTTTGGCCCTTTTGGGCTCTATGCATTTTGTAATCATGTCAGAAATGCTTTAATCATGGTCTTAATTGTCTGTTGTGTTTTGTTGTTCTTGCAGTTTCAATCACATCTGTGGAGATGAAAATACTGTTTTATGGTGGCCGCTAAACTAGCAAACATCTTGGTGACATATTGAGACATTGTGTTGGGATTATGTGGACTAATGTCTTCAGGATTGTAAGATTCTGCACCTTGCTCTCTTGTTTGTCTTTTTTATGCTGTAATGTTTATGTTTGCCTCATTCAATGATTTCTAGGAATGCTCTGCGACATTTCTCATGCCACATCCTTGGTAAACATTGTACCTCCAACAATTTCCCCTCCTTTATGGTGTTCCATACATATAAAATCAAGTCTAGCATATCCTTCATGGCCAAGACTGGGGGAAATTCTCTATGGAGCATCATATTCATCACGTGAAGTAAACTTTGAACACAAGAAACCTCAGGGAACTGCAACTTTCAGAACATTTACTGCTAGTTAAAAGTAAAAATTTCTAATTTGCAGCTTCTAGATGGTACTTATTTTTCAACATATAATGAAATTCAACTGGCAACAGAAACCTCCATTCTACAATTTATGCATTTGATGTTCCAACAATACCAAAAAAATGGAGACTAGCCGCCACAACTGAGAAAAGAGAAACAAGAAAATAACAATGACGGTTGATGCATATAGAAAGTTATAGTGATCTTAAATACAAGCTTCTTGTGGGAAGTTGTCAAGTTCTTTTTGATCTCTTTTTGTTTGTTGCACTTTGCATATTTTGGATGCAAAACATGGTGCACAGGGAGGAGTTTGATATGGTATTTTGAGTGTTAATAGTTAAAGATCAAATTGAATCATGGGGTCTTCATGGCTGCCATCTATCTTAAGTCTCAAGTAGGGGTATAATCGAGCTGAGCCAAACTCGAGTATAGGCTAGCTGGACTTGGCTCGATCCTTGAACAACTTAGACTCAGGCTTGAGCTTGGTCAAGCTGCAATTTTGAAGTTCAAACTCCGCTGAAGCTTTATTTTAAAAGCTTGAGCTTGGCTTGAAAAGGCTTGATAATTTAGTTAGAAATAACCTTTTCTTTAAAAAAGTTGAAATGCTTGTATGATATAAGCGAGGTTATATACTTATATGTGCACCCCAAAAGCAATTCGTGTGGGTCCCATGGACCACATGCTTTCTTCCTAACAGCTCATCATTCAATGCTCTCACAATGTACATTGTCTCGTATTTATAGCCATTTATTGTGTTTCTTTTGTATTTGGCCTTCGACATGAGACTAATATATGTTGTGTTACTTTTAAATGATTATATGTTGTTTCTAAATTCTTTTCTGTAAATTTCAAACAGGGTGGGCTGCATCATGTTTCCTGGTTCCAGTTACTTCCTTCCGAGTCCGATTCTGGTGGTTTCACTGAGAAAAGGTATGCCTCTTCGTATCTCATATGTTTCTTCTTCGTCTCCCTTTGATGACTTTGGCCTTGATCTTTTATCTTGCTGGTCTGGGGTACATATGCGGTGTCAGTGCCAAGATAGAACAAAGAGATGCTGCTACTTTTTTGGTTCTCTCCTCACATGTCCAGTTGCAGAATGGAGGATTCCTCAGCACCTGGACTAATTGTTTTGTTGGTCCTTGGGATCCTTCTCAGGGCATTTACAATCCAGGTGAAGTTCTGGAACGGTGCTGTTAGTTCTTTTCTGATGTTTGGGTACTTTTCTACACTGCTTGTTTAGGACTCTTGGTATGAGCGTAAATCTATGATGTACAGATGAAAAAATCAAGCTTTGGCTTTTTCTCCCGGGAAAGCATTCAACAATTGTTGAACAGGCTCAGCCTGCAGTGTCAAAGTTAAGAGGTAACTTGCAATCAAGTGCTGTTTTCTCCTCATTTTCTAGTGCGGGGATGGGCATATCAGTTCATTTCTCTATTCAAGGAATAATTGTCCTCAGGACTCCCACTCATGTCCCATAGCTAGGAGCCCAAGCTCCTTGCTGTTGTTAGTGATGCTTTTCTGTTTATGATTGTTATTTCATACTTTTTTTGTTGAAGTTACTGCTATGGGGCTCTGGTCAGCCCCTGGGGATTCAGAAGAGGTTGCAGTTGCTCTGTCGCAGGCACTGCGAAATCGTATTGAGAGGTGAGTCCTTTTAAAGGATTTCATTTCTTTAATTATCTGGGTTACTTAAAGGCGTCATGTAATACTTTCTTTTGTTGTCAGAACACTGAAAGGGTTGTCTTATATCAGATTTGGGGACGTATTCTCAAAAGTTCATTCTTTTGCACAGAGTGATAGGTAATCGTACGACAGTTTTGATGTTTGAATTGTTGCTATGCAACTACTTCATCCATTGTCCGACCTTAATAAGATACAACTATATGCTTCACATTGATGTATTTTACTTTGAACTTGTATAATAATAATGCAGTGGCTTTTGTTTTCTACAAAGGTAAAAGTTATATTTCCTCGTGTGGGAAAACAAGAAGCGTAATATATATCGACTTTCACCCTCTTTTAGGTGCTGCAAGTCAAGGTCCTTCCTCTTTCAAATTGCTTTTGCTTTAGGCTGAGAGGAGGAACACTGTTACACTGGTTTTCTTGACCTCGGTGGCTTGTCCTGATTGTATTCGTGACATTGTCTGTTATAGTTGAGAAAAGAAAAGACATACAGCTGGTTCACATCATTGGTATTTCTCGTACAATAGTCTATACATGTCCTACAAGGAGCGTAAGGTAGTGACAGCTACAGTTCTGCAGTTATTCTTGGGACTTTTGAGGCGATTGCTGATATTTTGTGTCCAAATCACCACACGTGTGTATATTGCAATAGTTGGAGATTATTACCTTTTACACTTAAAGGAGGTAATATCTCAATAGTAACAAATAGAGAACAGTTGTTTTATTAGTATCATAAAGGAAGGCGATATTTCAGGAAAATCCATCATTTTTTACTGCATAACTATTTATGAAAATAAATTATTAATGCTCAAACCAAAAATATTTGTATTTGAAGTATTCTAAGATGCATTGGTATTATCATTAGAATGAATGAATAAGATAAAAGTTTACCGGTAGTTTACAAATTTCTTGGGGTGAACGCCTGTCCTACATACTAAGGCCACATCATGAGGCTACCAGAGGAAAGAAAGTAGATTTTGCTTGTGTCCAGTCCATGACTTATTCTTGCTTCGATTGCTTTTTGTAGGTATTGTTATTCAATTCTCACTATATTCTGTTGTTAGATTAAAATATTTTCTTATCATTTCTTATTTGGAGCTTATTCAGTATTTATACTTGTGTAACACCAGATTTTTTATGTTGCAGGAGAATATTCCCAACTTGTGAATTCGTCTTTGCTGCCACAGAAGATGCCATTTTTGTCCATGCAGTGATTTCTGCAAAGTTAGTGTAACATGCACATTGTATTCCCTTGGAACTCCTGATGCAAAAGCCTCTCTCTGCTTGCAAAGGATGTTAACATAATCCAGTCTTTGCTTGGTCTTGCAGACGAGTGAGAAGGCTTTCTGGTGATGACCTGGAGATGGTCTTGAAGCGTCACTCTTCTGTTAAGTTTGGAGACAAGCTTTCAGGTTTTGTTTTTATTTTAAACTGTTAGGATTAGAAGAAGTGGTTGAGTTGTTTGGCTTTATTCTTTGCAACGTCTAGGGTTGTTCATTGTGCTGTTCTCATTTTTTAACCTTTCTCCATTTTCTTGGTTCTATAGTGCATATTTCTCTATGTAGTCATTTTTGGATGTCTGACCTTGCTTCTATTGATTTTGTTAACTGGTGCAAGCCTACCTAGATGTCTTTCATCAATCTATATGTTGTGCTCTCATTCCTTGCTCTGAAACAGGTGCTGTATTAAACATGTTTATAAGCGTTGAACACTTTATCTTGAAAATCTACAAGTTATATATGTACACACACACACACACACACACATATATATATATATATATATATATATATATATAGAGAGAGAGAGAGAGAGAGAGAGAGAGAGAGAGAGAGAGAGAGAGAGAGAGAGAGAGAGAGAGAGAGAGAGAGAGAGAGAGAGAGAGATGGGGTGGGGAAATCTAGTTGTAATGGTTTGGTGAATCTAGTCATACTGTCTAGTATGGCAACAGGAAAGGCTCCCATTTGGCATTCTGTCTGACTTTGTTATAGAAATGTGCCTTGTAGGATTACGACCTACATTATACACGTCAAACACGGATAATAGTAACAATGTATGCTTGATTCCAGTTGGATGATGGGCAACTGATGTCCATTTCTGGTAAATCATGAGTTTTGAAATAAAGCGTGATAAGAGGTTGGGAATCTTGGGATCATAAGGGTGCGTCTACATGTGCAGCCCATGCCAAATGTAGGAGGCACAACTCATGGGCCAGCCTGCTGATGTTGAAAAACAACGTAAGGGCCTATGTGGGCCCTGGTGCAAAGCGGCCCCCATCTGCATTGTGCATGGTGGCATCTTTGGGGCCCTTTCCCACACAGGCTGGTGGGGCAAACGCCCCCTAAAGAGCCCATGCCTAGTATCAGTCTGGGATGTTGGGTGCTGGGAAACAGTGGGCTGTAGGCATTCCTAACTTTCCATGATGTTGCAGGAGCTGATTTCTTTCGGAATTGAATCCATGATCTCTTGGCAGCAGCCCAACCCTCCATTCGACATGATGGCACAAACACACACAAACACACTAACACAATACCCACACACATATAAGTTGAAGTGCAAATAAGAACTATTCATGATGATTTGCAGTTTTAACCGCAAACATGCAACTAATCATCTTCTACCCTACCCACTCTTAAGTTCACATTTCCTATCCTACATTATCATAAATATACAAGGCCTTCTGCTGGAATATGAATATAGAATACGAAGACAGCCCTCAACGATGCTAGTTAACTTATAATGACTTTACCTTGACCAGAAAGAATATGCTGCTATTGTTGACCCATTTGTTAAGTGATCAGTATATTGCAAACCATAGAGTAATGAGGCGACCCATTAGAGTATATTGGGGAAAGAGGAGGATGCATAAGTACCTTAAACCCGACCAAGCCCACACTAGGTGTGTCGTGCTAGAGGGACTGAAATGGTGACGCCCCAGTACCGCTTTCAGCCAAGTATGCTTAACTTCATCCAGCATGGGAAGGTTGCAGTCCATGTTAAACGATTTGACATACCAAATTTTCTCTTGATGGTCCTTCTTGGCTCTACCATAGTCTTGTTTTCACTGAAACCAACCTTGAAGGTATGTGCTATTTTTCCTGCATATGACGCACACAGAGATACATGGGTCAGTTCCTTGAACTGTCTTGGTTTCTGTCCTTCAGTTATATCATGGTCTGCCCTTAAATGATCATCATTTAGAAGTATAGATGTTTTAATGTTTTGGGTGATGGTTTGAAAGTGATACTATGGACTGTCTATATTACCGTTCTTGAGTGAGGTTTCAAACCTTGTTATTCAATGTAGTTAAGCTTGGGATTTGCATCATCTTGGACTCTGACTGCTTCTTAAATCTCTGATGCTTCATGCTTCAATTTCTAAAATTACTTCTTAATACACAAGGATTTGTCGCCAGACAATTGGCCAATCCCACAAATTTCTCTTTTCTTTTCTCATTTTTTCTGCTTGTATTCATGAGTTTGTATATTGACAGTCATCGTTTCTCCTCATGGAATGAGGGGCAGGCTTAGCGGCTGTTGTCCAGGGGATCTTGTGAAGCATGTGTATTCCAGGTGCACTTCAACATTTTTGCCTTAACAAATTCATTCCTCTTTTTATGTGGTGACAAATATAAAGTCATTAATAGGTGTCCCTTTGCATGATAAATATCCTATCCCTTATGTATCTTAACGTATAAGCATTGTGACTTTCTACTATGAATTTTTGGTTACTATCGAGTTGATTGAAACAATGTGCAGCAAGGGTATAGTCACTGGGATTCCTTCAACTGTTACTCAGTCAGGTTGCAATCTCCGTGGGAGTAGTTGCTATGCAGAAGTTGCTCTGGATTTTCCTTGTGTGGAGGCTGAGAAGATCTCAAATTCCCAGAAGAAAACTTCTAGGCATGATGTTTCAGATAAAATGCTTTCTGGCATAGTCGGGAAGGGAGAGCAGAAGCAGGGGCCATCAGATCATGTATCACTTTCTGAGAAGGCATTTATTTATCCAGCTGAAGCAGTTCTGGTCCCAGTTCCCAATACAATGTTGGCTAGATCATCTCTGAGAAGGCATGTCTCTTCTATTTATTGTTAACCAAACATGTCTCACATATAAAAATATTAAGGTATACACTTTTTGAAGCTACAGATTTTGGTTGAGAGAATGGGCTGGTGCATCATTGCTTGAAACGGGTGCATTGTCAGATTTGAACAGTTCAGTAGCAAAGCAGTGGTAAGTACGACTTTAATTCTCCTTTACTTTTAGCACAGTAAACTGAAGGATATTGGTGCTTGGTGTGAAAAGAGGTTTTTTATGGATGCCTCTGTCTACTGTCTACATTTACTTTACGGTTCTTTCTTTACATGTGTCTGTTAATCTTTACATGTGTCTGTTAATCATGGTGCATGCAAACATATGATAAGGGTGTAACCTGTATCTCTTGTTTGGGATCCTAAATTTCGTGGAATTTGGTTGGTGGAAACAATTTTGTAGTAATGGAAACATTGGAAAGTATCCGACGGGAATGAGACTCATGTGGAGGCCCAAGAGTCTCAAGGAACAGTTCTGTAGTGACATTTCAGAGCAAAATGATGTGTAGGATCTTTAAACCTCTTATATATATGTGTATATGTATGTAAAATGTGTATACTGGGTGGCTGAAGTGTTGAGAATATATGCATATGCTGTTTTAAGTGTTATTTCTGTAATTTCTAATAGTTGGGTATTATTGTAATTGCCCATAGTACTAAGGGGTATTTTGGTCATTTTTTGTTTTACAACCCATTATATAAGGGCTGGAAGTTTGTATTAGGGTTAAGAGGTTGTGATTAAGAAAGAGAGAAAGAGAGGGGGTCGGCCTCCATTGGAGGTCCGCCTCCCTCCTTCGATCTCCCATGTATTTTTTACTCTTCAATGAGTTGTTTTATATTCCGCTTTGCTACTCCCAAATTCCAACATGGTATCAGAGCTTTCGTTCGATTGGAGTAGCACCTGTGAGTTGTTCAACAGAACTACGTGATCTTGCGGAAGTTGTTTCGGAGACTATTTCAAAGTGGCAGGACATTGGGCTCGATCACTTCAATATATTAGATGCATTCTATGCAGAACCTCAAAGGTATGCTTATACTTTTCAGAATTATGTCTTTGTGACTAGGGTTATGCAAGAAAATGAATCTGCCGGTGGAATTAAGCCTCTGCGACTGATGGAAAGAAGTGTCTTCAGTGATCAAATGTTTTTTGTTCGTGCTGTTCATGAAGCAAATTGGATGAATGAAATAGAGATCAGCATCTATGATTCATGGTTTGATCGTGTTGTTTCTTGCCTACCTAGACTTATCCCTGATGGTTTTATATATTTAAGAGCTAGTCCTGGTACATGCCATAAGCGATTGATGCTAAGGAAAAGGGCTGAAGAAGGTGGTGTGCCACTGGACTATCTGCGAGACCTGCATGAGAAACATGAAAGCTGGTTGTTTCCTTTCCAGAGTGGAAATCATGGGGTGCTATCAGTCAGTCAGTTACTGCTCCACACGGACACCTCCTTGCATCCTGATATAATAGATCGAGTATTTTATTTAGAAGGAGATCATATGCACTCTAGTATCCAAAAGTTGCCGGCTTTGGTTCTTGATTGTGAACTCAACATTGATTTCAGCAAAGATATTGAAGCAAAAGAAAGGTACGCTCGCCAAGTTGCTGAATTCTTTAAATTTGTCAAGAAAAAGAAGGAGATGCCCTCTTCTGAATCTAGCAAAGATGGGGCTGCTAGTCAGCATAAGATTGTCCTGCCTCGTTCAGGAGAATTCTGGACTCCAGATAAAAATCTCTTCCAGTCTTCATCACTGAAGCCATTCGATTTCCGGCGGGCAATGTCATTCTTATCCAGTTAGCTGCACATGCAATATATGGCAATGTTGAATATCAAATGCTGAGGCTGAAAAAGTAAGTTATAGATTGCTTTCCTGATTTTGTGGAAAGCAAACCAGAAAGGTAGATATGAAAAGTAGATTTCCTGATTTTGTGGGGAAGGAAACCAGAAAATAGTTGTAGAAAATGATCTTCCTTATTTGGTGGAAACGATAAGATAAAAAAGGGAAGTATTATCCCCATGGTTTTAGGAAAGAAAAAGTGATAACTGTTGTCCAATCATATGCATAAAGAAAGTCACTGCACAGAAAGAAAGGATAAAAAAGAAGATGGTTAGTTACTTAGTGGGCCCACTCATCCCAAATATTGTGAGATGTGCTGAGAAAAGTGCTCTAAATTAGAAGAAAATTGCTGATTGAATTTGAGTTTGATTTGGAGCTTCCAATTTCAAACAATAACTCCCCAGATTTTTCGGAAGATGTTTTAAAGAAAATGGAGATCAATGGCAGGAATTCAAGACGCGAATGCCCTTGCCATAGTTCCTGTACAGCTTAAAGCCCTTATAGATAAATTGATAATGATATTGCCATTATAGATAAATCATTTGGTTTTGATACTGCCATGGAAGAAGCTCAAAGGGCTATCAATGCTGCTCACGTGGAAGCTGAAAGTGCTGAGAACGGTGTTGGAGTCTTGAAACTTATGGGTTGTTATAGTGGGTTTATTGCTATGTTTGCAACATTGGCAAGTTAAGATGTTGACTGCTGCCTGATCCCAGAGTCACCATTTTATCTAGATGGACAAGGTGGACTCTTTGAATTTATTGAGCAATGCCTTAAAGAAAATGGACATGTGATCATTGTAGTCGCAGAAGGTGCTGGACAGGAGCATGTTACTGAAAGCTTGCATTCATTTGATGAAAAAGATGCTTCTGGGAATCGGCTTCTCCTTGATGTTGGTTTGTGGATCAATCAAAGGGTCAAGGATCATTTTACCAAGGAGCGCAAAATGACAATAAATCTCAAGTTCACTTGCAGATTCTACTTCTTGACAAGAAGCTTAAGCCCGCAACAGATTGAATTCGTAGTGAAGGACACTCTTGAATGACTTATGACAACCAAAGTGCAAAAAAAAAAGAAAAGAAAAGAAAAGGATTACGAAGAGATGCTAGTTGAAGAATATGTTGCACAATCATATGTAAGGCAACAAGAATCAATGATAAAGGTCATGTGCAGTACATTGAAGAAGACGTTACGAGTGGAGTTGCAACTTCTTTAACAAGAGATCAATCGTGTTGAAAGAGTGAGAGAGATGTTCAGAAAACAATATGAAGAAAGCAAGAAAGAGAAGGCAGCCGTGTAGGGGCACCAATGTTCAATTGTGGGCAGATTGGATGGAATGTCTCTAATCTGCCAATTCTTAAAAGTTTACAGAAAAGAGATAGATTCTGAAACAGAAATGATTGTATTTGTAGCCAGTGAAGTTGCAGGAATTTATAGCTATGAAAGCTGCTTGAAAAACAGTCATGAAGGCTGAATTTAAGAATTGTTGCAGTTAAAAAGCTGTTGAAAATTATCGCAACCATGAAGTTGCTAAAGAACAACCTTGAAGGCTAATTAAGAGAAAAAAGAGAGGGCGGCGGCTTCTAGGAGTACTGCACGTGCCAAATTCCATCTTCTACATCATGTTGTGTAAGAAGGCATAAAAAAATATAGAGAAGAAAGAGAGTGCGGTGGCTCCTAAGGGAGACTGCACATGCCAAATTCCATCTTCTACATTATGTTGTGTAAGCACCAACTGCACCCAGGAAGGCACAAAAAGTGTATATGGTCCATCTTCTACATTATGTTGTGTAAGCACCAACTGCACCCAGGAAGGCACAAAAAGTGTATATGGTAGAGATTAGAATTTCATAGTTTAAAAGGAGAAAGAGAGAAAGGCGATCCAATTCCATCTTCTAATGATTAAAAAAGAAGAAAGTGAGAGAGAGACGGCCTAATTCCATCTTCTATGTGTTTTTAGACTGTACTTTATGATTAAAAGAAGAAAGTGAGAGACAGGGGCAACTGGATCATAATAGTCAGCCTATCCAATTCCATCTTCTATCAAGTGTTTGGTTGGTGGTTTAATCATCTTAATGATCCATAAGTTCGGTGAAGTAAAAACAAGTGTTTCAACTAGTGTGCGCAGTTATGAAGGTTGTTAGAAAAAATATTGCAGTCTTGAAGGTTGCTTGAAATTAGACAGCCAAGAGGGCTATAAAATTGAGAAAAGATGCAGAAAATAAGAATTCGTACGTAGTAAGTGTCTTCTTATTTGGTCAAACAGCAGAATTGGAAATAGAAGAGAAAGATAGAATGCAGAAAATCAGTCTATTTCACAACATATGCATGACAAATAAAATCATAGAAGAGGCCAGAGGAATTTGTTGGTATAGAATATGACAGTATCACCAAGAAGCATGAAAATTAAAACCTTGAGTTGTTGAAGTAAACAGCCAGGAGGGTTGGAAAAACGAATGCAATCACCATGTGAATGGGAGCAAACCGACTAGTATGAGCAGAATGTGTATTATGCTATTTGAGTGGTAGAAAAAAGACAACAAGCCAATACACCGGCAGCAGCCACCATGTGAAGGGGTGTTGGAAAAGTCGTGTGAAGTGTGTATGGTAGAGATAATACCTCTTATCATAAAAGATCAACTTTCTCAAGAGTAGAAAAATATGACTTTTGAAGTGTAACTGTCGAATCACTTCATGGAGAAGAAGAAAAAGAGAGGGAACAATCGACACCCATAGAAGGGTCGTGTGTTACCCATGTGTTCTTGATTGTTCAAGTTGATTTAAAGAAGTCTCGAAGAGATCGTTAGTGCACGTGTGGTGAAGAAGGAATCAATTTTTTTGGCAAGTTTGGAGTTCGAAGTATCTCACTCCCAACTTGAGGGGGGGTGTTGAGAATATATGTACTGCTGTTTTAAGTGTTATTTTTATAATTTCTAATAGTTGGGTATTATTGTAATTGCCCGTAGTACTAAGGGGCATTTTGGTTATTTTTTTGTTTTACAACCCATTATATAGGGGTTGGAAGTTTGTATTAGAATTAAGAGGTTGTGATTAAGAAAGAGAGAAAGAGAGGGGGGATGGCCTCCATTGGAGGTCCGCCCCCTCCTCCGATTTCCCATGTGTTTTTTCCTCTTCAATGTGTTGTTTTATATTTTGCTTCGCTACTTCCAAATTCTAACATGAAGGCTTGCCTTTTCATTCCATCCCTGGATGCAATTGTCATGATCATATGGTCGGAACTGTTGCTTTGAGCCTTGACCTATCATAACACAAGTTTTTGCTTTTGAACATGCAACCAGAGACGTGCATGTGCATGTGAATGAAAAATGCTTATACATAAATAGATATTGGTGGTTATGCATATCTGTAGACACCCAAAAATTTTCTCAAAATAATTTGGTCTTTTAGAAATTTTACCTTTTTAAGAAAAAATCACGGTTTTAAGTCTTTTAAGGGTTTTCAAATAAAGACACCTTAAACAAACTCATTTTCGTACCAAAATTTTGTGGCAGCCTCAAAATAAGGGTAAATGACACCCCTTTTAAAAAAATCCCATTTTAACAACGAGCCAAAAAAATGACTGCTTTGCCCTCAAGCCCAAATTGGCAGCATTTTGTCTATTCAAATGATCTTATCTAAAGAAATGATGGTTTCAAACAATTTTCTTCAAAGAAATAAATAGAAATGATACATTGGGAACCAAACCCAAAAATGTTTTCTAAATATCAAAATTATCAAAAAAAGCCTTTGAAAATCAATTCAAATTCAAATCAGGCCTAAAATACTCGCCAGATTGAGGATAGTCCTACTCCGGAATCCTATACCCATTAAAGTGTTAAAGAGGTTCGAGACCCAACACCCATCGAAAAGGGTTAAAGAGGTTCGAGACCCAACACCCATCGAAAGGGTTAAAGTGGTCCGACACCCTACACCCAATAAAGGGTTAAAGTGGTTGAAACGGTAAAGACTAACTGACGGAGCGAAATCAGGTTGCCCGTGCAAACGAACACTGGGAATGGAACTCAGTTGTTTTTAAAGAAGATTTTAATAAAACTCGATGTTTTCAAATATATTTCAAAACAAAATGGTTTTAAATAATCAAAAGAAATATTTGAAACCATTAATCAGAAATCAAGCGCAGGATTCAAGTCCGATTCAGGGATAAAGCTACAAATCAAATCTAAGAGGGAGTGAAGCATCCCAATCCGATCTCGAAGCAAAAGCAAGAATGCAAGGACCAAACTCATTCATCAAACATGGACCGTGACAAAGGATGGAGTCCCATCGACTAAGATAGACCTAACATACCTTGGCCGAACCACACTAGATAAGCCTAACCCAACCAACTAGACCTAACGTACCTTGGTTGGACCAAAATAAGAGGCTATGCCTCACCATGACCCAACCACCTAGCTGATTGGACTCAAATCATGTTAGCTCAAGCCATTAACCGCACCCACTCGAGTCAAGGGCTGCATGTGCTGGATTCTCCTTGACCTAGGGGACCACAAAATCACTTGAGGCCATGTGCAACCATGCCTCTTTGGATTGGAGCCAAGAAGAGATCCATTGATCCACATCAAAGAAGGGTCTAGCAGCCTCCTCCCTTGGCTTCTATTTATAGGCCAAGAGAGGACGATCTCCAACATTGGAAGCATTGGAGGGACTTGCCAAGACTTGAGAGAAGTGTAGGAAGGGGTCTAGGAGAGAGAGGAGGTGCTGCAAAGAGAGAGAGAGAGAGAGAGAGAGAGAGAGAGAGAGAGAGAAAAGAGAGAAAAGAGAGTGAGAGAAGAAGAAGAAAGGGAACGTCCCCTCCCTCCTTGGAGTCATGTTCCATTGGAGGCTTTGTGAGTAAGTTTCCTTTCTCATTTGTTGGTCTTAACACTCTCTTATTCTAGTGAGCTTATATGTGTAGATTCAATGTCTTAAATTTCAGCTCATTCGAAACAGCGGTCTAGAAATGAAAAGTAAAACAATAGACGTATGCAGGATGCAGAAAAACAAAGTTTCAGTTTTAGAACATACATGCATGCATCCATCCGAATTTAAAAGCCATCCACAACTAAATTAAAGCAAATGACTGAAAGAAAATGAATGTAAATACATATTTAGCTTGAGCATAGAGAGGATTAGGAGATATAAGAGTATATAATATAGAGAGGTAGAGAAACATGTAAACAAACAAGTAGCATGCATAAGCATAAACAAAAGGAAACGGGCAACACTTCTACTTGTTATTACATGGGAGAAGATTAGAGCTCCATTAATACAACCCATTTTCAAATTGAATATGAAGAAGAGAGTGTTAAGACCAATAAATGAGAAAGGAAACTTACTCATAAGGCCTCCAATGACACACGACTCAAAGGAGGGAGGGGACGTTTCCTTTCTTTTCTTCTCTCACTCTCTCTCTTGTTGTAGTACCTCCTCTCTCTCCTAGACCCCTTCCTACACTTCTTTCAAGTCTT
Organism: Brasenia schreberi; assembly: GCA_036023115.1. Classification (NCBI taxonomy): domain Eukaryota; kingdom Viridiplantae; phylum Streptophyta; class Magnoliopsida; order Nymphaeales; family Cabombaceae; genus Brasenia; species Brasenia schreberi. Next base: position 5,298,846 of record JAYKKT010000059.1, on the reverse strand, counting down.
GGCAAGTCCCTCCAATGCTTCTAATGCTGGAAATGGTCCCTCCTTGGACTCTATTTATAGGCCAAGGGAGGGGGTTGCTATACCCTTCTTTGATGTGGATCAATGGATCTCTTCTTGGCTCCATCTTGGCTCCAATCTAAAGAGGCATGATTGCACATGGCCTCAAGTGATCTTGTGATCCCCTAAGTCAAGGAGAGCCTAGCACATGCATCCCTTGACTCGAGTGGGTGCGGTCCTTGGCTCGAGCTAACATGATTTGAGTCTAATCGGCTAGGTGGATTTGAGTCCAATCAGGTAGGTGGTTGGGTCATGGTGAGGCATGGTCTCTTGTTTTGGTCCAACCAACGTAGGTTAGGTTTAGTTGGTTGGGTTAGGCTTAGCTAGTGTGGTTCGACCAAGGTAGGTTAGGTTTACCTTAGTCGATGGGACTTGATCATTTGTCTCGGTCCATGTTTGATGAATGATCTTGGTCCTTGCATTCTTGCTTTTGCTTCGAGATCAGATTGGGATGCTTCACTCCCTCTTAGATTTTGTTCGTAGCTTTGTCCCTGAATCAGACTTGAATCCTGCGCTTGATTTCAGATTAATGGTTTCAAATATTTTTTTTGATTATTTAAAATCATTTTGTTTTGAAATATATTTGAAAACATTGAGTTTTATCGAAATCTTCAAATATTCTTTTCTTTGAAAATAACTGAGTTCTATTCCCAGTGTTTGTTTGCATGGGCGACCTGATTTTGCTCCGTGAGTTAGTCTTTACCGTTTCAACCACTTTAACCATTTGTTGGGTGTCAAACCACTTTAACCCTTTCGATGGGTGTTGGGTCTCGAACCTCTTTAACCCTTTCGATGGGTGTTAGGTCTCGAACCTTTTTAACACTTTAATAGGTATAGGGTTCCGGAGTAGGACTATCCTCAATCTGGTGAGTATTTTAGGCCTGATTTGAATTTGAATTGATTTTCAAAGGTTTTTTTGATAATTTTGATATTTAGAAAACATTTTTGGGTTTGGTTCCCAATGTATAATTTCTATTTGTTTCTTTGAAGAAAATTGTTTGAAACCATAATTTCTTTAGATAAGATCATTTGAATAGACCAAATGCCGCCAATTTGGGCTTGAGGGCAAAGCAACCCAATGTATCATTTCTATTTGTTTCTTTGAAGAAAATTGTTTGAAACCATAATTTCTTTAGATAAGATCATTTGAATAGACCAAATGCCGCCAATTTGGGCTTGAGGGCAAAGCAATCATTTTTTTTAACTCTTTGTCAAAATGATATTTTTTTTGAGAGGTGTGTATTTACCCTTATTTTGAGGCTGCCACAAAATTTTGGTACGGAAATGAGTTTGTTTAAGGTGTCTTTATTTGAAAACCCTTTAAAGACCAAAAACCGCGATTTTTTCTTGAAAAGGCAAAATTTCTGAAAGATCAATTTTTTGAGAAAAGTTTTGGGTGTCTACAATATTGCAAAGGTCTATGTGGTAGCTCTGCTGTTGTTGAAGCTTGTTGCCATCTGATCGGACAAATTATCTGCTGTAGTGCACTCATTTATATGCTTTCTTTAGTCTACATCTGCATTGTCTTGGAAAGATAGGGCAGTTAGTGATCCGCAGGCAAGATCATGAGGTGAGATAACTAGTTGTAGTTTCTCCTTTTTTGATAAATGATCACGACAGTCTTATCAGTGTCTTTCTCGCAGGAAGGTATATTTGCTTTCTAACATGTCTGTTTTCTGGAAATGGTAAAAATGAGTGGCACAGAAAATATATTTGGTGGCGTTTTTGAGAATCTAACCTCATCATGCATGTCATAGTTGTAGCAGCAGTCTTAATAGTAACGATGGGAGTTGTACAAGCAGCCTGAGTACCACATCTAGTGATAGTGATTGTGGAAAAGCTAACAGGACGAGTGATATTGAAGCTGATGCTGATTCTCTTGCTTGTAAGGAGTCTATCTTAACATCCAGCAATCAGTGTGGCGCTGATGGGCAAACAGTGGTAAGGTCCTCGTATGCACTAAAATGATTATCAATTTTTGTTTCTGGACCAAATATGCCTTACTGGAGAGTAGGTTGGCTTAACATTAATAGTAGGCATACACTTAGTCTAAAAAATTTTAAGTGGTTCAGTGGCGTGGGTATGTTTTCTCTTTGTCGGTTCTGTAGAGAATTCATAATTCATAAATCAGAAAACAACGGCAGACAGTTTAAGAATGCTTATGACATCTCATGTGTATGTATTTATTTGCAATGTTTATCTGCTGACAAAACAGAAGCTAAATGCAAATGTTATGGAAAAGGCTTAAACATCTGAAAATGTTAGGTAGGGGAATGCTTCATAGAAAAATTGTAATTATGTTGAGGCTTCTTGAATAAAAGCTTTTCGTAGATGTCCTTTAAAGGGCATAGCAAAACATGAGAAAAAGGAAAATATGAGCTGATAGTGCTAATTGTTGGGGGAAGAGGTGTATAATGATAAATCAGTAACAAGGAGCTGCAATGTCTGAACCTCTTTAATTTCTGGTGCTACATAGTCAAAATATCCAACATCTGCAACTAAAATCGTGCTGTAGGAGTGTGTTCAATCATGGTTTATGCTAATTGCATGCCTAACAGTTGGGTCCATCATGTGATTTTGGATATCCGTATACCATCCTAATATTTACCGAACACGAGCTTTGTACCTTTAGCCATCTCAAAATTTGAATCACATAGTTTGTTAAACGTGATAAAATCTTCTGACCTCAAATAAATTGACACCAAGTTTTGGTACATCTGTGACTTGATGAGATCAATCGCTGTGATTTAAAGTAAGCGACTACCCCATTGTGAGTGGCCACTACCAATGAACTGAGTAGGACAGTAATCCCATTTGCCTCGGGTGGAAAGTAGAGGGGTGTATCATAAGATTAGGCGGCATATTGTAGGTTTATCTACCAATTTTCATATTTATATTTTCTTTCTTTTGAAAATGTTATGATACTTATGTTGTTTCATATCATATCATTGGATAATTACGATATGCCTTGCAAACCGATACTTACAATACTGGTCCTGATAGATCTCAACTTATGGCTTCCACTCATGCAACTTGTGAGGGTTTATTTGCTCTATTTTCTCATCAAGCTGGAGAGAACTTCTTTACGCTTCTCCATTCAAGGGTGTATATTTACTGTGCTGTTTGATTACTTGTTTGTTCTTTTTTCTCTGCTTGTCCTGTTTGTGCATGCACTGATCTTGGCTCCTTTATACCACATTTTTCTGTTCCAGCATTCTAAGCGTGCTCATCCAGACAATGAACCATTCAGTCAACAACAATCATACAAGGCTGCACGCACAGGCTATGACTTCAGCACTAAGGGCTTTTCTTATGCAGCGGATGGATCAGTCGACAATGAGCTCAAAATGGAGCTTAGTCCAGTTGAAGGAAATGCTTCACTGGTTCCCGTTAATGCAACAAATAATAATCTTGCGGCATATTGGCATTGGGATGATGATGATGTGGGAGTGGTTGTGGACATGCAAACACTTATCTCTGAATTTGGGGATTTCAGTGATCTGTTTCAACATGATGTTCTCCCTTTTGGTGAGGTAGTAAGTCGAGCTACTGAAAAGTGGATCATTTGACTGTTGAAACACTGGGCAATCATTAATCTGTTCACGTTGTGCCACATATTCTAACTAGTGCAAGGCTTTATCATTTTTACTCTTTTGGATCTCAATCTAACGGTGGTGATGGCTTTAGGAAGTATATACTGCACTAATGCATTTCCTCTTCACATTTCTGCTGGTGCTTTCTTCGTGTAATATTGTTTGATCTAGATTTTCACAAATAGATGTGCACAAATGCTTGCTTACATACGTAAACTGAATAGTTATAGTAAAATGTATCGTTTCTTCACATAATATAGAATTCTTTACCGAGTTAGGCATATGTTCCATGAAAAAGAAGCAAAGACATTTTTTGTTATCATTTATGAGACTTTCTAATTGGTTTCCCTATGCCACACATACAACAACAACAATAACAACAACTAAGCCTTATCCCCTACTAGATGGGGTTGGCTATTCCTATGCCACATATATTATTGAAAAATACTCTTCTATCCACCATGTCTAGAACATACCTACAGAGATTATGCATTGTGATTCTTGAGGATGAACACTTCAACTAACTTTGTTGATTTAATTTAGACTTTAGAATAACCAAATGTTAGTGATACATACTCTTTTTCCCACTTGAAAACCATTAGTAATCTTGCTGGTGCACATTTATGGTTTCACTATGAAGTATTTTTTGTGCTTTGATTTTCAAATCCATGGGCATGCATTTCTCATATTTGAGAGATGGGAAACTTAGGAATCTATGGTCGCGGATGATGGGTTGTGTCTGAAATCGTTGGAGTCTCAATTCTTTTATGTATTTCAAATGTTAGATAAGAATATGAATCTGCTGCCAGATCAGTGGCTTGCCTGCCATATCATTGTTAAACTTAGAATATCAAAGTATTCAACTAAGTACCACACAAATTGAAAACCAAATGTCATTATTTTATGATGCTCTAGATAACAGTATCTAGTATGGAAATGACATCTCTAAGTGCTGTTCTTGCATACAGCTCCTGATCTTTATCATTCTTCTTGTAAAAATTCTTAACAAGTGAGCTACTTCCTGAATTCGATTCTAACAGTTATATAAAACTTCATGAATATGTTGGACCAAAGAGGTTGAAAAATTGCCTAAGAGGTAAAATTGTGATATTTTAGGATACTACAATTTGTGGGACAAATTCAATAAGGCCTGTTCTAATGTGTTTGTATTTATTTGTAGATCAGAGAGTAAACCAAGTCAGATAAATTATCTTAGGATAGAAAAAATACTTCATCCTGGTGGCAGCGGTGGCTGGGGGTGGTAGTATTGGCGGGTGGTGGTGGTGAATGTGGCAGTGAAATAGGATGATGAGGTGTCTGTATGGTAGTGCCGTAGTGGTGATGACAAGGTGAGTGATGGTGGTGGTGATAGGAGCGGTGGGTGATTGATGCTGAAAAACCATTAGATTGAGGAAAAAAGGATCATTGCAAATTTTGTTTAAAATGAATAGAATTAGCTTGCCTAACAGCAAAATAATAATGTTTGCAAGTACAAATTGAGAACTTATATTGACATCCAAAACTGGGTTTGTGGGAGGATCACTTCAATGGTGGTTTCATTATCATTGATCGGATTCCATGGCAGCAAATTGGGTGTGATAGTGCTATTTACTTTTCGTGTCATTGACGAGATTTCATGTTGTGAGCAAATTGAGAGTGATCATCACATTCGGCTTAACTGTTCAAGAGATGATAATTGCAGATGATTATCTTTTTGACTTACTGTCTCTTGTGCAGCCGCCAACTGCAGCAGAATCAGAGGCTTTATTGTTTTCGTATTCTGATGGTGGAGATATGATAGGTAGTCCTGGTACAAGTGGCATGGATGTGTCTGATCAAGTTATTTTGCCAGTTCTGGACCTTCCATCATTTGAAGGCTTGAACCCTACATCTTCTGTTAAGGAGATTAGCAGCATAAGCCAGGAACCATTAAGGGATACCAAACCGTCAGTTATGGGGACTTGTCCTTCTTTACCAGCAAGCAGAGAGTTTGATCATTTTTCCAAATGTGAAGCCATGATGATATTTGCTCCTGAATACACTGCTGTTGAGACTTCGGAGCCTGATTGTGCTTCTTCAATCTTCAGGAATCCTTATGCTCCTTTAGCCAAAAGCACTGGTACTACCTCTTTTGGCTATGCATATTGCGCAACACCACCTCCTTTGCATACAGATGTCTCAGATGATGTGATTGATGCATCTAAAAATCTAAGAGAAGCTCCAGCAGGGCAGGATTCACTTGTAATCTCAAAGCACTATAACGTTCAAAATGGAAATGATAAATCTGGCAGACAGTTTTCTCAGAATAATAAAATTCCTCCTTATAAGTCTGAGAGAAACTTCTCTTCATCAGCTGATTTCAAGTACTCAATAGATGGCTTTTCTCTTCCTAAATCGGGAAGTTATATAGAAGCAGGAAACTTGGTTTTCTCTTTGAAGAGTATGCTGGCGATTGATATTGAATGTGCAATGCTTCAGGCTTCCATGTGCAGAACAAGGCATCTGCTATTGTCTTTCAATAATTTGCGTTCTATTGGTGCTAGCAAGTTGGCAGCAGGTGCAATCTTGGATAAGACGCCTAGGGAGGCAAATACCTTCCAAGGAAAGGCATCATACAAGTTTGAGCAAAAGAAAATGGAATCTGTGTTAGTGAGAATAGGCGATATTGATGGAGGAGTTCTTGACGAGAACCATTCTCTACCTATTGGTGTTTGGCGGCCTGCGGGACCACCTAAGGGCATAAAGCCATCAACTTCACCCATTACTGATGCTACTGCATCCTCAGTCGGTGCTTTTGAGGAAGAAAATTTGGGATCACAGAAGCAACAGATTAACGTTCTAGTTGACGCGCTGGGCTTGCTTGTACAACAATCTACTTCCTTTGTTGATTTGTCACTTGATACTGATTGTGGAGATGGCATCTATGGTTGGCTTGCCTGTCAGGAGCAGAGAAGACGTGGTTTTTCTTGTGGTCCTTATATGGTACATTCAGGTTGTGGAGGATTTATTTCTTCATGCCATTCCTTGGACATAGCTGGAGTAGAGCTACCCGATCCTCTTAGTGCTGATGTTAGTATCTTCTCTCTCTCTCTCTCTCTCTCTCTCTCTCTCTCTCCCTATCCACAGACACACACACACACACACACATATATATATATATACACACACACACACACACACACATATATATATATATATATATATATATGTATAGCTAAGCTTCTTTTCCAATTTTATTCATGAAACTCGTTTTCAGTTTATAAAATGATATAACTATCTTTGCAGTAATTGAGTGTCTTAATCCACTTATACTTTGAGAATATAGTACTTATTTCCTTTTTATTTGATTAAGACAGTAGAAACTGATGCCTTTTTGCTCCTCTTGCCTTCGAAAAACCTTGATGCAAACCCCCAACTTTTTTCTAAATCAAATGATACAGGCAACTCGGTCCTTGCATGCTTCCTCCCAATTTCACCAATTATGTTAAGGAAGTAGAAAAAGACAACTCCGCCTATGTAAGGATCACCCTTGCATGGCCGGTCCTAAGCTCGGAAAAATGAGGAGGGTTGCGTTAGGCTTCCGACAGTCAGTCTAAAACTTTGTCGGTCTCAAGTTAGTAATTAACCCAATCAATTGGCTAGTACAGTCTAAGCGACACAAACAATTGTATATCTAAAAAGAACATAGATAAAATAGAATCTTTCAGATAATCACCACACTACTGCACCTACTCTTAGTATCAGCTTTATGTTTGAGATTTCAGTTTTTCCACTGAATTATTTGTCTAATGACAGACAAAGGGAACATACTAAACAACAACAACAACAAAGCCTTTTCCCATACTAGACGGGGTCAGCTACATGGATTCTTTGTTTTCACAGAGCCCTATCATGTGCCATGTTAGCAGTTAACTCACAATTGATCATTCTCTATTGTTTCTTTCCAACACTTTTGTGGTCGTCCTCTACCTCTTTTAATACTTTCAAAATCTAGTTTTTCATACCTTCTTGATGTTCTTCTTTTGATCTACTTTTTATATATCCAAACTACCTTAAACAATATTCTCTCATTTTATCCTCTATTGGTGCCACTCAATTTATTTCTAATAACCTCATTATGTATACAGTCTTTTCTTGTATGACCACTCATCTATCTCAAAATCTTGATTTATGCTACGGACATCTTTTGCCTATGTTGATGATTAAGTGCCCAACACTCAGAACCATAAAACATAGTAGGTTTAATTGTTGCGCTATAATATTTACCTTTTAACTTTAATGGTATCTTTTTATCACACAAAATACCTGATGCCCTTCTCTATTTTAACCAACCGGCATTAATTCTATTCGTAACAACTCCATTAATTTTTTAATCACTTTGAAAAATTGACCCTAGGTATTTAAAACTTTCTTTGTGAGGGATTGATCCTTGATGTAACCCAATATTAACTTCAAAGAAGTCTATCATTCCTTCATGAGTCCTCACACATGTTTTTGCACCATCGTACATGTCTCTTATAAGGTTTATGTATGTCAATGAGATACCTTTTTTTCAAGGTTCTCCAAAGAACCTCCCTTGGTACCCTATCGTAAGCTTTTGAATCGCTGAATCGTTTCAAGAAGAAAGTCCTGCAATGACTATAAGAATAAATAGGGTAATGAATAAGCACGAGTGAAGCTGTGCAATGTATTTAAAAAAAGGAGAAGCTGTAGATGGGCTCATTTTGGGGAAATATTGCTCTCCATAAGGGAAGGATAAACCAGTTGGTAGAATGGTAAAAAAAAGTAAAATTTGCACATTTTCTTTTAATCTGTGAACCAAAACTACCAGGGTTATCCATACTAAGGAGGGCGTTGGCTGTCAAACCCCTGATTGTAGACTGCAACTCTCACAACTCTGGTGTGACATTGAATTAGAACTTGAAGTTGTAAAAAAAAGACCCTATCAGTTCTTGGAACTTAGGAAGATAAGTTATGTTAGTTACTATATCCAAATCATTCAAGGTATGCCCTACCAACATAAGATGATAACTCGTCTTTTTCTTTGTTTTAAATTCCCAAGCTGGCTGTATGTAGAGCCTAACACGTCCACACCCCGTATCAATGTCATTGTGCAACTTAAGATACTATTTGCATAATCACTAATGGTGCTCTCTGGAATGTCCTCAGAGAATATATTTCAGTGCCAACACCTACCTCCTTAAGTGCAAAGACCCATTTGTGGGTACATGCATTCAGACACATGCACACACAAAGGAGCAGAGTCAGCATTGTTCTCTTCTCTCTTTTTCTGGTGTGTGTGTGATATTCATATGATATATATATATATATATATATATATATATATATATATATATATATATATATATATATATATATATGTTGCAGTAGTTCTTAATGTATCCCTTGCTTGAGTAAGCAGTGCTATTGCTAACAATAAACTTGCCATGCAAACAAGCCTATGAGTTCTAAAAACTGGTTGCTATCAGTTCTAAGCTCAAAGATCGAGTATTTGGTGCTCTTCATCCGCCTTCTAAGTAGTGATCTTACTCGGTATCAATCATTAACATCAACTGTATATTTGTGATACATGTCATAGAGTATCATACGTATTCACAATTTTAAGCAAATTAAAAACAAAAACAAAAACGAGAACTTTGGAAAACCCCAACCTCAAAATTGTAATACACAGTGGACAATAATTAATAATAGAAAATGCATAAGCATACGAACACAGTAATAGCATCGTTTAAGGTCAAAGATATACATATAACATCACATATGGTAAAAGATTAAATAATATGCATATATAAATAAAGAAACATCACATCAATAAATCCAAACTTCCACTACGCAACATCATTGTGGTGTATGAATCATGAGATAATGGTTGCCATCACATTAACAAAAAAACCTTCAGTTCATTATCATCATCATCAATCATCTGCTCTGACTCTTTTATCTTCTTCCTGTCATAGATTCTAAACCTTAAAGCATCACATATTTTATTGGTTTTGACAAGCTGGACATAAGTTCACATTCTTTCCTGTTCTCACTGGAATTGTCTCACATGATACATCCCATTGTAGCAAAGATCACCATAGAATTGCATGTGATAATATAATAGTTTGTGAATAATTCCAAACTAGATCATTAGTGGAGACCATTGAAAAGTATATAATTAGATTTTCTCTTAAATGGCAGATAAATATATGTCTCAAATGCATGAAATCACTGAAAGTAATTGCCTCAGAGCAACAAACCGAAGGTAGGTTTCTTAGACCACATAGTTAAGAGTGTGAATGAAACACCAGTGATACAATACGTGACTGCTTTTATAAATTGAGGAATAATGAAATTTTTTTTGACTATCAGCTATTTAGACATGTACCCACTACCCAAAATTGGAGCTTTTACACCGAATCACCTGTTTTATCTGAATATATTTAAAACAACTGTCTGACTATCCCTGCTTATAAAGCAACATATACCCCTTAGCTTTAAGGGCATTTCTTGCACAAATATGGAAACTGATCAACTTGTTGATAGGGCAAACATGCTTCTGAAGTAACTTGTAAAGAAATTGACTGGATGTAATGACTGTTAAAATACATGTATTTATCTGTTTTTTTATTGTATTTTTCTCATTCTTAAAGTGTACATACATGTAATCAAGCACCAGGGCCACCTAGGCCGGGGCCATCGGGGCTACCAAGGGGCCCCAACGCTTACTTTCAGCAGCCAACAGCTGAATGCTGCTGGCTGCACACTACCGCTCTCTCTCCTTTCTCTCTTTCCCACTCTATAAATACTTACCTTGTACATAATAAATGTTAAGCCTTCTTGGCCAATTTATATACATTTGTTTGAGTCTATTTGCTATTGTTAGTGCATTTTCTATTATTCTAGCTTTTTCTAAGGTTTTTCATAGTCATCTTTTGGCGACTCACGATTGTTGTATACGTGTATTGGATATCCACTGCTCCATTCAACACGTTGAAGCATCATCTTCATTACAATGACTGCATGATGGAAGATATATGTAAACGAGTTGTTGTATTTAGTTAATGCTTTTGCAAATTCTCTTTGCATTTTGTTATTTATCAATGTTTCTTTTGGGACAGGTATATCCAGCATCTGTGATTAGTTTGCTTCACACAGACATTAAGGTTGCTCTAAAATCTGCGTTTGGTGATAGAAATGTGGATGGTCCATTGTCAATCACTGATTGGTGCAAGGGCCAGAGTCAACTAAGTGACACTGGGATAATTGGCGAAGGGTATTCTGGTGAATGCAGCACAAGTGAAGCTAAGGATTTGTCTAGTTCGTTCAGCGTTTCTATTGGGGAACCAATCAGCCCATCTCAGTCCGTAACTAGTGGACTGTCGGACGTCAAAGGTATGGGCAGTGCACTCCATAGATAGCAATATGTTCCTCTGCAATGGAGCCACACATGGTGCCCTGAATAAGATTCTGACGGCTGAACAAAATGGTCACTGTTTATATTTTAGATGGAGGAAGATCTGATGAATCAAATCAACGGAAACCAAACCAAGAAACATGCGGTTTGCTGCTTCCTGTGCCTGCTATACTCCTAGGGTAAGGTGCTTAGTCAGAATGTTCATGTTGAGCTTTCCCTCATCAAGGCTGTGAAGATTTGATTTTTATGTGCCATTTCGGTGTATTGTAATAGGTATCAGGATGATTGGCTGAAAATATCGTCTAACTTGATACAGCTTTGGGAAAAGGCTCCATTTGAGCCATATGCTTTACCAAAACCTGTGAGAATCTCATACAATCTCAAACTTATCCATTGATAACATTGTTAATGTGATACTAAGTGTTTATTCTTTTCTGAATGCAGGTAAATTACAATGTTGTATGTCCTGATATTGATATCCTCACCTCTGCTGCTTCAGATTTTTTCCAACAGTTGGGGACTGGTATGGCAGAACAATTTGATTGTGGTTTTCATGATCGATTGATTTGATCCTGAAGCTTTATTATGAATGAAAGGGAGCAAGAATGTTGTATGTGTACATGCACTGTCCATCTTGAATTGATGGAGGCAGTACGACTGGCCATTGGCCCTAGAGAACATCATGGCTGTTCATGCCTAATGGGTATTGAAACACATTTTACTAGATGAAGTTAATTACGACTTGGCCAGGGCTGACGTGATGAGGCTGCCAGCTTGCCTGTATTAGCACAAACCGTAACACCCGTACCTGTCAGGTTGGGTCTGCCCAGCATGACCAGATGCCCACTTGTTATCTTAGTTCGTTGACATTCTCTTGCATACAGGGAATTCAATTTACTTTCTTCTAGTACGTCTATGTGCACGAATCGTGATGCAACCCTTTATACTAATGCTGGGGAAGTTCCAGCTGTTTTTTATTCTGTTGTCAATGTACTATGCCATGTCAGTCTACCTTGTTCAGGCTTTTCAATAGCATTCATGTTTATAGATTATTATTTATGTTTAGTTTAGACTACAAATATATTGCTGTATAATGTGATGGAATGCTGTATTACTTTTGCTACTTTTAATTGTAAAGCATTTTTTTTTACGACATTGAAGTTGCGTTTTCTTTGCTTTGGTCTAGCACAGACCAAAGGAAAAGCTGCCAGGTGTCTCTTTTCACGTGTGCCTGCAAGCTTCCCTTCCTGCACGGGGTTCATGCACTCAAAAGTAGAGATAATTCACCATCTACATGGACCTCATATTGGAACCAACCAATAATAGAGGTGTTTGTGCACGAATGTTCATAATGATCTTATGGAAGAAAATATTTGTTTGAACCTGGTGATGGGAAGGTTGTGCCCTTGCAGATAATTAGTCTTCCGGTAGATGTAGTGTAGTCTTCATTCTGTTTTGTATCATCTCTTTGTCGAAGACCCCAAGTATACTGATTGCCTGCAGTTAGTGTTCTCGGAGTTACCACAATCTTTTCTGGGAAACGTGAGCACCTGATTCAATTATCATTCATGAAGTGTTGCCACTGTATGTGTTAGCATTTCAGATCCTAAAGACCATGGCCTGAAAGTCACAACATGACAGCAAGATAGCCATCTGTGGATAGACCAGTCTAAGTATTTCTTCCTGAAACTCTTCTAAAAAGATTAGTCTGGCCCTTCTAACAGCTCTGCCAGTCTTTGAGAACTAATTCTTGCTATTGATGTTTTAAGCGTATATATTTCATGGCTTTATGTAAGGTATTATTACTTTTCTCTTATTGGAAGGCTTTTGTCTTTTTGTGGAGCTTCATGCAGATGATCCATGATCTCATCTGCACTCTTTCCATGATTGCATGTATTCTTTATCTTTAAGCTTTTGCATTCTTTATTGCACAACTGATGGTATATGAGTTGGATGGTCAATAACTTGTTTCTGTTTTGAGTTCTTTTCAGTTTATGAGGCTTGCAATCTGGGAACTCATACGCCTCAGACAGTAGGAAGTCAAATTGATTTAACTATGGGGAAATGGTCATCTTCTGGTTTTCTTCTTGTTGATTGCCCCCAATCAGTGAAAAAGGTGGGGGGTAACTTGTCACTTTTGAATTCAATGGCCGAGTATGTAACGTGTGTGTCAAGAGATTGGGATTTGGATAGCTATTGCAAGTCCCTTTGCAAGGTTCTCAAGGCTATTCGACTGGTTCCAAGTTCAACTAGTGCTAAAGAAAGCGGAGGTGTGACTTGTACGGTAAGACGTAGTATTTGTGTCTGCTTCACTATATACATGCTTCTGTTTTTCTGACTTTGGCTGGCTTTTAAACTTAAACAGTTAAATTTGAACATGCAAACTTGGGACTCCGTTCTAAATGATCAGTCCAAATTATTTGCGACTTTATGTGTAACTTGTCATATCACAACTATTTTATTTGGTTCTGAAAGTGAGCTGGTCAAGTATCTGAAACTGGAGTTTCTAGTGAACTGCCAATGCCGCACCATGCTGCTTTTGGTTAAAACTGTGTAATGAAAAGCTGGCCAGCACATCAATGGTCCCTATATTTATTTTGGAGCTCCATAATGAAGGAACGATAGGATCACCTGATCCTACACGTCAAACATAGAACCTACAAACGTACATCTGTAAGAGACTTGGCTGCTATAGAAATCACATGCAAGTCCTTGTTAGTTATGGGAGGTGTTGAAATGGAATTGATCATAGTGGATGGTTTTATTGTAGGTAATGATTTGAAGATAAGTGGCCAGTGTAGCACTTAATACTGTAAGACCCCCATATCCAACTGCTACTCTCTGTGTGTTGTCATATGGGGTTTCCACTGATCAGTCTTATGGAAACCATGAATAAGATGTCTGGGGATTTGATTTTGGTGCCAATGAGTCAGGTTTCCTTCTAGTAGGAACACAATCTTTCTATCAACTTTCAGAATTAATCAGTTGAGTTCCTACAAACTGATGAATGATGTCAGAAAGCTACATCAAACTTAAGCTTGGCCCTATCTGAAAAGGAAATTGAAATTTTCTGGAGTGGAACTTCATGAGAAGTGTATGGAAATTTTGGTGGATCTTGCCTTATTAGGTATCTTGCCTCACATGAAATTTCAAATGCTACTTTCATGGGTTGTGTAGTTATCTGATAGGGTACCTGTTTGCAAGTATGCTCATAGTACTCTAGGAAAATGGGGAGTGTTGGCACACGTCATAATGGTTTATATCCTTTCTGTTTCCTTTAATAATCTTTAGATTCCCAGCTTGGTTTTGGTTGGTCGAGCATTTAGATGCATCTTAAATGCCTGAATATCTTCAAAGAAGTTACAAACCTTTTCTCTAAAATCATGATGCAGTGCTGGTTTACCATTAACAGGAAGTAGGTGTCACTTAATTTTGCTTTGACTTCTGTACAGGTAATTTACGTAGTATGCCCATTTCCTAGCTGCACTGCTGTACTTCAGACTTTGATTGAATGCTCAGCTGCCATTGGATCTGTAATTCATTCGTATGATAAAGATAGGAGGTCCTCTTTACATGCACAAGTTGAGAAAGCACTAAATCTGTCAACCGCTGTTGATGAAACAACGGTATCTTGCACTGTGACGTTGAATGGCTTTAGTCTTTCAAAGTTAGTATTGCAGATTGTGACGTTAGACACCATTCTCAAGCTCAATAGACCTCCACTAACTGAGCAGATCACTTTGAAGGAGATTGCTTTCACAGTATATAACAAGGCTCGGAGGATCCAGCGTAAAGTTGCATCAAATGATGTAGCTCAATCTGCGGGCCTCTTGAATAGACCTCAGTCAACTATGACGCACATTGTCTCTCCTGTTACTGGGATATGGAAGGACTCTGCTGCATCTCAAACTGTGTCATCCCTTCCGAGAGAGGGTGGAATGGATGGCAGCTTGAGGACCGGTACTTGGGGTGTTTCATGGCAATCATCAAGGCCCTTGGACCCGAACTGCAACTCAACAGGGCAAGGTGAATGTGCTTACCAAGGAGAATCTACTTACTCATTTGAACCACTTTTTATACTCGCAGAGGCTGGTTTCGTCGATCATGGAGCGCCATCGCTTGCAGCCTCTGAGTCTACCAGAGTTACAAGTACAACAGCTGATGATGATTGTGGAGGGTACACACAAACATCAAATTTATCTGGAAATCCAGACATAGGATCGAACTATGTTGATGGAATGGATGTGGAGATGGCAGGATCTAGCAATCTAAAGGTACCTAGTCTGCACTGCTCCTATGGATGGACAGAGGATTGGCGCTGGCTAGTGTGTCTATGGACAGATTCAAGGGGAGAACTGCTGGACAGTCACATCTTTCCGTTTGGTGGTGTCAGTAGTAGGCAAGATACAATAGGTCTTCAGCACCTGTTCGTCCAAATTCTGCAGTTGGGCTGCGAGATATGTAGTTCTTCTGAAGCAAGCGGAGCTAAGCCAAGAGATATCGTGATTTCACGCATTGGTTGCTTTTATGAATTTGAATGCCAAGGTTTGTGGTTCCTCATCCATGTACATGCCTTTGTGTTTGTCTATGCTTTAGCAAAAGGTTCCACTGATTCCATCTGTTTGATGTCATGTCTGAACAGAGTGGCAGAAAGCCATCTTTGCTGTTGGAGGAGGTGAAGTTAGAAAGTGGTCGCTGCAGCTTCGGAAATCTGTATTAGATGGGAACTTCGCAAGCAGCACTGGACATTCTTTGCAGCAACAGGATTTAAGTTTGATCCAGGACAGAACTCTGCCTTCTTCTCCTAATCCATCTCTGTATAGTGTTAATTCAAAATCACCGTCCTATGTGAAAGGTGGTTTGGGCCAAACTGGTACACGGAAGCAGCTTTTGCCTGGACAAATATTGATGGATTCCTCTAGAGGTGCACTTCACTGGGTTCGGAGCATAAGTCTAGTTGGAGTTTCTATTGATCATTCTCTTCATCTCATTCTTCCTGCGGATACTTCTGGTAATTATAAGTTGAATCTCGAAACTTTTATCTATCTTTACTTTTGCAAGATTGGTTCTTTCCACATCCATGTGTGGTAGAAGCTGATACTTGACCCGAGCCTTTTGTCACTAGTCACAATCATGAATTATTGATTGATCGCATGCAGGGCCTGCAGGAAATCAAAGTGGCAGTAGTGGTAATGGAGGACCAGGAACATGGGGCTGTTTAGAAGGCTTTACTCCTGTGAAATCTCTTGGATCAACGTCATCATCATATGTGCTGATTCCTTCTTCCATGCGCTTTCTTCCACCAACGCCCTTGCAGCTTCCCGTATCACTTACAGCTGAATCTCCTCCCCTTGCACATCTCTTACATAGTAAAGGGTTTGCTATTCCCCTTGCAACAGGGTTTGTAGTATCGAGAGCAGTTCCTTCGGTCAGAAGAGATTCATTGAGGAATTATGCAAAAGATGAGTGGCCATCAGTGCTTTCTATCAGTTTGGTTGATTACTATGGTGGTCAGAGCTCTTCTCATGATAAAACAGGGAGAAGTAGCAATATTAACAAGCAATCAAGAAGCCCAAGCACAGAAATGCGTGACAATGAATCTGAAATGCATCAAATTTTGGAGCGCACGGCAGCAGAGTTACACGCCCTGTCGTGGATGACAGTGAGTCCAGCATATATGGAAAGGCGATCTGCTCTACCTTTTCACTGTGATATGCTACAAAAGCTAAGAAGGTTGCTTCATTATGCTGACAAAGAGTTGTGTCAAGTAGAAAAATCCCAGGCCGTTTGATTAGCTGGTCCGTGATGGGTCTCTTGACACCACTTGCTTGGTAATCAACAGTTCACAGAACGTCTGCCTTGTATCATAAAGTAGGATTATCATGTCACAAATCGCTAACCCAATGATGTCTCTGGGGCGTGAAGCTGATGTGGCTCGAGTTGTAGGAATTGACGGCTGCACATGAGGTACTTCATTAATCTGCTGCCATTGAGTCCTCATTCCTGAAGTAGACAGCAAGATTTGGATACTCACTATGCACTTTCATCTCAGCGTGCAATCTACATCCATTACTGTCCCTTTTGCCATGGATGCGCCCATTGGGCTTGTATCATACCCTTCCGTACCTGTATAGCCGTGCTCGATAGTCATAACCCACGTGTGTCAGAGAATAGTTCTAGTCTTTCAAGAGCCCCTCACACTCTTAGTTCAGGTGGTTTCATTGGCGTCCCCTGGGTGACTGCCAGCGCCCTCCCGACTCCTGTATACAGTTTTGGTCATAAGCCTCATTTAATAGAAATTGCTTTTCATGCATTTGATGCCCTTGCTTTTATGCTGTGTTTTTTTACTCATGGGTTAAAGTTAATGGAAGTGCTCCGGCACAGTGTGTTCATCTTGGTTGATTAAAGTTATTGCTTTGGAATCTTTTATTCATCTCATACGAGGGAAGTCACAGCCTTATGCGGATTGTTGCAGGAGGAATGAAGAGTTATCTAATCTTTTAGGAAGTTCAAAGAAAGGTCCAAATTTTTTAACAAAATAAACTGATCCTGCACCTTGTGACCGTTGAGTTGAGCTATTAAGCTTTTCTATTTTGAGCATGAAATCGATCATTTATTTTGATGCACGCAAGTTTCTCGCCGTGGTAAATTATGTGACTGCGAATTTCGTCAACTTGATAAAGGATCACCAGAGAAGTTTGCGTACCCTCCAATGGATTGTTCCATAATCTATCCAATTGAAAACTGTTACTGGGATGTGTATAGAAGCTTAAAGCAATTGATTGAGACGGGTATGAGTTCTAACCAATTGTATTCCATCTGCAATTGATTTGGTTATTGTATTAAAATAGTTAACATCCCGAAGAACAACATTGTGAAAACTAAAACCACGCTGATTTTTGTTTGTTTTCCTGCATATTCATGTGCTATGCAGATAGGTAGGGGCTTATTTCTATTGCATTGCGATGATTACCAGGAAACTGCACCTGGTAGGTGAGGCTTAGCTGTGAAGTGCAAGGCCTCTGGCGAGGGCACAGTCAGGGCATCATGAGGTTGTTGAGTGCATCGCTAGCAGTAGAAGCATTGCCACTGAGATAACACCTACAGTAGACATGGACGCCGGTTTACCTGGAACCATGAACCACAGCTGGTTGCGGTTCCATATCCGCTGGTTCCTGGTCAAAACCTGAACCGTCTATTAAAAGTAAAGAAAAATGGAAGATCAAGTGGAGTCTGCCGGCTGTCCATTCACTACTAGTCATCTCCAGTCAACTTGCTATCAACTGCAATACAATACGTTATCAATGTGGATAGAGAAAATTAAAGCTTTTAGATATTATGTCTTTCAACTTATTTATATTATTTAAAGTAACTAAATAATTTAAATATTACCAGCTATAACGGAACTCTGGCTATGTAAGGAATCACCCTTTCATGGCCGGTCCCAAGCCCGGAAAAAGGAGGAGGGTTGTGTTAGGCTTCCGACAGCCAGCGTAAAACTTTGTCGGACTTAACATGGATTCTACAAAAAAAAAACAAAGAATCCATGTAGCTGACCCCATCTAGTATGGGAAAAGGCTTAGTTGTAGTAGTTGTAGTATTACCAGCTATAACGGCTTGTCAGACTCGCGATACTTGTATCTGATTATAGACAAAGACTCTGGAAAGGAGAAGGAAATGCTGAAAATTTTAAAGTTCAAAGTTTTTTTTTTTTTTTTTTTAAATTTTAAACTTAGACTGTGGCGGATAGTGGTGCCTCTCACTTGCGTTAGACTGTTTGTTTTTTATTACCAAGATGGTTAGGCAAGACCCCTATCAAACAAAAGAATGGAATATCTACAATACACACAAGAAGATATAAGGATACCTTCCATAAAAAAAACAATTGCTCTGTAGCAATTCTAGTGAATATAAAAAACCAATTGCTCTAACAATTCTAGTGAATATAAAGTAAACCTTTGGCTGAGGCTTGAAATGAAGAGCATTCGAGCGCCTATCCTGAGAGTGATTATGACCTGTCATAAAGGATAAGCTTTTAAGTGTATTATTTCCTTTGATGGAGACATATCAGTGATCGTTGCAACAAAAGCCTTGCTTTCCCAGTTGAGATAGCTCATGGTACGAGTCACTCGTCAGTTTGACTGGGGTCTAGATGTTGTTCCACTGAAAATTTCTGGCGCAAACGCTGGTAAGCATAGTTGAATTGAGACAGGGCGGGAGGTTCTGGAGTTGTTCCAAATCTTTTGGTGATTCATGTTTCTGTGTTTGTCAATGAGCAACTTCGGTTATGTTGATGGTTGTCAATGTGGTGGTTGATTGTCCCAACGAAATGATTGACCAGTGGAACCATTCGTGCTAATAATAGTCAGGGAATGCGATTTCGTTCTTTGAGAATCCAGTGACATTGGATATTGTTGAAAGTTCTTTAAAAAAATTTTACATCATCATCATTTGCATATGAAGTAAAATTGGATTTGATCATTCTATTGAATTTGCTAACAATGTCAAGTCTGAATGACTCGATTAGGATTATATTCCTTCTGAATTGATGCAGTATTTCTTTCCAGTATTGTCATTCTTTGGTATGAGTCATTACTTTCCTTACAAATCATCCCGAGCAAAGGAAGACACAATCGTGACTTCACAAGGTGTAACCTACTTACCAATACGATATTTTCTTGCTGTAAATTGAGAGCTTTAACCATTCATAGTTAAGAATAATCCATAGCCTACTTGTTAGTAGACTGTTGCGGATCACTACTTCAGATAGTTGTGTGAAGATTTGAACGCCTATGTCCATAGAATTACGATGATGACAAGGTCATTCAGGATGTGTATTGAGTGTACTGGTTGCACTATGGACCTGATTATATTGGAGTCTGGATGATTACAATATGATCCTCGGATGCGACTTCTTGAGGACAACATAAGGCTTCATGGTGGTGGATGATATTGGATTTAATCTCAATTAAGGTTGAGTTAATTAAATCTATGTACATAAATAACATTTAATTCATGTTTATTACCTCTTGATATTCAATTGATGTATGATTGATATATGTGAAAGTTCTAAAAGTTTAAAAGTCACATGTGAGGGACTTGTGCATGTGAAGACCAAGGGAGACAAAGTTTAGTCTCATATTGAAGTATGAAACAAACCCACATGTCATTTTAAATAATTGGTAGTTCATTAACCTTATTTCAAAGAGCTTGAGAAGAACATGTTAGACCACACATGCGTGCACTGGGTTGGGCTTATGTTTGAGTTTGGATTTGAGAATTGTCTTCGATCTGTTTTTTTGGAGGAAAAGGTTTTGATCTAACGGTCAAATGAATCTACGAGTGGGAATGGTTACAAGAGGGAGAGATACATCAGTTTGATCGGATTCATGATCCATCGTGCCCTTATATAAATAAGGCTTTGCTCCCTAATCCACACTTCTGTGATTAACACTTTCTCTCCTCCTGTCTCTGTTTTCTTTGCTCCCCACTGACTGTGCTCTCTGCGGTTTGTGATTGTACCTTTGCCTCTTCTATTTTTCAGCCAAGGTGACTAAGGCATAGTCGAGAACGACTCGAAGTAAGGTACATGCTTCCAGTTGTGTGTATATTTTATCTTAAGAAAAAGTAGAGGTATCCATACGTACTTTGTAGCGGGATGTTGATTTCTCTAAGGCAAGTTCACAAGGGTGACTCACTAAATAAGTTTTTCTTATTATGTTTATCATTTGTTTGTGCTTTTTGTACGGTTTGTTTATGATTTACTTTGGATCTGCGACTGTTATTGATTGGAGCATGTTTATAATTGTTGCATATTGGTTCTTTATGTACGTATTCATATTGATTTTCCTAACAGTCTTAGAGAAATCATTATCCGTAATAAACATATCTTCATTTGCTACCCTCCGACTGAAGGTCGATTTGATCTTGATATCAAAAAAGTTTGTCGATCTCTATTTTAAACATTAGCAACATCATATAAAATTTGATTAATCATGTTAGGATTGTATACATTCATCGAGTAAAATTGTCCCCTACTAAATAATATTGACCCTAAAAGTTCATATAAAACCACTAAGTAGAAGGAGGCACCTTATGTCATTATTACATTTTGTCGGTACTATCGAATGTTGTGTTCGACGTTTATAATTCTTTTCCTTTCACGATAAAGAAATATCTATGAGCTGCTTTGGATCGAAAATACAATACTAAAGATCTCAATCTTGAAAAGTATTTCGTGACAAGTTTCTCAAGTATCAAATGGTATGGGAGAAATGTGTGACTGAAAAGGTGCATTAGTTTCAATTTTTATGCCATGGTCTAAAGAAGCCGAGATAAAGCTTTATGATAAGTTTATTGTTTTGTCTACTATAGAAAAAATTCTTAACTCTTGGGAGAGTTTCAACCTAGATCTCAAGAATAATAAGGGTAATATGACCCTTAATGGCCTTATAGTAGACATAGCAATGGAGGAAGAGCATAGAAACACGAAACCCATTATGAATGTTGATAGCACCCGTAAGGTAAAGTTGATAGTCAGAAGAAAACAACTAGTGATCTTAAGGAAAAACAAGCAAAATACAAATCAAATGCCAAGATCTAAAACAAACCCAATAACAAACCGTGCAGGATTTGCAACTGTCCCTCAAAGAAATCCAAGAAACCTTCAGCCACTCAAGGAGCTATGGTTAACATGGTAACTACTACTCATACTAGTGATGAGTATCTTTATCTTAAACCCCATACCCTTTCAATTTATAATCCATAGTATTAGATTGTAAGTATTGCAACTAATGTGCACATCTGTGCTGATGAATCTCTCTTTGTGTCTTGTTAGGCCGTCTGTGACAAAACCGTTTTAGTTGGGCATATTCTAACTATTCAGCAAAATATTCTCAATGATCCTATTTTACTTAGGGAGATTGTAAATGTAACAAAATCATAATTATATGACTTAATATTGGGTATTTTTTTGTGAAAGGCTATTTTTGTGATGTAAAAGATATGTTTAAAATTCATGTAGAACCAATTGTTAATTTTTGTAAGAATTTTGATGATAATAAAGCCTCTACTTCTTATTCTTGTATATACAATATTAAATCATCTAGTATACTAGGTTGAATCATCTTAATTTTGATTCTATGTAAAGAATGATGAATTTTAATCTTATTTCTAAGGTCATTATAAATAGAAAACACAAATATAGTATTATATGAAAGTAAAACAACCTACGAAACCTTTCCATATGGTTGACAAAAAATCTAAAATTTTGGATTTAGTGTATATTGACATTTGTAAATTCAATTGAATGATAACTAAGGATAACAAACGATATTTTATCATGTTTATTGATGATTACAATATATACTATTATATTTACTTGCTTAAAAGTAAAGATGGAGCCTTAAAAAAAATTAAATTTTTATAAATAAAGCCCAAACTCAAACTACGAAGATACTTAAATGATGAAGGTTTGATAGGAGAGGAGATTATACTTCAAATCTTTTTCAGAAATAATTTCAAAATAATTGTATTGTTCGTGAGGTTATTGCTCCGTATTATCTTTCAGTCTAATGAAATAGCATAACGAAAGAATATAACCTTGTGTGATATGGTTAATGTTTATTTCAAAGTTCTATGTTACCTATCAATATGTAGGGGAAAGCTTTGAATATGGTTTGTTATATTCTGAATCAAGTTTTTCACAAGCATAAGGAAAGTAGTCTATTTGACTTTTGAAAGTATTGAAAGACTAATCTTAAATATATCAAGTTGTGGGAATCTCTGAACACAAGACAAAGAAATTGAGACCTAAAAGAGTAGATATCATATTTCTAGGTTACGTGGAGACGAGTTATGCATTAAGATTCTTGGTCATTAGATATGATATATCTAACATAGATTTTAACACGATTGTTGAACTTCGTGATGCTACATTCTTTGAGAATTTGTTTCTCATGAAAATTGGTGTTCTCCAAAGTATATATTCTAAAAATCCTAACCCTACTACTTGTTTCATTCTCGATCACGTGAAAATGATGACAGATGTAGGGGATAACCCTAAAACTGTTATTTCTAGATTGAACGACTCTAAAAAAATAATTAAACTAAGGAGAAGTAAACAACTTAAGATATCAAAGGACTTTTGAAGTGACTTTGTTATTTTCAATGTTAAGGATGATCCTATTAACTTCGAGTAGACTATGATCTCACTTAATGTTAAGTGTAAGAAGAAAGCCGTTAACGATAAAATCTAAGGAATTCTTTATAATGATACTTGGAAATTGATGAATTTGCCTCATTGTTGTTCTTCTGTGTGTTGCAAATCAATTTAAAAAAACTAAATATAGATGGAACAATAAATAAGTATGAGGTTGTTAGTTGTCATGGGGCACACACAACGTAAATGGCTAGATTATTTCAATACCTAATCTCAAGTTTTTTGTGTGACTACAATCCAAGTGCTTATAGCACTGATCTCCGTATATGATCCCACAATTCATCAAATGGGTTTGAAGATTACTTTCCTATGTGATGATTTGCATGAAAAAATTTATATGAATCAACCAAAGAGATTTGTGGCTTATGGGAATGAGTCTAAGGTGTGTAAGCTTGTTAAATTATTATATGGTTTGAAGAAAACCCTCTAAACAAATGTACAAAAAGTTTGATAGTGTGATATCATCTTTTGGCTGTATTTCTAATAACTTTGATAAGTGTGTTTACTATAACTTGGTGAATAATGTATTTATCATTCTGTACCTATATGTAGATGATACATTATTGTTTGGTTTTGATATGAGAATAGTAAACAAGACTAAATGATTCTTACGTAGCAAGTTTGAGATAAAAGATGTGAGTGTGTCTCATGCGATTTTAGGGCTTAAAATCATTAGATCTATTGATGATATAGTAATCTTTCAGTCTCACTATATTGAAATTTTTTTGGAGAGATTTGGATATAGAAACTATAGACTGATAAAAACCTCATATGATTTATCAAAGGCTTTGTATAAAAATGAGAATGGTATTCTTGTGTCTTAACTATGATATTCTCATATTATCGTTAATTTGATGTATCCAACTAACTATATACGATCAAATATTGCTTTTGTTGTATATAAGTTGAGTAGATACACCAGTTGTCTACATAAAACTTATTGGGAAGTTGTAGATAAAGTGCTTTGGTATGTGAAGGAAACTATTTCTCTTGGACTGCATTATGGTAAAAATGTTTTTGTTCTTAAGAGATTTAGTGATGCTAGCAAGATTTTGAAGAATTCCTAGAGTAATGGGATTAGTGAATATGTGTTTCTTGTGGGTGACGGCGTTGTTACTTAAAAATTAAGAAATAAACTATTTTGGTTTCTTTTATCTTTGAGGTAGAACTCTATGCTTTGAATGAGACTAGATTAGAAGTTCAATGACTTAGGGGATTTATGTCTAGTTTATCTTTGTTAAAGAAGTCACTTCTTGAAATTTTAGTACACTGTAATAGCGTTGTTGTTGTTGTAATAGCATGATCATGATTATTAAAATTAATAGTTCCAAGTATAATTTACACATCAAAATCAAATTAAAGTTTGTAAGGGCTTTTGTGTATAATGACGAGTTGCCTGCAATAGCTTACTTATTAGCCTCTTAACTTTAGGATTAACTGACTGAGGTTGACCCTACAAGGACGTTAGTTACATAGGAGGACGCATCGTTGTGCAAGGACTGCACGGTGCCAATTGTCACCGAGGAGTTGGTGAGACCTCGAAGCATGGTGAATGAGTTGAGTTGCAATGACGGAACAGAGGTGTGTATTCTCGTTGCTTTCCGGGCATGATTAGTGATGCAAGGAGCAACATGGGCTTCGTTGGAGCGAGAGCTTGCACATGCACTGGAGCACGAGGTGATGATGATGATGATGATCCAAAGCGTTGAGCATGTCGATAGTATTTTGATATCTTGCGGACGAGGTCGAGCTTTAGTAGGTGAAAATTGTCATATTATATGTTTTGATAATTCAGACTGTGCACGACGACTCTAGATAGAGGTCATGTGCATGCATGTGTTTCAGCGGGACCTACATTTTGATGTGGATGGTTGTGTCCAGCTTTAGTATTTAATGTGTTTGAGTCATGTAGATGATTTGATATTGGGTCTCGTAGGATTTGGTTTAGTTGAATTAGTGCATTTCGGGTCTTGGAGCTTGTATCAATATCTAAATCCGTATAGGAGTTAATATTGGATCCATTTTGTAGTGTTGAAATTTAGGATCTTGTGGGGTTTAGCCATGTATGTATATAAGCATGCTCTAACATATTTGAGAAGAGCGAGAGTCATTTTCTTTCTCCTTAGATTCTGACAAATATGTCCTTCAAAAACCTCAAGCTCAGAGTTTTACTGTTGTATTTCTTCTATCCGTGTGAATAAAAAAGGCATTTTCCTTTATAGCATTTGTGTTGTTCATATTTATGAGCATTTTTTACGTGGCTTTTGACAAGCGGTTGAGCAACGCCATCACAAATGGATTGAGCGACTCTTTCGTATGATTTTTGAGGTAGACAGAGCACGGTTCTTGACACCCTATGAAACATTTCATGTCACATTATGTCCATGAATCAAACTAAGCCTCCTAATCCCTCATAGCTGACAAGGTGAATAAACCTCAGGCATTGTACCTTTTTTCTTTTATTTTTCTGAGATTATGGGTCGTGAGCTCATATTCCACCGATCACTTAATTCTGAGTACTATGCAAGAACAATGAGATAGGAAATAGATGCATTAATAGCTATGGGGCCAAAAAAAAAACCGAACAAGTTCATTTTAATAAATTAAATTTGCTTTGGTATTTCCTTCTAACTTCGCCCACGTAAGGGATCACCCTTGCATGACCAGTCCCAAGCCCAGATAAAGGAGGAGGGTTGTGTTAGGCTTTTGACAACCAACATAAAATTTTGTCGGATTTTTATACCATGGATTACACAAATTATGAGCATTGCTTTTGCTTTAGGGCGTTCATGTCTAATGACGTGCTACACAACCTGAATGCAGTGAAAAGTAGGTAAGAACCACTACATTTTCGCCCGGATGTAGTGAATTAATTACAGAGAGGGTTCCCACATCATGGAGGGGTGTGAGTTAAAAAGTTAGTCCCACTACATTACCGCTCGAATGTAGTAAATAAATTATAGAGAAGGTCTCTGCATTTTCAATATGGACGTATGCGCAGGGTAAGGAATCTAATCCTAGATAATAAGATTCGTATTGGTTCTTTGAATATCAGAACATTGTCCGGTAAGCTAATGGAGGTGGTAGATACTATGAAAATTAGTGAAACTTTAGAGGCTTATAAGAAAGCAAAGAAAGAAGCGAAAAAGACTGTTAGTAAAGAAAAAGCTAAAATTTTGGAGGATTTATATAAAAAATCAACTCAAAAGAGGGTGAAAGAGATATTTTTAAGATAGCTAGGGTTAGAGATAAAAAACTAAAGATCTTAATTCTGTTAGATGCATCAAAGACGAGGATCAAAAAATGCTAGTGGCAAATGATGATATAAGAAATAGATGAAAAAGCTATTTTTATAAGCTTTTTAATGAAAATAAAGATGTTAGTATTAGCTTAGGAGAGTTAGCCAAATCAATATAAACCATGATTTCTACCGACGTATTCAAAAGAATGAAGTTGAAGAGGTTCTTAAACATATAAAAGGTGTTAAATAAGTAGGACCAGACAATATACCTATAGAAGTTTGGAAAACCCTAGGAGAAACAGGAATCACTTTGCTCACAAGACTATTTAATGAAATATATAAAAACCAAAAGATACTCAAGGAATGAAGAGCGAGTACACTTATACATATATATAAAAATAAGGGAGACATTTAGAATTGTAAGAATTATGGGGTATCAAGTTAATGAGCCATACTATGAAATTATGAGAAAGAATTATCGAACGTAGGTTAAGACAAGTATCGACTACAACAAAGAACCAATTTGGATTCATGACATGCAGATCTACTATTGAAGTGATTCACCTTTTGAGATGTCTTATGGAACATTTTAGAGGAAAAAAAAGGACATTCATGTATGATATTTATTAATATAGAAAAAGCTTACGATAGGATACCAATGGAGGTTCTTTGGAGAATATTAGAAAAAAGAGGTATCCCATTGACATATATTAACCTTATAAGAGACATGTACGATGGTGTAAAAAAATGTGTGAGGACTCATGAAGGAATGATAGACTTCTTTCAAGTTAATATTGGGTTACATCAAAGATCAATTTTAAGTCCATACTTATTTATAATGGTGATTGATGAGTTAACAAAACATATTCAAGATGAAGTTCCTTAGTGTATGTTATTTGCACATGACATTGTGTTAGTGGAGGAGTCTAAGGAAAAAGTTAATAGAAAATTGGAACTATGGAGGAAAACATTAGAAAGTAAAGGCTTTCGACTTAGTAGAACAAAGACAAAATATATGGAATGTAAGTTTGATCATTTGGTTGCTTTGGAGGACATAAAAATTAAAATTGGCACACACTACATCCCCCAAAAGGAAAGTTTTAAATACGTAGGGTCAATTTTTCAGATTGATAGAAGAATAATGGAGATGTTATGCATAGAATTAATGTTGGTTTGTTAAAATGTAGAGGAGCATCAAGTATTCTTTGTGATAAGTAGATACCATTAAAGTTAAAAGGTAAATATTATAGAGCAATAATTAGACCTACTATGTTTTATGGTTCTGAGTATTGGGCACTTAATCATCAACATGTACAAAAAATATCTATGACAGAAATGAAGATGTTGAGATGGATGAGTGGTTATATAAGAAAAGACCGTATACATAATGAGGTTATTAGAAATTAATTATGTGTGACACTAATAGGGGATAAAATGAGAGAATATCGTTTAAGGTGGTTTGGACATATAGAAAGAAGATGAAAAGAAGAATATGTAAGAAGGTAAGAAAAACTAGATTTTGAAAGTATTAAAAGAGGTAGAGGACGACCACAAAAGTGCTGGAAAGAAACAATAAAGAATGATCTAGATTATTGTGAATTAACTGCTAACATGACACATGATAGGGCTCTATGGAAACAAAGAATCCATGTTGTTGTTGTTTTGTATTTCTTCTCTTCCTCTTCATAACACATAAGAACCCCTCTCCCCTCTCTCTCTCTCTCTCTCTCTCTATATATATATATATATATATATATATATATATATATATATATATATATATATATATATATATATATATATATATGAAAACTGAATCTTGTTTGTGTCTCACATACGTACTCTTTGTTCTTTGATAACATGAGTATAATTTTAAAGGGTTTTGAAAAAAGATGAAAGACAATGTTATTACACTTATGCTTCTAAAAAATTAAAATAAATAAATATATATATATATAAAGCTCGTGAAACCTTGTGAAAAGCAACTCTTTACCTTACATGCTATCTTTGTAGTTGTAATTGTGGCCTGGTGAAATAAGCCTACACTGCTATTCCGATTCCCACATAGTGGTTGTTATTTCTATAAGTCAAGTGTAGATTTGCAAAACAAGCCAAGCCTCCTTACTTTGTATTAGCAAGTATAGCCTTGTGAAATAAGCTACACTGCTATATTTTAATATATACATAGTGTTACTTTGTATTAGTAAGTTAATCTGATCCAGTGTTAGACACAATTAACTTAGTGTGAGATAAACCTACAATTATATTAGAATTTTGATAATTGTATAACATAGCCATTGTTATAAAATGTTAAAAGGGAAGGCCATGTATAAGCTTGAACATAGTTTCCTCGTAAAAAGTTAAAAATGTAACTTTTACCATAAAAATCACAACAAATTTTTTGAAATTAATTGTTAAGTTAAAATTTATTTGTTATAACGGTTTTATCATAAAATTGAAAAATATAACCATTTAATTGCATTATATACTTGGGTTAACATGGCTTTCTAAATTGTTTATCAAATTACATATACAAAATACTTTACTAAACTAGCTTATTTAAACTAAGCGGAACTAAAATACATTGGCCATGTTGAGCTCATGAGTCAGCTCATTGACTGTATTCGAGACTTACGTACTAGAACAAGTCGTGCTTTTTCAATCACAACCGAACGAGCACATCGTGAGCCAAACCAGGAGCATCTTGGTTCATTTACCAGGCCTAATACCAAAATTTGGGCACTGAAATACGAACACAAATTATTAAAAAGAAAGTTGGCAAGTTAAGTCTAAACACCTTCCAGTTTTTTAAACCCCCCTTATATATAGATAAATAGAGAGAGAGAGAGAGAGAGAGAGAGAGAGAGAGAGAGAGAGAGAGAGAGAGAGAGCATAGTCTATGCACACACTCATTTATGCTAAGATTCGCTTAAAGATTTTTACCGTTTGATCGGTTTGATCAATGATAGAGTTTGAATTTAATGCACGTGAATGCATTTAATGTGAAATATGAAAATTACAATGGTGCACTTTTCTTTATAAATTTAAATATCTACAGTTGTTTAAGTTGATCAAAAGATGATGAACTTTAATTGAATTTGAGCATAGATAGGAGTGTGCATATATCAATTTCTCTCTCTCTCTCTCTATACTCACTACCTAAATCCGCATCCGACTCCAAACCCATTATATCACATTGACCTGGCCAGTCACGGGTAAATCGGTAATCATAACCAAACAACTCTCCTTCCCTACAGGTGTTGGTTCTGCTAGTTCAAAGTCCATCTCTATGATGGTTCAACAGTCGATTTGGTTTCTGTTTCGGTTCCAGTTCGTTTTAACTGGGCCATGGACCTTCTCAGTTCGGTTCTGATTACCCCGGTTCCAGACGCACCTTGGGTCAAAGCATTACCAGATTCAGTGATTTCCACGTCCGATCCAAATCCATACTCGAAGTACGTCTTCACACTCCCAGGGATCATCGTTATGTTTAGATTGGATCCAAACACCCAAGCCTCCGATCCAAATCCGCACCTTGTAGTGTAATTTTCTTCCCCTGGCAAGGACATGATGTTTGGTATTTTTTTTGAAAGTAAAGGGCGTATAACCACTGAAAAGGACCGGGGGGTGTTGGTATTTCTCTATCGCAACCGCAAAGAAAGGGAAGCGTTCATTTTGACGGGCACGTCCACGGCAAATCCGGGGTTCCTCCTCTCGCCCGTCTACGCAAACCTTAGAAGCAGAGGCGAGAAAGCAATAGCTGATTCGATCAAATTCATCCAATCTGATAGGTGAAAACGACGATCTCTTCATCTTCTTACTCTGCAATCTCCATTGAATTACTCGTCCAATTCGTCCTAAACCTGTCCAGTTTAGGTTATAATTAGATATTATGATTCAGTATTCATCAAGAAATTTGGGTTTTTTTCTTTTGGGATCATAATTTAGGGCATTTGGGGTTGTTGCTGTGTCAATTTGGGGCAAATTTTAGGGGAGTTTAGGTCACATTGAAGGCAAAACAAAGATGGTGGAAAGGAGCGTTTGGTATAGGCTTCCTGAAGAAGTATCTGAGAGAATTTTCTCCTATTTGTCGAGCGCTTCCGTGCTCCGGTGTCGATGCGTCTGCAGATCCTGGAACTCCCTTCTGAACTCTAGGTCGTTCTTGGAGTTGTGGGGGAGAGTCTCGCGTCGAGATTTCTTCTTCCTCATCTACCAGAATTCCCAATCGGTCGCGGCCTATTCCCCAAAGACAAGCCGGTGGAACAACCTTCCGATCTACGGGCGTTGTTCAATCGATCCCAGCCGTGTCCTCCTGCTCGCCTCCTCCGGCGGGCTCCTTTGCTTTAGAAATAGGAATTCTGACTACCCCACCTTGATTGTGTGTAACCCTGTCACCGGGACCAGTAGGGTTCTTCCCGAAATGCGTCGTGTCCGTTTCATTGATATAGTGGGGATGGTTGCAGACAGAGGGAGCAATTCCTATCGGGTTCTCGTGACCGGGACTGTCGAGCCAACTTCCAATGAGAGTATCACAGAGGTTTATGATTCTAGAGTTGAGGGGTGGGTTCACCATGGCCTCTCAAAGCTAGAATCCTTGCAAGTATGGTATGAAGCCCATGCGATTTGGCTGAATGGATTTTTCTACTGTTTAGCTACTCCGGTAAATAAGGCTCGTGGCTACTGTCTAATTTGTTATGATCTGGAGGGGAGGCAGTGGACCGATCTCAATGTCAGGATGCCATCTGGGGATTTGCGAAGCCCTTCATTGGTAGTGTGTGGTGATAAGATTTTCTTGACTGGCAAGATTGTTGTGGATTACTTTATGAGAAGCATATGCATTTGGGAGCTTAAGTTGGAAGATCTGAAGTGGGTGAGGGTGGAAGAGATGCCTGATGATGAATTGACTAAGTTTATGTCTCCGTATTCTGTATTACTTCAATGCCAGGGACAGAATGATCTCATGTGCTTTAGCACCCATAGGGGGTGGCAGTCTGTAATATACGACTTCTCAGAAAGGAAGTGGCAGTGGTTACCGGAGAATAAATGTGAAAAGAATCATATGGTCGCTATGGGGAGAAACAATCTTGTTGGGTTGCCATATGAGCCTAGCTTGTCTGCAAAAGTTTGAGTTCTCGTCAAATGAGTACACTGCCTAAACTCTCTTTACCATTGCACCTGTGTTACCATGACAATGATTATGCCACTAAACTTTGAAAGTTTTTGTTACATATGTTGTTTTGACTTTTGTGTGCGTATCCATCATTAATTTGAAAAGCTATGCATTCTTTGTTCACACAATTTAAATGTTTGATTTTACACGAGCATGGTAAGGTGTTATGTTCTTTCTGCAACTGGCATGTGATCCCTTTTTCTGGCTATGTAAGTGTTTTCCATGGAATGCCTTTTTGTGTTGTCCACAACTTGCACTTCATTTCAAACATCGTCTTTAAAATACCAGTGGTGGTTATCCATATTTTTACCTTTAATCAACAGATTTACACTTTTATTTTTTGTTTTGATTTCCATCATTATAACTTCTATTTTGGGGATTACTTTTTGAATCAGATATTGCTTCTATCGTTCTTGATCATGCCCCCTTTTCTTTCATCAGATTCTTCCTATTATTAGGTGAAAGAAGCTTATAACTGTTATGTCATGATTTTCTTGTGGCATATATGTCGTGTACTTATTGGCAGATCACGCGGTTCTAGTTTCTGGGGACGTACTTCAGAAAACATAACTGCTACCTTTAATGACATTGAACTTATATGTTCTTTATATTTATTATCATAGACATGAGATCTTAGTTCCATGTGGGTGGCTTGAGTCATTTTACTCAAACTTGGGTTCAGTGAAGCTTTCAAGCATCTTTTGGATGGAACCTTTGTTATATTACATCTAACTCGTGTGCTTTGTGGGTCCCACACATGTAAATCAAGGTGCTTTGGTCTTTTGAGGTCGAATCTCTCTCTAATATTTGTACTGTAGGATAAAGCTCATCAAGGGATTTTTGGAGCCATATATATTGTGGGATTTCAATTAGAAAGAAATAGATATGTGCAGTCAAAGTTAATTGCATTTAATCAAAACATTATTGAGCTCGAGCCAAGGTGCATATTGGCTCGGCTGGCCAAACCAAGTCAAATAGAAGTTACTTGTTTTGATTCCACGATCTATATAGGTTGATTGAGCTACTTTGCTCTCTCTATCTGTTGTAGTAGTTTCAGATGATGCTTATTGCGCCACTTCATTCTGCATCATTTCCTCCCTGATTATTGGGGTACCCAACTATGACAAGTTTTATGTTCTTTATCAATTGCATTGTTAAACTATATATCAAATCATTACATGTAAATACCATTTGATCCTTTCCAATCAATTGTGGTTGAGTTTGTTTTATGGAGCCCATAATCTAGCACGAGCTTGATGTTTTCACTGTAGTGATACCAACTCAGATGTGAGGCACATCCCAGCTAAATTGTGATATTTTAGGGTTGGACTGTTGCTTGCAAATATGTGTGTGGACAGTTATTTAGGACAATGTTTATTATCTTGCCAGAATTTGGATAACATTCTCTGGTAGGGATACAAATTTCCATCATATTCAGGATGGATACAAGTTTAAGGATTTGCACAAATCTGCTTCCACGAGCAGGACAAAGGAATCTAAGATGCTGAATGATGTTTGAATGAATGGCAAAATTATCATGAATCTAGTTGGAGGAGAGTTCAATTGTTCTACATCTTTAAGATGGTAACCTGCACTATTATTACATACAAAGTCTTAATTATATATTGAAGAATGGGAACTGACTAATCTGATGGAAACTCAAGGGTTTAACAAAGGAAGGAATCCAGCTTTCAAAAATACAAGTTTTTCTGCCTCAGAAAGGAGTTATAGATAATTAGGAGGCCATGTTTTTGTCGCTCATACCAAAACAGCTAATAGAAAAAGAAATGTTACTTGCTGCTGCTACCTGCTTCCCAGATGATCGGATGTTGAATGACTGGCATGAAAAAAGGGGAAGTGTTTGATGACATGCATCTCTGCAGCCTGCTGCGTGCTCTTGTCATGCATAGTCCCAATGCATGACATGGGCTATGATGCCACTGGATCTTGGTGCCATCATGATAACTAGGTGTGACTCTTCGATCATAGAAGGAATCTGGCCACAGTGGATGAGAAATTTAAAAATTCGATTCGATGTTGATTGGCTATGGATGGGGCATGCACCTAAGAAGCATTCTGATTGATGAGGATATTGGATAGGCATACCTGTTAGGTTGTCTGAATTCTCAGGCAACTGAGATTCAGGTTGATTAATAGATAAAAGGCTGCCTCCAAGAGTTCTAAATGAAGTTGTCTTAGCCGAGTTATTTGGATGTGAATCACACCTTGGTCCAGACTCACTCCTTGAAGATCCATGTAATGGAATGCGTTTAATGAAATTCATCGGAAAGAAAGATAATAGTCTCCTTTGATGGGAGAAGTCTTCAACGTCTTCTGCAGCCATTCCTCTCCTGATCCAGAATTGCTACCATCTTCTATTTGATAGTTGTTGATATGGTTTATCTCATTGACTTGGCAACGGAATCACATTCTTCCCTCAAAAGAAGGTTCCCCTTCATCTGTATCCACTGCATCACACATTACATGGTGGTGATTCAGGCAACACTTGGGGCATGCCAAACAACAAAATACATGGGGTTCACCTAGTATCCCTTGTGCAATAATTTTGGCCAACTTCAAATAGGGTTTTGGTGATGTTCTCACAGAACTGCTGTGAGAAGAGCTGAAATTAATAGCCAAATCTTTTAGAAGCTCTTTCCATCAAAATAACCATGAAAGCATTTTTGTTCTACCTGGCCAAATTGTTGAAACCACCTCTGCTGCAGTTACTACCATCTGCTAGGAAGGCCTGTGTGCAGTGAGACTGAGACAGATGGCTTTCAGATTACCGGGGATCTCTGAAGAGTTTTGATCTAATGAGATTGAGATTCTTTAAATATTCAGTTCCTGAAACAGAGAAAACAAGAACTCATAAAGTTTGGCAATGATAATGGATATCGTAGATGGACAGTGTAGAGGGAAGAGAAGTTTTTCTCTTTTTTTCTGGGTTAGGAAAGATACGCTTAGAACACAACTGGATATTAACTGCCACCCTAAGCCTGTGCACTGTGCCTTTTTTGGGCTAGCAGAGACTGGAGAGAGATGCTAATCGGAGTAGAACTTCAATTATTAAGGTTGGATGGTTAATATCAGGTTGAGAACATGGTAGGGAAATATCATGCTATTTCAGTAAAAATAAAAAGTCCCATCCTTATCAAAAGGTAAAGTGGAAACAATTTTCTTAAAACAAATAAACACTCCTCTCTCTCTAAGATGAGTTACCTTTTTTAAGGGTGTCTCAATATACTCTTTCTTTAACAGAAACTCTTAGAAATTGGAATTATAAAGAGAAACATTAGAAAGTAAAGGTTTTCGACTTAGTAGAACAAAAACAAAATATATAGAATGTAAGTTTTATCATTTGGGTACTTCAGAGGACATAAAAATTAAGATTGGTATACATTGCATCCCTCACAAGGAAAGTTTTAAATAACCATGATCAATTTTATATTATGCATAGAATTAATGTTGGTTGGTTAAAATGGAGAGGGGCATCAAGTATTCTATGTGATAAGAAGATATCATTGAAGTTGAAAGGTTAATATTATAGAGCATCAATTAGACCTACTATATTTTATGTTTATGAGTGTTGGGCAATTAATCATCAACATGTGTAAAAGATGTTTGTAGCAGAAATGAAGATGTTGAGATGGACGAGTTGTCATACAAAAAAAGACCGTATACATAATAAAGTTATTAGAAACAAATTGGAAGTAGCATAAATAGAGGATAAAATGAGGAAAAATCATTTAAGATGGTTGCAACAGTAGAAAGACGACTCAAGGACACTCTCGTAAGAAGATATGAAAAACTAGATTGTTAAAATGTTAAAAGAGGAAGAGGATGACCACAAAAGTGTTGGAAAGAAACAATAAAGAATGATCTAGTTTATATTGAGTTAACTGCTAGCATGGCACATGATAGGGCCGTAGTCAACCCCATCTAGTATGGAAAAAGACTTAGTTGTTGTATTTAAAAATTCTCTCAATAGGATTAGATTTTATCACTGCATTACCCTTCATTCGTCCTTAGGAATAGAATAGATTTCATGTTTAGAGCATCAAATAAGTATATTGCTTTTCAAGGTAATATTCGTACCTCTCATCATTATGTGAAACTTGCTTTCTTGTGTCATGTTATTGCTTATGGAAGAGTAGTGTTATTGCTTATGGAAGAGTAGTGCTGGCATATTAAGTCCTCATTTTTCATGATACTAGAGTTTTTTGCAAGCACACCTATTTTCTGTCTTGTTCTTCCGATGATGAAGTTTTGACCCTTCTGTGCTTTATCATGAATATTTTGAACCTTATCCAAGCCTTTTCCCATGCTACTGGGGGTTTCTAGAGAGTGCAACATGTTGACTTTTAGGAGATCATCCATCCTAGTATTATTCTTGCCCAATCACACTTTACTTCAGACCTCTGCTGAGATCAGGTGCATTAGTGCTGGAATGCTTCCACCTTGGGGAAAAGATTGGACATTATTTTTCACTGGCTTTTGACTACCTAATGTAACCCTCCTTTATCAGGGCTTTGGACTATGTAAGCATGAACTATCACTACATTTATTTGCTATTGTTGCGATCATCTTTGGCACATGATGTCATGAACAAAGGTGTTATTCTAGTACGTTTGAGCTGAATGACTAATGGGCTTCGCTTGAATGCTATTGCATAGATAGACTTGTTTTATAGCCTTTAGGGTTTCCAAAACAAGAACGCTGTGCTTCCATTTTCAAGAACAATGTTCATTTAGGTTGAAACTGAGAAATTATGATAATTGTGCACTAAATTGGAAGTCTACTGTTCTTTTTTCTTTTTGGGAGAGTAAATTGTGGGAAAGTACAGTTGAGCTGCTGGGCCATATGCCCTAACCGTGGACTACCATTCTCAGGATGTGATATGGGAATATAATTAATAGAAACACAAAAATTAGTTCTGGACCAACCTGAAACTTTGTGAGTATTGCATTGCAACTGTCAACTTACATGCTCTTTTTGTGAACTAGGATTGTGGAGGTATTAGTGATTGTGCCCTTCCTCTGAATGTGGTTTGTGGCTTCTTCCTATGAGCAGCAAAACATCAGGCAACATTTTTTGAGTTTTAGACTTCTTTCTTATTTACTAGCTCTTGGAATGGATCCAGTGAAGTCAGCTTGATTGATGACTTGTCGGTAGTTCTCTTCTCTGGACATTTCCGTCCCAGGCATTGCAGTATTACAGAGAAACTTTAGTCATGCTTATGTCTTTGTTTGGTGGGTTCTCTAGACATTTCTGATCTTCGGTAAAGATTTATGTGTGCCAGTTTGAAGTCACTCTTTGTGGGCTGGCAGGCTAGTGGGATTTATCTGTCAGAGTTCTAATATCGTTGGGCATTAGCTTGTTGGATGTGGTTCTATGTTCTATTTCCGTTTTGTTGAGGTTCAGTTAACAGAATTTCATCAATCGCTGGCTGGGTCTTGATCTTATGATACCGTTGATCTTTTATCCCCAGATTCGATGTTTTTGCTGTCTGACAATTCTATGGTTATCTAATGCTACCGACCTATTTCGGCTTTTATCATATTGCTTCTGTGGTAGTTAGTTGTAAGGTCATAAATGAAAATTAGCGTTAGGTTTCCAATTCGTACAATCGCGAATGATTGGGAGGAACTTTTGATGAACATTTTCTGTTTTTGTTCCACTACGTTACTGGAAAATACCTTTTATTTTGCAGGAAGTATCCACTTTCATTTGAAGTTGCGACTAACATAGTAGAGTTCTGCTCTGATTGTTTTGTTTCAGGAGGCGAATGTGGGCTTTGAGTTTGGGAGGAATGCTTATGTTGGACGTATCAGGTGCCTGATGCTGTTTGTGTTGTTCGTGCTAAATTGATTGGTATACTTTCCTGGTGGATATGGTTGTGTTTACTTTGGCTGGTGTGAAGGGAACAGCCTCCTTCTCATAGGATCCCTCATACAATTGTGCAGGTTTGTATAGGAGACCTTATAAAAGTTTCTCGTGTATTGAACTTACTTTCTTTCATGAATTTAACTGTAATATTATTTCCTGGACTTTCTCTTGTGCATGCTCATCTGGTTTCATCTCATAAGCCATACGAAATCTATGCAATTGAACTCGTTGATGTGTTCTTTTTCATGGTCAAGTCAGTAAATCTTGCTCTTCTTATACGAGCTAGCTTGAGTGTGTATCTATGAACAGTTCATGTTAAGCCATGTTGGTGAGCTGCTCGTTACTTCATGGCTAGCCTTTCATTTAGCATAGCGAGTCGAGTTTGGGTGTGTGTGATCGTGGTCGGGCTCGATTCGACTTGTGTTTGAGCTTGTATGAACTTGTGTTTTTTGTTTGGGTGCGTGTGAACGTGTGGACTGGAGGGAGCTGGTGGGTTGAGTAGGCAGGTAGGCAAGGGTATTTCCGTCTTTTAATCGGGGAAGAATGTTTCGCTTTCCGCGTCTGTCACTCGAAAATATCGGCAACGCAACAAAAAGGTTGCCGCGTTAAAAAAAAATATCCGATGAGAAGTGTATCGGGTACAAGCATTAAAAATAAAACTCAATAACGGAAAAGTGTAAAACAGCAAGAGTGGAGACAAACCAGCGAATGAATATTAAATTTGAATCTGTAGCTCGTCTTAGCCCAGCCAAACACGGAGTGAGCCGAGGCGAGTTAGACAAGCTGAACACTAGCTGTCTGATTAAGACACTCGAACTTTTACGTATGATTTTGCGTGGAAAATATTATTTTTCATTAGAAATAGTAAAAGTTATTATTTCATATATTAAATTTGAAAGATTTGATAATTTATTTATATATTGGACCCTCTTAACACATTGAATTAACATAGTTTCTGGGTCGTATATGGTATCAAGGTTTCATATACTTAATCTAACGATTTCATGCCACCCTTGTCGAACCGATATGTGTTGTTCATGCTCATGTCGTATTACTTAACAAGCCTTGGCCGAATTTTGGTCTTTTTCTAACCGAAATAAGCTCATTATGAATGGAACATATCTTTACCCAGGCAGCTCAGATCGTCTATCAAACTCGAGGGTTGTAGTCCGAATCTTTATTTTGCAGAAAAGAACTGAGTTGAGTTTGAGTAGTTTTACTCGGTTCGTTTAAGCATTGAACAGTTTGAGCTTGAAATACCAATTGTGACCTGAGCTCAAACTATATTGGAGTGGCTTGAGCTTGAGCTTGTTACGTTAGTTGGGTCCTTGGCATGTGTGTGTGTGTGTGTGTGAGAGAGAGAGAGAGAGAGAGAGAGAGAGAGAGAGAGAGAGAGACTTAAAAGGTGGATGTAGAATGAGTGAGACGAGAGGGTGTGAAACAAAGTTAAAAGTGGGAGTGGGTAGGCCTGTTCGGTTCCTGCTGGCTAGAACCCACGCAACCTGCCCATGGAACCAGTCATAACCAAAACCAGAACCAGAACCAGAGAACCCCAAGATTCAGTTTTGAATCCATCTGTGGGAAAACCGAACCAGAGTTGGAACTGACGGTCCAACACCATGAGTTCCAAGGTTCCGGCTTAAAATTTCTCCTACTTTTCACATAAAAGTGGAGCCAAACTGGAACTCATCCAAAACTAAAACTGGATGGGGCCAGTCCGATTTTGGTTCCTGGCTTTGGCTGAACCAAACAGGTCTAGAGTAGAGAGGAGAAGACTCTCTAGGTGAGATTAATCATGCTATATATAACACGTAAAAACTGGATTAGGACCCACTAGCTACTCGAGTTGAACGCTTGTGAGCTCAACTCGCTCGTATGTTAAGCTCGACAAGATCGAGCTGAGTTCGAATTATCATCTCTCGAGTAGCTCGTGAGAAGCTTCGTCAGTTCATTAGTCAAAACATGGTGGTGTCTGCCAAACCTCACCTTCCTTCGTAAAAACAAAGTCAAAAGAGGAGAAACCGACAGATAACGTCAAATAACGGTAATTTTCTAGGCGATATTTATGGGCTTTTCCTGCTTGATCCTCTGGGGATTTAGTGACAGTGCGACGGATGCTTCCTCTTCGCCGGGTGGTCCTTTTTGCTCTTTCTGCTTCTTGATGGATCGAAGAAGACGTACTGAGGATGATGGATGGCGCCATCACCGTCGCCCCTGATGATTTCTCGTCTCTTCGGCGTCGGGAATAAGGGAAAGGGCTCCGACTCCAAGGGCAGCACGCCGACGCCGCCGGACTCCTCGCGGAGCAGCCGGGGAAGCCGTCGGAGGCTCCAGCGCCAGAACGCGAGCAAGAACTTCCACTACGACGCGTCTCCAGAGGGTTCCTCGGCGCCGTCTCTCCTGTCCCGATCACTCGAGGTGTCCGCCACGAGCTTCCGCATCGTCGACGGCGAATTCGGAGACGTCTACGCGAAGATTGGAATCAGCTGCCCCGAGGATTTCGGCATCCCGGTGGAAGCTTGGGAGAAGTTCCGGTCCGCCTCCGATTTACTCCCGGTATCTCGCCTCTTCGGTGTTGATGATTCCCCGCCAATTAGCGGTCCGCTGCGGCCGGAGATGGTCCGCGAGACGGCGGGGCCATCTAGAATTCCACAAGTAGAGAGGGGTACGGTAATTCCGCGGAACCCGGTGCCTGCATCATCCGGGACCGGGATCAAGGGCGTCCGGCCACCGGCGGTCGCGCTTCCACCGACGATGTCGCTGCTGACCCCGATGGATAACGGGTTCTCGACGAGGGATATTTTGAAGACGTTTGACCCTCACGAGGATGAAGGGGAAGAAGATCGAATCCACGGATTTTTCGAGAGCGGGGAGGAATTGGAGAAAGAGGAAGAGGAGGACGATGAGAGTCGAGAACAAGAAGCGAGAATTGATGGTGCCGTGTCGGGCAACGCCTTGGATTTCTCGGGCTGTTTGTTCACTTCGGGCGACGATGACTCCTCCACGACGACGACGGAGTCGACGTTTGTATCTCCGAACGGAGGACTGCCTAAACGAGAGATCACATCGTGGCAGCGGGGAGACGTTCTGGGCAGTGGATCGTTTGGGACAGTGTACGAAGGGATCAGCAGGTTAGTACATATTTTCTGTGCATCAAGACATGTTTTGTTGATTGTTAATGTTTAGTTCTTATTGAATTTGATAATGCGTTGAGGAGTTACTGTAGTTCCTAATTGTGGGAGCTGGCATTGACTGAAGTTGTCGTCGTTTACGTAGTGTTTAGGGTCCATGGAATTTTTTATCAGGCCATTGATTGCTAGTAGCTGTGTATTGAATCTATTGATAGTGTCCTGGAATCACGAGTTGCTAAATTCAGCTTGGTTTCGCGAGAAGTAAATCGGGATGTGTGCGCTAATAACTAGTTTTAGCGTGTAGGCGTTTGTAATTTATTTTAAAAAATAGTTTCTGGCATCTATGCAGATAGAAAAAGATTTGACCGAAGATCACTTTGTTTGAGAAAAGACTTGGTTTTGGTCAACCTATGCAGATATAAGGGAAACGTTGGTTTTGGCAAAATTCCTTAACTTATTACTTGCCTTTGGTATCCGCATGAGCTTTTAATATTGAACCTTGATTTCCTTGGCGCACTTCAAATTGTCTTGTTAACCTGCTTTCTGATGATTATCCTTCTTCGCGCCTCATAAAATTGCATATCTTTCTCTACAAGGATCTCCCCTGGAGGCAAAGAAGTCAATGTACTTGTGATATTTCTCTTCCGTAGCTTGAAAAAATTAGAAAATAAGGTTATGCTATTCAGCAGCCTCAATATTCTGTAATATTGACAATTACATATTTTTCAGTGATGGGTTCTTCTTTGCGGTGAAGGAAGTCTCCTTGATACAAGGAAATGAGGACCAGCTTAGTCAACTTGAACATGTAAGTCAATGCAGTGACCTTTGCTGATCGTTTCCCATCATAATTGCTTTAACTTGATCTCAGGGTGCTAATAGTTATTTATAACTTGAGCATGTAACCTGTATGTTGTACCTTTAAAATGAGAAGTTATTGTTCTGATCTTCCTTGGAACTCTCTATTGCAGGAGATTGCTCTCCTAAGTCGGTTCAAGCATGAAAACATTGTTCAGTATATTGGCACTGAGAAGGTAGATTCTCTTAGCTGCTACTCACTAAATCCTCTTTTTTGTTTCATGTTTCATCTCATTCTAAATGCTGTTTTTCATTTTGTTTTGAACACTCTTACTTGGTGTAAATTCTGAATCACATCATTTGTGCATCTTGTGATGTAGTTCAGGTGGGGACATTGATCTATGTTATCAATAGCAGTTAGCGGGCTGTTAGATTGGGCCCAAATATAGTGCTAGTGGGGATATAATGGCACTCATTAAAAAGTTTAAATATACATAATGAATTATCTATTTTTTTACAAAATAATAAGAAACATATGTCCACAACAATCGTAATTATGAATCAATCTAAGCAAAAATTTCTATGCAAATATAATCTACTACTACAACTACAACTAAGCCTTTTTCCATACTAGATGGGCCCGGCTCCATAGATTCTTTGTTTCTACAAAGCCCTATCATAATTTGTAGAATCCATGGTTGGTTTCAATGTCACTCAAATAGGATAACCCTGACTTTTACTTGATGAACGACCATTTGCTAGTGTTGCTGTGGATCATATGCTGAGTGCTTCCTTTCAAGGAGCTTATTATTGATTAGATTAATAAATGGTTATGTTTCTGTTTGGTTCATTTACCATTCTCTGTATTTCTTATTGCTCTCTCTGCTTGCTAATATTAGTTTGGCAATAGAAGATATTAAGGAAATGTGCGTGCTGTTTGAGCAGTGTTGCTAATTCCTCTGTATGACTTGTTATAGAGATATGCATGAATACATGGTTATGTTTCTGTTTGGTTCATTTGCCATTCTCTGTATTTCTTATTGCTATCTCTGCTTGCTGATATTAGTTTGGCAATAGAAGATATTAAGGAAATGGGCGTGCTGTTTGAGCTGTGTTGCTAATTCCTCTGTATGACTCGTTATAGAGATATGCACGATCTTTTTCTTTTCTCAAACTTTGTTACTTGATTTGTACAGGGAGATGGGAAACTCTATATATTTCTGGAACTTGTGACACAAAAGTCTTTGGCATCCCTCTATCAAAAGTATCACCTTCAGGATTCACAAGTATCTGTTTACACAAGGCAGATCCTGAATGGCTTGAAATATTTGCACGACAAGGGTGTCTTGCACAGGTAGTTTGCTAATATTTTGAGGGATGTTCTATTTCACTAATAGTCAACATTTTCAGCCTCCACATGTGCATATCTCCTGCCATTTATTTTTTATGCTTTTACAAATTATTGAGATAAGAAGAAGTGCATGCCTTCCAATCTCTTTTTTGAGCCATTGCGTCTGGCTGAGATAAAATAGTTGTCATATATGGTTTTTTATGTCATTTGTTAAGACATGCATTTGTATGTCTCTTCTAAGATCTAGATATTTTCTCATATCATTGCAGTTTTCTCTAAGTCACTAAGCATTCAAGAAGAGGCACAATAATTAAACATAAGCTATAACTT
This sequence comes from Brasenia schreberi, assembly GCA_036023115.1. Lineage (NCBI taxonomy): Eukaryota > Viridiplantae > Streptophyta > Magnoliopsida > Nymphaeales > Cabombaceae > Brasenia > Brasenia schreberi. The sequence goes on along the minus strand of JAYKKT010000059.1, from coordinate 5,255,649 downwards.
TCATCAACTGGGTTGTCAAAAGCTTGTCACAAATAGCCAATCTCATATCATTTGCATTAGATTATTTCATGACTGACGCCCTTGTGGAAACTGCTCACATACATACAGAACAATAAACTGATGCCTCACACTTTTGGCTTCATAAGGTTATATGCACGTGATCTATTTGCCAACATAATTCTACAGATCTTTGCTGTCAACTTTGCTATTTTGAGGTCGTATTGCTTGTGAGAATTTGTGATTTAACTAGTATCTTGTTTCCTTGTATGGAATCTGAAAGCTTTTGGATTTGTTATGGGAGCACCTTTTTTTTACTAGAATCGCTTGATAGGCACAGCCTATGTAGGCCCATTGGAATCAATGTCATTTTCTTCTCTTAATTTGAGAGGAAAGGATGATCTACTCACGGTTAGGTTATATCATCGGCATTCACTTACATATCTCCTGCTGTAAAATATTATCATATTGTTTTGTGCTTTATCTTGGCACGGGAAACATCTCCGGGTATTATATGGTCCCTATTAGTCTTGAGAAACTTGAAATATAACAAGCATCAAAATACAAGGGCTTAGTCTTCAAGAATGTTCTTTAACCAAGCTTCAGTGAGGAAGTGTAGGAAATTAGTTTGGTGAACCCTTAAAAGAGGCAGAGGCAGGCACCAGAAGTGTTGCTTGGAAATGATAAAACATGATGTTGCTTTTTGGGGGCAAATGCTGGTATGACAAAAATAGAGCACAATAATGACTACGAATGGTTGTAGCTGACCCCACTTAGATTGGGAGAAGGCTTGGTTTTTCTTATGCGTATTTTGAAGGAATGCTTGTATAAAGTATATAAACCTATTAAATGCTCATGTAGTGACATGTAATGCATGAAATTAAAAAGTTCTGTTTGTTGTTTACATGGCCCACAATTTCCTTGAATGAACAGGTGCTTTGTTGAATATAGCATGTACACTAAGGGCGTTGAGAGTTCTATAAGCACTGTTGACTGTGCTCGTGTATGTTTTGCGCATGCCAATGCCTATTGGGTCATCAAAAGCAGAGATTTAGTCTAATTTGTTGCTGAAAAAATTGACATTTCATGTTTTATCCTTGCAGGGATATCAAGTGCGCTAATATCTTAGTGGGTTCAAATGGCCTCGTAAAGCTTGCAGATTTTGGATTAGCAAAGGAGGTTAGCGTTGATACAAACAACTAAGTCTTATGTTGATTGGCTTCTTGGTGTCAAGTATCATTTTCTTAGATAGCTAATTTGAATTCCTTTTAGGTGGACAATCTACAAATGTTGAACTCTTGCAAAGGAAGTGCATATTGGATGGCTCCTGAGGTCTAATTTTCATATTTTCTGCAAGCTTAGTTATATAGCACTCCTTGTAGCTTCATTTAAACCTTTTCCTTAGTTCATGTATTTTACAATTAAGTTTTCAATTTCCTTCCTGATGTTGCAGGTTGTGAATCCTATAAAGTCGTACGGCCTCCCAGCTGATATATGGAGCCTTGGTTGCACGGTCTTGGAGATGCTTACTGGCCAGGTTCCCTATAGGAATTTGGAATGGGTGAGTATTTGTGGAATAACATCCTTCAAAAGTTTCCCTATACCAATTATTATTATGTCAAAATTTGTAAATTTGTCAACAAATTCCTGGTTTTCTTCTACTTTGTTTGGGTTAACTTTTCTGAGTCAAGACATTAGGGATGGCAATATTGGTTCGACCGGCGGGAACCCAATTGTTCTTATTTAAATGGGGTGGGTATTACCCAATTTGTTTGGGTTTGGGGAAAACCCAGATATCCTTGGCAGGTGCGAGATAATAGATCCCAATCCATAACCCATACTCATAACAGTACGGCCCGGAAATATTTATATACGTACAGAACATAAATGAACCTGTCTTTTGAAATCCCAAAACTAATTGTCCTGTATGAAATAAATGTAATGAATGCTCATGTAGTGAAAGAACTTGTTTAGTGCTTTAATAATTACCTTTGATTCTTTTATTTTTTTAGTTGCCATGTTCTATTGCAAAGAGAGGTAGAAAACTCTCTCCTCATATTTCAAATAGATCGATAAATGCAGTCATGTCAAAGGACAAGCCTTGTCCTTTACTCATTACTTTTGATTTCTAGTTTTTTCACTTTTCAAGTAAGCTGCTCATGCACGGTATGGGGCGAGTTCAAATCTCCATCGAATAGGGTATGGGATTACAGGACCTTTTCCGCCTGTAATGGGGTGGGTATGGAGTAGACATTTGAGATTTGAGTATGGGGCAGGGCATCACCTTGTCACTGCGTGTAGCTCATCATCTTCCACCTTGCTGATTTGCCACTTGGCTCCCACCACCGACCACTGAGCATCACTTGTTCTTTGCCTCCTCAAAGCCGTTGCTGGCTACCTGCAAAAGCCAAGTTTCACATCGAACAACAAATTACTGCCTCCAACCTGGTGACCCCGTTGCTGATTATCAACCATTTGGAAAACTTCACCCTTGCTCTGCCAAATTAAACCACCATTTCTAATACCAGTCTCCCTCCCCGTTGTCATCTCTATTCACAAGTCTCAAACGCTCTACTGTAGTGTGTTCCTCATTTAGCGCTGAAAATGCAACCTCAAGTGAAGCCAGAAGATGAGGGTAAAATGGGTAGATTTTTGAAACTAAGAAGCGTAGGCTTGACCAGTTGAGTCCATCTGAATTTCAATCAGAGGCGAATCAATCCAACCACATCCGTGCCTGAACCAGATCCAGATGGCTTTTTGGAACCAACCCTCAACCGAATATTCCAGAAAGGCTATTTGGTTTTTGTTTCGCCTTTCTTCTTCCTTATGTTCAGCAGGACATGCTGCCACTTGTATTGCTCGCGTGAAGAGCTCTGCTCCTCACCCTAGCGCAGCTTCTATGCAGCCACAAGTACCTCACAGAACCTTGTTGTGACATCAGCTCATCACTCGAGTTATTGGAACGCCACACTAGCTCAAGGGCCTCTTGTTACCATATTGTGTCAACGACTGATGTGCTTCTGAGTGATTTCTCAACACCATTGGCATGTGTAAATCTAACTATGCTGGAAATTTCACACAGCATCCCTCTTTCTTGTACACTCTCCCATCTGTCTTGCGACCTTGGACCATTAAAGCCTCACCAACACTGTTTGTTCTTTTTTGCTTGCTAATTCCCATTTCACGTAGATACTTTGGCTGCTGGCTTGTCTTTTGTTGGTAAAAAATGTCATAGCAAACTACATTTCTGAATATTCCCCATAGCCTTTTTCTGCGCTGTTCACTTGCCAAGAACCTTCAATTCTTGGCTTTGAGTCTTTAAGATCAGCCAAACAAATGGCACGATCACAGGCCAAGAGATAGGAAATTGGAATTCTCAAACACAGTTTATCTTCAAGAGCAATGTGCCTCCCTCAAGGGCAGGCTTTCTGCTCCTTCAAGAGCAGAAAACTGGGTCTGATACTATGTGAGGATTACATCTAGGTATGTCAAGAAATACTGATGGATTGAATGAAATCATCTTATTAACTGAAACATCATAAGCGAGAGGAATAAAATTATTTATAAGAGGGATTTGGATCACTCTATAAATAATTTTGCGTGGTGCCAAATAGTTAAGTCTTAACAAAACAGAATAAAGTGAAAAGAAAATGAAAATAAATGAAGATATTTGCATGCATCTTAACAAACATATCTAAAGAATTTCATTGCTTGAGCTCTCATACACTTGATTGCTAGACCTCCTATTCTGGATCTTCTCCCCCAACATAACCTGAGTAGGTTCTAAGGTTTGGTGAGCTATTCTTGGCTAAAGTAGACCAATGGACTGGCTAAGCACCGTGAGGTTTGTAGGCAACTGTTGGTCTTTAACTTTCACACCATGCTTTAGGAAGACTTTTTGCAACATCTCATGGAGGTAATCCTGAGGTAGGGGGTTTGTCAAAGAAGCAATACAAGCAGAGAAGCAAAAGGGTCGCCTTATCAGTTTGATTACATGGGTGCAATACTTAGAAGATAAAGAAGCAGAATTGCTTACATATAAAAAGTTCGAAGTTACAAAAGGAGATACCAAAAGGTCTTGGATTATCTTTGGTGATGCTTTCTTGTCTTTGGCATTTCTTTTTGACAAGAAGTTGAGCAGGCTTACATAAAATCGGCAAAGCATAGTAACACCATCCCACCGATAAAGATGTGTAGGTGGGTCAATCATTTGTCATGAGGGGAGCATTCTCAAATGTTCATAGATGATTATCGCTTGGAATATTAATAGATGCAAGGATCTTCCTGTAGTTTATATTGTACCATTCCTTCTAATCAAAGCGGTTGTTGTTTCCTTTATCTGGAAAACCTTGTCTAACTGTTTAATATTTTCTCAAGGGAATAAAATGAACATTCTTTCTTGTTTTCTTAATTTTATACATGTTTTAGAATTTTAAATTATCCAAAACTTTTCCTGTTATTTTCTCTAGAAATACTATTTCTGCAAAATACTCCTGTTCAATTTACTTCTTTTAAGCACATTTATAATTCTTCATCAATACTTCCTTGAATTGATCGAGCTCAGTAGGTTTTATGAAACGAATAAACCAATTCCTTTAGAAACACAAACAAGGGCATGCTGAGCTTTCGCTTGATCATTATTAATTGCAAGTTCTCTTAACAATTGCAAGTTCTTAGCTCGTCATGTTTTGCATCGAGTTTGTATTGTACCAATCCTACCAACTATGATGGAGAAGTATACATCTAGGTAGTTATGGATATATGGAGAGGCTGCACTTCATGGAGAGGCTGTGGGTTTGCCTATAAACAAACTGGAGAGGGTGTTTAGGGAGTTTGGAAAGATTTATTGGTATGTCTTCTCTTAGGAGATTTTGGCAATATATTTATATTAAGCTCTAGGAGTGCACTTCATGGTGCGCAGGTGTGCAAAAGTCTACATTTATATTATTATCTTGACAATATAGCCTTACAGTACAAATGATTTTAGTTCTGAACCTTTATTAATAAAGACAAAAAATTCACGTCACCCAAATTTCCCAAGTCTCAAGATCATGCAAAGAACCACGAATTCATCTCTGTGACTCTTTGGTACATAGGGTATAAATACAAAATTTTGCTTGCTTGACTTCTGGTGTCAATTCTCAAATTTTATCTTCTTCTGGCCCTAAGCTCTAGGAGTGAAATTGTCTTGATATTAATTGTCATTGAACGAATGTTTTATCAAGGTTCGATCATGGTTGAATTTGAATATGTTTTTCGTTCATGCTTGTCTATCGGCATTGGGAAATATAAATGCTTCGTTGCTGAAATGACAGACTGCTGCACTATTCAAGGTTGGCCAGGGTGAACCCCCAGATGTGCCCAATCACTTGTCAAACGATGCTCGTGATTTTATCAAGCAATGCATACAAGTGGATCCAGAATGCAGGCCAACTGCAGCTGTGCTTCTTGATCATCCCTTTGTCAGGAGATCAGCTTCACGCAATTATGAGAGACGAACCTAATAGTTTTCCAACGCTATCTTTTCCCTGTGGGTAATGAATCTATTAGTTTGCATGAATGATGTGTCGTGATATTTCTTTACCCATCCGCCTGTCTCGCCGGTGTGTAATGAGGTCTATCAGTTTGCATGAATCATGTGGCATTTCTTTACAATTACTGGCATGTGCTATTTAGTTTAGCCCCCTTTGTGCCTGTCAATTGTGCAATATTATCGTCTGCAGCTGCAAGCCAGATCACGGTGATGTAATATATTGACGGTTTAGTATGTATATATTTGTTGATAGCTAGGGTTGTATTCTTCATTCAAAGTTCTCTTTGATTTTGAACGAATGTCATTGTTGATGTATGTATCCTTTCCATTAGCTGCTGGAATGATGTTAATGGTCATATTCCTCATGATTAGCTAACAATGTTTCAAATAAAAGTCTCCAATTTGGCCAACATTGTATTATTCACACTAAAAGAAGCCAAAAAATGCATTCTAGCATACTAGTAATGCAAAAATTTCCTCCCTCCGAATATTACATGTCCAACTTAGCCACGACGTATTATTTGAAGAGAAGTTAGCCAAGAAATCCAAAATGCATTTTAGCATACTGTGATGCAAAAAGTTCCTCTGTCAAGACATTGCAGATACCAGATTTAGCCACATGTTATTTGAAGATGAATTGAAGTTCGCCAAGGAACCCAAAATGCATTGGAGCATACGAGTAATGCAATGTTTTACTCCTCCCAAATATTGCAGATATCCAGTTTAGCTATAACGTATTATCCGGAGAGAAATTGGTCAAGGAACGAAATCTTCCTTCCCCCAAACATCAAGATCCATTTTAACCACAACCTATCATGAGCCGAGAAATGCCCCATAGATCCCGAGATGCATTCTACCATACGAGATTCAGTCACAAGAACTGAGCCAAAGATACTTTTAACGCAAAACATGCAGAGAGATGAATGCTATCGGTTCATTTCCATTATCTCTGCATTCAAAGGATCTCTCGGACAAATTCTCCCGAAGAAACCATCATGTTGCAGCGTGAAAAGTTCTTGTTTTGATCGGGAAAAGGGAATATATGATTGAACCCACTTACACTATAGGAAGTTATTTCAAGATAGATCAAGAAGAAAAAATTGAGATACAGAAATTTCACATCTGCAAGATTTTCTCATAGTGGTCCAGAGCTTCCTGAGAGAAAGCACGAGCAAATATGGAACTCTACAAATTTCATCTTCTACCGGCGATATCGTGGAGACTTAATAATTACATGCTGCGGCTTTGAATTCCTGAATTAAACACAGGAAATGGCCTCTCCAAAGAAAATTTAAAACCCTGTAGACAATTTATGGTCCAATCTTGGTCAACAGTTTAACGATATGCACCAAAAAAAGCATCTCGTACTGACTGCTGCATGTGATTTCCTAGCATCAATAAACTCGTACGACCCTCAGGAAAACCAAATCTCACTGATCTGTATCCGGCACCCACAATGATGGTAAGACTAAATTTCCATCTCCAGCTACTTTTTCCCACAATTTGCTTAAGGCACTTCTGATTAGAAATAATACGTATCACATACAATACAAAAATCTCACATCCTATGACTTTATCCACTTCAAACTGGAATTAGTTCTTCTGAAGGTGAGTTGTCGTTTGCTACCAATCCAGTAACAGAGAGACCATCCATGCTATCTATCCTTACCATCCCATCATCGTCGACATTCTTAAGCTTCATCATGTCATTTTTCTCATTCATCAATCCTGAATCTGCCAAATCCTCAAATCCTCTGCTAGTAATCCTGTGCATCGTATTGGCAAGTAAGGGCAAACTCCCACCAAGGCCCTTGGAAAGAGAAACATACTTCAGAACAAGACGTTTATAGCCTTCAAGCAAAGCTTCCACATTCTCCACCGTGAGATCACCTGCACGGGCATATAAAAATGGGTATTCACGGAAAGAGCTACTGATCTGATCCTCCTTCAGGAGAGCAGCAGCACCTTTAGTTTCCAAGTTTGATATCGATAAACCATCAGCTCTTGATGAAATCTTTACGCCTGACTCTAATTTAGCTTCATCCAATTTACCAGACCCCTGTGGATGTTGGTCACAGCGGGCTGGCTGAGAATTGTTCATCAAACTCTTTGGCTTTGATGAGATTGACTTTGATTTCCTATCTTCTGAAACTTCTTGGTCTGAACTGTATTGATTGGAGACTTTTTCTGTATAGGTTGAAAGGCCAGCAAGGATGGCTCTGGCTGTTTGCATGTTCTTCTCAAATTCGACTTCATCCATCGAGAGGGACTGTGCATTGATACTTGAGATAAACGACTCCACTGAGAGCATGTTGGTGAAGAAATAAGCTGCCTCAGACACTAATCTTGACTGCCTTCTGTATCTCTGTATGTACAATAGGTTTGAGTGCAATTGCGGGGGATTGGCCTGCACACAATTGCGCTTATTACAGATCCCTATTGGGAAATGATGGCTAACAGTTTTCTTTCTGAAGAATGAAATATCAAAAGTTTGACATCTCAAATAAATAGGTATGACAATCTATTACGAATTAATGCAGTGGCTTAATGTTAATGGATTTGAAGTATCAACCACATGACAATCAAGTAAATAGACCTTAGGAACGCCTTTGACATCTCAAATAAATGGAGAAGTAAATGACGCTTCAAATCCATTAACACAAACCACTGCATTAATTCGTCATAGCATGTTCAGGCATAACAAGAGGAACAAGTATAGCTAGTTTAAGAAAGCACCAGAGGATATAAACATATAGCAGAAGAACACCACTAAATGAAAGACCGTGCTTAAAGAGGAAGAGTATATCCACCTTTATTGTGACATACATGAGGACAGGAAGAAATTCATCAGCTCCAGGAGGATTATCATTTGATGCTAAAGAAGCATTCAACAACAAGTTGGTGATAACTTTACAACAGTTCAGGATACAGACCAGTTTATCCCTTGGAGCTTTATACATATTGATTTTCTGAAGTTCTTTTTGTGCAAGCTGCAAAAAAAAAAGGTAAAAAAGATCAAACATAAAAAGGAAATGTTCAAATATTTGTAGATAATGGATAATACACCTAAGCATCCATATTGACAACACCATGCATAGATAATTAGTGAATTTCAAGAACACACCTAGCCTTTGGATATTGTCAAAAAGGACCTAACGTATTCTAAGTTGTAACCAAAATCAACCTCCCATCCTAGTTTCTTATCTATGTTTGATTGGTTTATTAAGTTTACATATTTGGCCTCAAAGTCACTTATAAATGTCTGGTTAGTTGATTGATCTTGAAGGTTTACCCTACCACTTTTTCAAGTTAGATCAAGTATAATGGTTGTAAAACTTTTAAAGGGTAAAACGATAGATTTCCATCCATTGTTTGATGAGCCATCTAGTACATAGAACCTGCAGGAAAGTTAGGTCTGCTATAAAAGATAATATGAAGTTAGGTGCTCTTTAGGTGCGTTTTAACAATATCCATACATGAGGTACCTTTGTGATCATAGACAAGCCCCAAATTAACTCTCTGATATATTTCTTGCTGTGTCAAGTGGTTCATTTTATCTTCTCGCCCATTTTACATGGCTGAGTTCAGGGTCACTCCTCCTAAAAAAGGTTTCCACGCTTCATAGTGACTGGGCCTACTCACAAACAACAGGTTTCACATATATGATATATCTAATTTGCTGACATCTAAGTAATATGCTTTGACTAATTTTGTTTAAAGTTTTTGGAAGATTTCCCATATTAATTAAGACTGAACAAACTAATCCATCAGAGGATTCATGTGAAATACAAGAAAAAGGTTGTCAGTTTTCACCATAACAATAATTTTGTATATCCATCAACTATCTGGTTTACACATTTGATTAGTATCAATATGGCTTTAGATACTGAATCTGACTAGTTGAACCAGGTGGTTGATAACTTGATATATGATATATTGAATAAGGTTTGTAACATTCAACTTTTCTTTTCAGTTACATCATTGTGTAATTTCAAGAAATATGGCAGAAAGGCTGTAACCACATATACAGCATACACTCTCCACCACCAATCAAAAATTATGTAAGCTGCACATAGTCATTAGCCCTGAAAACAACAGCGGTGGTGATGAGGTAAATATATTTGGTTGATGTGGCCAATGTTCATTTGTATTCATTTTTGGATGCCTTATGGTTGTTTTTTGTCTGCAGATAGTGAATAATCCAGATGGAAGTCTTTTGGAAGAGTCACATCCCAGCAGTTCAGATACTTATGTTGACTTAGAAGACATCACTAGTCCTGCAAATGCAGACACCCTTCGTGTGATCGACAATTATAGTTTCTCGGGTGGTCTAGAAGATGAATCTGCACTGCACCAATGGTTTGATGAGTCTGTTGTGGAAGGATCGTTCTTAGATCTGAATGATCTTCAGTGCCCACTGGACTTGGACTCTTTTGTGGTCCAAAGATCCGATATGTCTTGTGTGTCTCTTAATCCAAAGGCTGGTCTTAATTCCTCTGTCAATCAGAAAGGTTCAATCGGGTCTCCATGTGCCCAAGATAGTGTACATCCTGTTCCAAGCCTTAATCTTTCATCCAGGAACTGTGTTCGCGAAGTATGAACACTTTTATCTTTTGGGCAAAAGATTGTATACACTTCCTTTTGCTTCCCTCTACTTCTGTATCGTTTTACCTCTTTCTAGATGGCCTGTGTTGCCTGTGATTAACTTTAAAGACCCTTTCAGATTGGCAGCAACGAGGGATGTCCAGATAAGGGAAAACCCTAAAGTTGACAGTCACGAGTTTGATAGGAGGTCTGCTTAAACTCGGCTTGTAAGCAAAAGAAAGACGAGTTAATTACATTTAATCTAACTTTCATGAGAAAAGGATTCGTACTTTGCAGTTTCGAAACCTAAATGAGCAGTGAAGTTTAATATATGTTGTCCACTTGATCAATCATCTACCGACCACAAAATGCCAGGCAAGATGAATGCAACAGCTCTGCATTTTTGCCATTTATACTGTGTTTTCTTAACTTGGGATATTGTACCCAGATAGAAATCCAAAACAGAATACTCATAATATATGTCAATAATTCCCAGACATAAAAGAGCTCTTTTGTCATCTATATTGCTAGTGCCAAAGGAATCAGAGGTGATTTATGAGTATATTATAAGAAAACTACCAAGCAGGTTTCCTCGAGCACAGCCAAAAAGGTTGTTAGGGACAAGGCGTATTTGCTCGCCATCATGGTTTCAGCAGATTAGAACTCAAATATCGGGTGGTATGCAAAAAAAAAAAATACAGAGCAAGAGAGTTCTTTATTTAGATATATGGAGAATCATGAAGTTCCATCGTTACAGACAATCATCACATCAAATAAAGGTAGCCTAAACATCAAGATTAAAGCTGAGTTGCATCCCACTCACCAACCAAGAAGTTTCATTCTGGAAATTTGTTGGGATATCTAGATTCTCTGGCCGAATAAATTGCTGTACTAATGCTATTTTCTTTGAAAGTTCCTCATCATGTTTTACTTCTTCCGGTGCTGATGCAAATGCACGAGAGTATAATTTTGTCATGATATACTTCTCAAGCCCCTGAAAATGACAATCGTAAACGGTGCAAGTGTAATGCCTACACTTATCAAATGCAGTAAGGCGTAGCGACATAGTTCTTCAAATAAATCAATTCAGACTACACAACAGAGTAAACCATCTTTTACACAATGCAGACAACTATACAAAAAAATTGAAGGAGAAAACGGTACAAAGAAAACTGCGTGCAAAGAAGAAAACCTCTACGATTTGCCACGCACCGGATCAAAAAGTGAAATTCACACACACAGATGGCAGAGAATTAGAATGAAAGCACACCCATTCTGACCGATTCACAAGATGGCAATGTGCAACGTAATATAACCAATTACCTCATCAGCACTCTCGAGTTCGTCTTCAGATGCACCCGCCCAAAGCGAATGAGCCGTGAACGCGTCCTCCATGCTTCTAAGAAACTCCTGCACGGCTGCACTATCCTTCTCTGGGTTCGGCGCATTGTTTATAAACGTCACGATGAAGCTGCAATCCAAATCAACGCATCGTGGCATGAAAAAGCGGACCACTAAGAGGAGAACTTACCAAAAATCATAACAAGGATTAAAACAACAAAGAAATCATTTCCACCGGACTCGATTCTAAGAAGGCAAAAGGACAATTCTCATTTTCAGTCCTCTGCTGAAGCGTCCATGACTTAATTAATCATACGAACGGGGCGTGATTGAATTCTTCGCAATTAGAGGGAACCCGAGAAAGAAGTTCCTTCAAAATCAAGAGAGATTCGTGAATCTACTTCCCAGAAAGTCACAAATCTTATACGACTAGGCCGTTGGAAAACTCATAAGGGGAATCGATCGGCAAAGTAGAGAGATAATGAACGGTTACCTCTTGATGGACTTGACGAAATCAGAGGCAGAGGGATGCCTCATCCTCTCCAGAAAATCATGGCAAGTGACGGGCGCGATCGACGCTCCGAAGGCGTCCGCGTTCTCCATGAGAACAAGAGAGAGAGAGTCTAGAAAGTGGAACCAGACTTCGGGTCGTCGAGAAATGAGGGACACAATAACGGGTCGGATCTAGAACCGATTAGCTAAAGAAGATCCCTATGATTCTGCCAGCACTTTTACGCTGTTTTGTTTGCATTCGGATCTTAATATGACCGGTTCGGAACTGACTCGGTTCCAGCCGAGCCAGAAACCGGCTAAAACCAGAAGCCCAGTCAGACCCGAAACTGAATGAGAACCTTCTACTTGGTTACGGTTCATGAACTGAAACTAAAACCAGTGGTTAGATTTTGGTTTCATTTTATAAGTTTTTCCTTTCAAAAAAAAAAAAAATATATATATATATATATATATTTGGTCCAAATCAAAACTATAATGAAAGCCGGTGGTTGTGACCATAACAAGGTAGGACCCAATTGGGCTATGGTTTATGATTCTAGACGAACCAGAACAAATCTCCGGTCTCAATTAGGGGCGCAGTCAAGCCGGGGTCCCAAACCGTATGTGAGCTGCCTCGTACTACAGGTGAGTTCAACTGGAGGTCATTAAGAAAATCCAAGCTCAAGCTCAAGTGAGCCTTTATCTTCAAGGTGGAGCTAGTATGGTCTCGAGAGGGTCATTTAGAAAATAAAAATAAAAAGTACCTATAAATAAGTCCGATTACCAAAACCCGAAATGTACGAGGGAAAAAACATATTTTCTGGTGAAATCCTTACAATAAGATCTAGAACATTTCCTTTCTCTTCTCTTCAACAATAAATAAAGACCCAACAACAACAAAGCAACGAATACTACAACTACAACTAAGTAACAAAGCAACTGCTACCGTCCGGCAAAGTTTTACGCTGATTGTCGGAAGCTTAATGTAATCCTCTTCCTTTATCTAGACTTGAGACCGGTCATGCAAGAGTGATCCCTTACATGAGCGGAGTTAACAACAAAGCAACGAATGCAAACAAAAATATAAGAAAAAACTCGTACCAACACTTATCAAGAGAAGCACCCTTGGCACAATATATAGGTGTAATTTTGCTTTTCAAATTTAACCATTATTTTTTTTTATTGAATGGTTGAAATTTGTATGTAAAACCGTTAGGTTGTACTAATCTCTCTCTATATGTGTGTGCGTGCGTATAATGTTCCGTTTGGCTAGTTTTAGAGTATACTAACATGGCACATGTACTGTTAGATCTTTTAAAGAGTTACACATGCTTTTCGAGATCTAAGTACAAGTGTTGATTCATCTCTCCCATATTTACATGTATCAATTCAGATAAATGCGTGGCGCATTATGTGCACTAGGTGTGGACTCCACCTTTTTTCTGCCCTCGGTCAGATTACTTTAGTTCCTCACTTCTTTCCAACACCATCCGTAGTTAAATGGTGTCCTTGAAACCAATAATAAATGTCATATGTATGGATTTTTCATAAAGCAACAATTAGACTTCGAGTGTTGGAGAGTTAATCATGTTGAGTAATCTTCAATAACAGAAATGAAAATGAATGATCACATAAGAAAAAACTTTTATATAATGAGGTATTATAAACCAATTGAGAGTACGAATAAATGATAAAGCGAGGAGAAATTATTTAAGATGGTTTGTATATATAAAAGAGGAACAAAGGACACTAATTTAACAAAATATGAAAAATTAAATGACAGTCATAAAAGTATATAAGTATTGGAAAGAAACTATAAAGATTAATTCATACCCGCGCGGGCGTGCGCAAGGCTTCTGCCATCCCATTGTAAACTTACGTAATTAATTCACCTTTTAAATTAATTACCGCTGCCCAAAGCCTCTCCCTCTCTCTCTCTGAAATTTACGGTCTTGTTTCATTTCATGCGATCGAGTCTCTTTTCTATTTTTTACTTCGGTGTTTATGTAGTTTTATTTATGGTTAAGTGAATTGAAAGTACATGACTTTTATGTTTTACTGTTGATGTTTTGCTGCTTCTTTGTGCTACAGCTATTACATACATCGACAGCACTCTAGGTTTTGCAGGAGAGATTGAATTTTGATGAATGGGAGTTGCATAGATGATTTACTGGTGTACATGGGCAGGCTTCAGTCTATGAAGAGGAGCCAAGATTGCTACTGAAATGAAGACGGAAATTGTAAAAGATGGCATTGACATAATGCAGTGTCATGTATATAGTTGCTGTTACGAATTATTGTGGAATCTCTTATCCGTAATTAGTAAACCTTCTTGGATGTCAGAGTTACACATTGATTATGCATACCACCTCTGTACCGAGAGATGAGATTCTTCAATCAAGATTTCATTGTGGAATATCTTTCATATTTTTTCTTTCCAACGGTGCGACTTTGAAGGAGACTGATGAATTTGATGACTGCAGCTCATGGTTATCTAGACGTTAGCTTATTCTGATTGAATGAAAATACTAAAATGGTGGAATCCAATGCAAGAATTACTTGCGACTTCACCTTATTCTACTCATTTCTTTCCTTTTCAATTTAGTAGAACGAACATCAAAAGTAAAAGGGAGCCAGGAGTTCATCTATACTGTCTAATCACAGCACCTCTCTCTCTCTCTCTCTCTAGGAGATGAATCCCTTTCCAGCACACCGAGTTATGCAAAAAGCAGCATGAAGTAGGACATGGATACTCAAGTCTTGAATTGAGCTAATTGTATGATGGACTTCTAGTTGCAAAGCACCGCCATTAGAGGTTAATGAAAAGGAATTATAATATGAACTGACTATTAATGCTATTTATGTGATGCCAACATGATTAAAAGATTCTTGAATTGTATATCAAGTTCCAATCTCGCGAATACGATTTAGAATTTTTCATTTTGAAACTTTAGCGTGTGTTATTTCCAATAACAGATGAAAAAGCAGTCGAATCCTAAGAACTAAGATCAAATAAAGATGAAAGCAGCTTTTGGTAACCAAGCTCAAAAGTTCAACACATCCATCCATATGTTACAGGACATATAATAAATGCATTTACTCGAAAGAAAGAAATATCTCATCACCAGTCCTTCCATCCAACTTTTCAATTTTTTTTAAATGACCATTTTAAAGGTAAATCATGGAGCGTATCTACACGTTTCTATTTCTCAGTAGCTGATCATGACACACACACACACACAGAGTTGTGCTTCTAACTTTCCTTCCAATTAAGGGAGTATTGGTAAGATTTCTCCATCTTTTCACTTGAGTTAGTAATTCTTAGCGTGTCAATCTTTTCTCTCTTCTCTTCTTTTCAAAATAATGCATGATTATATATAAATACATACACGAAAACACACATATGTGTTTGTGAGTGCACTTACTATTAATTTAGTTTCATTCTAAGGACTAGAAATGGACAGAACATGTGCTCGGCTTAGGAGAGGGCAATGCATGCTTCACAAGTTGAACAGGATTCGTTTTATACTCACTTTGTTTGATAATGTAATATAACAAACCATGTAATCAGAAAGACAAAGTAGCGAATACATGCCTCTCATCATGCATTAGTACGTTGTGGTGAAACTTCTATAACTATTTTTCTCATATACTTTTCAATTCTTTTTAATAAAAGTAGCGATTTCGGGTGGTTCCAGAGTCAAACTAGAACCACTCCGGAATCAACATTCCAGAACCATCATCAGAACCGGTTCGGTTACAGTTCTAAGTTCTTAGTTAACCGGAATCGGACATGTTAAATACATGAATGCTGCTAAAGGAAAAAAACAAAACAATAGGGTCCAAGATGGTAATCCAATCCCAACAGTCAAAAGTACAATTTGCAGTTGATTTGAGTATTTGAAGCTTGATGCCAAACAGTCAAATCTCTCTCTCACACACACACTTGTGCAATTCATCTTATCTTGCCCTTTAGTGTAAGTACCGATCCAGGTGGCTTCTTTCTCCCAAAACCAAACAGAAACCAAGCCTTTTAAGTGGGTTCTAATTCATTGATTCTCAGTCGCCCTTCGGTCGCAGGTGTCTTCTAAGCATTAAAGTTTCAAACACCAACTTCCGTTTTGCATTTAAAGCCAATATGGTATCAGTCATATGATGCTCATTTAATTATAAATTTAAACACAACTCACATCAGCAGAAGCAGTCAAATACCAAGCAAAATGATCAATGAGAGATAATGATTTTTTTTTTTGCAGAGCAATCTTCCTGTCATCATCTTCCCATTGTAGCCCTTCCCATTGTTAAAGATTATTTATGTAGTCCTCTAAATGTCGTTTTTGGGTCGGTAGATTAGGCTATGTTCTCTTAGTAATAGTTAATTAGTATTAGGAGTAATTTAGTCATTCAAGTTAGATAGAGTATATATATTTAGATTAGGGTTAATCGTAAGATGTAGTGAAGAAGGGTTGGACTGTTGCACAAGAAGAATCATGTGTGATATTGGGACAGATTGGAGGGCTGTCTCCAATCTATCTAAGTATGTAAGTTTTATTTTATTTATCTAATGATAAATTTTATCATGGTATCAGAGCTTGTAAGGTCGGGAAATCTGCGTTTTTTTGTTTCAAAGATTGTGATTTGTATTGGGGAAGAAATCTGATTGAAATCGCCTATTGAAAAGTGAATTTTCTGCACAAATCGAGGGGTGATCTACACAACTTACCTGTTTTTTGATTAACTGCACACATTGGGGTGCATACAAGTGTTGCTTCATCATCGAGCACTGTCGTCGATAGTAGTATCCGAACCTGCACTGGCAAAGCACTGGCATCGACAATAGGGTTGACTAGTTTGAGACTCCAGTAGTTGCATTAACATCTTCCCTGATTAGGCTGTTCAAAGAAGTTTAAATCAACATAAACTGGTATCTAAAATAGAAGAAGAGGGGCAGTGTGAAAGAGTCACGTTTGGAGACAAATTTTGTATTAAAGAGGATATTCCTACTTGAAGTTGAATACCTATGGCAAGTAAAGGCAAGGCCATCGAATCACCACTGGTGATATCTGACCAAGCTATGAATGAAAAGGCACAAAATTTTCAGATTACAACAATGAAGTTGGACGAAATAAATTATCTAGAGTGGTCTAGATCTGTAGAACTAACTGTTATAGTTAGGGGAGATGGGCCCATCTCATGGGTAATACACCTACTCCAGAAATTCACGACACTCACTACCCTATTTGGCGAAGGGAAGATGCCCTAATATCATCCTGGCTACTTCAATCTATGGTTCCTTCAATTGTAAAAACCTTCATGTTCTTTGAATCAGCTTATGAAATTTGGTGTGCAGTCTTCGAAACCTACTCTAGAAAAAAGAATATGGCTAAAGAATATGAGATTTTGGAAAATATCAGAAAATATAAACAAAGAACTCGGTCTATCAACGAATATTATGTAGATTTTCGAGGCCTCTGGGGTGAACTTCTCTATTATATAAACATAAAGTGTTCTGCTTGTTACAATGAAAGAAATGCTTAGAGTGAAAAGAAGAAAATATTTGACTTACTATAGGGTGTAAATCCTGAATTTGAGTCAGTAAAATTGAATATCTTAGGCAGATAAGAGCTTCCATCATTGGGCACAGTATACTCTGTTAATCAGAGAAGAAGATCGTAGAAATCTTGAGAAGGATAACATTCCTACTATTGATCAACATGCACTTCAAGTAAGAGGAGACTACTCACACTTTCATGGACGAGGCGGACACCAGAGTCGTGGTCGTGGACGTGGTAGATTTCATTCATATGACAAAGAAAAGTTTGTTTGTTCACATTGTGGCAAACCATGACATACTAGAGAACATTATTGAGAATTACATGGTAAACCAGATTATTATAGAAATCACAATCACTCAGTTTAAACCGTAGAAAATTCAGCTCCAAGCACAGATAGAATTCAAGAGATTATTAAAAGGATAGAGGGTCTCAAACATAAAATATCCGAACAATCCCCATCTTTTTCGTCTCAGGCTACAGTGGCACAGGCTACACGTACTGTGAAGGGTAACTACTTTTCTCATTCTCACTCAAAAACTTAGATAATTGATTTAGGTGCTATAGACCACATGGTAGGAGAATTATCATATTTTTCAGAATACAGAACTCTTTAAAAATAGGAACCAATTAAGCTGGCATATGGTTCTTATTCCTATATGATTGGATAGGGAAGTGTACCTACACGTTTTACAGATTTAAAATCAGTATATCATGTTCCTAATTTTTCAATAAATCTTCTTTCAGTTAGCCCTCTAACTCGTACTATGGACTGTTGTGTAACCTTTCATCCTACTGGCTGTGTATTTCAAGATCTGAAGACGAAAAAAATCTTTGGTCATGATAAACTATAAAAAGGATTATACATTTTGGAAGACTACTCTCAATAACTCCTTCCAACAGTGCTTCAGCAGCAACACCTCAAAATATAGAACTTAGCCTCTGACATTATCATCTTGGTCATCTACCTGTGTAAAAACTTCAATATGTTATACCTTATCTTAGAGTCAAGTCCAATAAATCTTAGTTTGAATGTGAGATTATTAAAAGGATAGAGGGTCTCAAACATAAAATATCCGAACAATCCCCATCTTTTTCGTCTCAAGCTACAATAGCACAGGCTACACGTACTGTGAAGGGTAACTACTTTTCTCATTCTTACTCAAAAACTTAGATAATTGATTTAGGTGCTATAGACCACATGGTAGGAGAATTATCATATTTTTCAGAATACAGAACTCTTTAAAAATAGGAACCAATTAAGTTGGCAGATGGTTCTTATTCCTATATGATTGGACAGGGAAGTGTACCTACATGTTTTACAGATTTAAAATCAATATATTATGTTTCTAGTTTTTCAATAAATCTTCTTTCAGTTAGCCCTCTAACTCGTACTATGGACTGTTGTATAACCTTTCATCCTACTAGCTGTGTATTTCAAGATCTAAAGACGAAAAAAATCTTTGGTCATGATAAACTATAAAAAGGATTATACATTTTGGAAGACTACTCTTAGCCTATAACTCCTTCCAGCAGTGCTTCAGTAGCAACACCTCAAAATGCAGAACTTAGCCTCTGACATTATCGTCTTGGTCATCTACCTGTGTAAAAACTTCAATATGTTATACCTCATCTTAGAGTCAAGTCCAATAAATCTTAGTTTGAATGTGAAGTCTGTCATCTTGGAAAACACCAAAGAGCTCCTTATCCTTTAAGTGACTCTAGGCGATCTCAGCCTTCTGAATTTATTCATTCTGATATATGGGGTCCAAGTCCAGTTACTTCATTGTTTGGCCATAAGTACTTTGTCTCTTTTATTTATGATTGTACTCGTCTTATAATTATTTATTTAATAAAAATAAAGTTTGAAGTTTCTTCTATCTTTCCCATTGTGCATAAATTTATTCTTACTCAATTCAATGCTACCGTGAAAATTCTTCGGTCAGACAATGTGAGAGAATACATTAGTCATCAGTTATAAGAGTATCTATAATCATAGGGCATTATTCATCAGACCTCCTGTTTTTATACCCCTCAACAAAATGGCATTGCTGAAAGAAAAAATCGTCATATCCTCGAGGTAGGTAGAACTTTATTAATCCAAAATAATGTTTCATAAATTCTATTGGGGAGAAGCTGTCTTTACTGTTGTTCATCTAATCAATTGAATGCCAAGTAATACCATCCAGGGTGCAAGTCATATGCAATGTCTTGACAAATATTTGAAACCCTTCTATATAGTGCCTCGTATCTTTGGTTGTACCTGTTTTGTATATATCCATCTACCAAATTGTGATAAGCTTGATGCAAAGTCAGTGAAGTGTATTTTTCTCGGTTATTCAAACTCTTAGAAAGGCTACAAGTGCTATGACCCCCTTCTTAAAAAACTATATGTCACCTTGGATGTCACATTCTCAGAATATACTCCCTATTATTCTTCCCAAAAGGAGTCAAATGCACCTCAACATACTAGTCCCTCTGTCCTTCCACTAGTTCCTAGTGAGGGGGAGTATGATGCAGCAGATTCTCAAGAAACAGGGCATGAATCATAGGAGATTCTTATGTAAAAGAAAGGACCGAGAAAGATTGTTTACTTTCAAGAAGAACTATGTACTAAAGAGATTTTCCCTGACTCAAGTCCTCAATTGCAAGTGAAAGAAGACCTGGATATTCCTACTGCCATTCGCAAAGGTAAACGAACATGTGCACAATATCCTATTTCAGATTGTGTGTCATATGAAAATACTTCTGAGAATTATCGATATTTTGTTATGAATGCTGAAAAACATAAAGTTCCTACTACATTTCAAGAGACAGATAAGTGTCCTTTATGGAAAGCAGCGATAGAGGAGAAACTCAAGGCCCATGTAAAAAACGACACATGGACTATCATAAAACTACCTCCTCACAAGAATATTGTAGGATGTTAATGGGTATTCACGATCAAATACAAGACAGATGAAACCATAGAAAGGTATAAAGCAATACTGGTTGCTAAAGGATATAGTCAGTCATATGGCATTGACTACACTGTAACATTTGCTCCTGTATCTAAACTTACTTCCGTACGAATATTTCTCAGTTTGGCAGTAAACTTGAAGTGGGATATATGACAGCTGGATGTTAAAAATGCTTTCTTATAAGGTGACTTGAATGAAAAAGTATACATGGAACTACCTCAAGGAATGAATTTTAAAACCTTTGAAAACAAAGTGTGCAAGCTAAATAAAGCTATTTATGGATTGAAACAGTCACCTAGAGCTTGGTTTGAGAAGTTTAGTAAAGTTGTATGAAATCTTGGATATAGAAGAAGTCTTAATGATCATACAATCTTCTTCATACAAGGTACAAAACTAACTATTCTTGCTATATATGTGGATGATATTATTGTTACAGGAGATGATTTTGAAGAAATATCTGAATTAAAAAGAAATCTTCACAAACTGTTTGATCTCAAGGATTTGGGCCGACTTCACTACTTCTTGGGTATAGAGGTGCTGCATTCCATCCAAGGTCTTTTCTTGACTCAGAAAAAATATATCATGGATGTACTTCAAGAAACAAACATGACAGATTGTAAACCAAGTGACATTCCTATGGAAGTTAATCAAAAACTGTTCATTGGTGACAGTGAGGAATTTAGAGACATTCGCAAATATCAGACTTTGGTGGGCAAACTTATATATTTGACAATTACTCGTCCAGACATTACTTATGCAGTTGGCATAGTGAGCAGATATATGCATTCTCCTACTAAGAACCATATAGATGCAGTGTATAGAATTCTTCGATATCTCAAATCAACATCGGGTTTACTCTATACTAAATCCTCCAATCTTTGTATCGAACTCTATTCTGATGCAGACTGGGCAGGATCCCATGATGATCGAAAATCAACCACAGGTTATGTTACACTACTTGGTAGAAATATTATATCGTGGAAAAGTAAAAAACATACAGTCGTTACCAGATCTACAACTGAGGTAGAATACAGAGCAATTGCTCAAGCCATGTGTAAAGGAACAACAACAACAACTAAGTCTTTTCCCATACTAGACGGGGTCGGCTACATGGATTCTTTGTTTTCACAGATCCCTATCGTGTGCCATGTTAGCAGTTAACTCCCAATAAGCTAGATCATTCTTTATTGTTTCTTTCCAACACTTTTGTGGTCATTCTCTACCTCTTTTAATACTTTCCAAATTTAGTTTTTCTACCCTTCTTACAGGTTCTTCTTCTGATCTTTGTTCTATATATCCAAACCATCTTAAACGATGTTCTCTCATTTTATCCTCTATTAGTGCCACTCCTAATTTGTTTCTAATAACCTCATTATGTATACGGTCTTTTCTTGTATGACCACTCATCCATCTCAACACACTAAGATCAAGAACTTGTAACAAATTCATGTAATCAAAGAAATTTAATGGGATGCTTCTCAATCTGTAATTTTGACCAAGCAACAACACGTACCCCATAAGTGGCTTAACCATGCATGATAGATGGTGAATGAAGATGACCATTAAGAAGTGCATGTTATCCTTGAGGTGCAACTTGCAGGATTTCAGAGTCTGTTCAGTCTGAAATCGAAAAAGATAAATTTTGTAGTCCTAAATTAGATAGCTGAAGAGTAGTCTTGGAAGGATCATCTCCCCGCTGGTTCTCAAAGTTATATGATCTGTAATTAATTTTGTTTCTGAATATGCCTCGCAGAGGTCTGCTCAAACCCGCAATCTTTTCGCAACAACCTACTACCCTACCCCTCCACTCAATCCACAACCGAAAATGAAAATGAAGAACCCACGAATTATCTTTGGGGAGTGGGAATCCATTGCCCAACGGGATTCCCAGTTGGGACACTAGTTGGAAGCCGCAATCCACCTGTGCCGGTGACACCCATACGTATGTCTAGATTATGCACTCTTCACATACCCCGGAACCATCATGCAAGATTGGAGCTTATCTTACCAGAACCTTTTTGATGCGATGGTGGTTTCAGTGTATTAAGGCATGGAGAAGATAGGCGGCAGAAAGACAAGGCTCATCATCTCTGAAAGTGGAAAGCCATCTGCCGCTCGTGATGCCGCCACGTTGTGAATGCTTAGATCGACACCAACAATTTCGTTACTCATGTTCACAGGAATGGCACACCCCAAAGAGGCCTCCAACTATTGAGGCGTTTGTGGACATGGCTTGTTCAATGAAGACTTGAAGAAGCCTGGTGGCATTGAGAATAACTTTGGGCTCTTCTTCCTCGCCAACAGGATGTCTGTCTATAATGCACTTCCAAAACTTGAGAGTTTTTTGCGCTTGGCATGATTTTAAATTGGTCAGTTCCTATCACTGATACTACTGTATGTAATTAAGATGAGCATGCGTGAATCGGTTCGAAATTTATCATCAATCTTTTATATTGTGGTGAATCAATCCAAAATCCATCATCAATACCTATCGGAAATGAAGTTCTTGAGTGCCATCGCCGTATTCAACATGGACGTGACAGTTTCTAGCTGTCTTTCTTTCTGCTGGATATACATAGTCAACCACATGATCTGGAAAGATATGAAATGCCAAACTTATACTCAGGTATCAATAGAAAAATCTTCTTCATTTCCCGTTTAGTCTACAGCATTGCAGCCCTCTTAGGCATATCCCACCAAATAAAGTATTCATTAATACGGTATCAACACCTTACTATAAATGCCTTCGTCTCTTCCAGTGCTTTTCTCACCAAGCTTAAGTTCTGTTGCACCACATTTCAGCTTACACCATGGCTGGGACTCTCAGCATCATACAGCTCTGTACCACTGCTCTCTTTCTCTCACTGTGCTGCTTCACTTTAACTAGTATGCTCTCTCTCTCATCCTTATATGAATGTGTGTTTGTGTCTATCCGTGCGGGTGCGGGGATGTGATGCATTAGATTGAAAAAATCAACCAAGATAAAGCCTTTCCCGTGCTAAGTGAGGTTAGCTATATGGATCCATTCTCCCTATTGAGCTTAATCATGTATAACTCTGTTCATGTAAGGAATTATCTCCCAAGCTTAGATAAAGGAAGAAGATGGCATTAAATGTAAAACTTTGTCGGGTCTCAAGATGCTCGACTTTTTGAGTACAAGTGAACCGGATCTGCTGTCTTTTGTATTTAACCTGAAAAACGAGATCATGCTTCCTTCCTACGCTTTTGAGGATTTCCTCTCCCTTTATCTAAGGTGTTATTTAAACAAGTTCTAGAATCCCTATAAAAAGGTCTGATTGAGCTTTAAAGTAGCTAGACATCTGCTTTCCTGGATTCGTTTCTCATCTGATATGGACCAGCAGTGGCGTTCTAAATTGCAGTTATATAATAGAGAAATTCTGCCTCGATCCTGCTTGTTAGAATTTTTTACGTCTGGCAGGCATCTAAATCTTTCTACACTTTTGATCCTAACTAGATTTTGGTATGCATGCTAAAGTAATTGAGAATCATACACATGAGAATAGCACTCTGTACTTTTGGGAGCCCATTCTCATGTTGAACAGTGGCAAAACACGATCTTTCATGTGAATATCAGCAAATATCGAGCAATTTAAGACGGTGGATTCTACATTTCCTTACCGTCTTATTAAGGATAAACCACCTGAATGTTCAATCTCTATTTGATAATAACAAATCCTCCCCTGTTCTTTTGGATGGCACAATGTGCTTTCTTCATTGATATAAAATAGCTCAAGGTCATGATGAGATACACTTCTGATTATGTTTTCTGCCTGATGCAAATTCAGATGCCTACATTGGCGTGTGCTACGGAATGAATGGTCGCAATCTCCCCCCGCCGGACGACGTAGTCGCACTCTACAAAAGCAATGGCATAAGCGCGATCAGGCTCTATTATCCAGACACCGGCGTACTCAATGCACTCCTAGACTCGGGCTTGGTTGTAATGCTTGGAGTCAGGAATGAGGATATCAAATCCATTGCTGCGTCTCCAGACACTGCCAATCGGTGGGTTGCAGACTACGTATTACCTTATTATCCTTTCGTTATGCTCAAGTACATTGTCGTCGGCAACGAAGTGATCCCTGGGCCCCTTTCTTCGTCTGTGCTCCCTGCAATTCAAAACTTGTTTGATGCACTCAGTCGTGTCAACATCAGCCTTACTGTCACTACAGCAGTGGGTGTCAACGTATTGGCAGTTGTAGTTCCTCCTTCACATGGAGACTTCTCTTCTGAAACCGCCGATATTATGAGAGAAATAATCAAATTCATAACTCCTAGAGGTGGCACATTGTTTCTCAATGTGTATCCATATGTTGCTTACATTGGTGATCCAAACCATTACCCAGGTGCCGTTCCTTTGGATGATGTACTCTTCACTTCCACGGAACCTACTTCGAAAGACCGGGGCTTGTCTTACCAGAACGTCTTTGAGGAACTGGTGGATGCAGTGTATGCAGCCCTGGAGAAGGCTGGTGGCAGCACCATCAGGATTGCCATCTCAGAGAGTGGATGGCCATCAGCCGGCGGCCAGGCTGCTACGGTCGAGAATGCGCAGACTTACATCAACAACTTCATTGCTCATGTCCAGAAGAAAGGCACTCCAAGGAAGCCCGCACCTATCGAGGCTTTCGTGTTCTCCATGTTCAATGAAGACCTCAACAAGCCTGCTGGCACTGAGAATAACTTTGGACTCTTCTTCCCTAACAAGCAGCCTGTCTATAACGTCACCTTCAATCCTTGAGAATGTTATGGGCTTTACAAGATTCTAATGTCACTTCCTATGACTAAAACCAGTATGTGGAATAACGATTTAGGTAATTGTGTCAGCCAAATGCCGCTCTGCTTTTCAATTTTGGCCTAAATCGACGATGTAATCTTGGATGTTGTGCACAAATTTAGCATACAACAGCCATAGATACATGCACAGGTTTCAGAGTCCAATGCAATTATCGTAGATTACATGCAACAGTCTACAGAAAAGCACAGAAACTGTAGATCATTGTGGCATAACCATTTAACACCTAAGATAAGGAAATCAGAGTTAAATTTTTACTTGTGAGCGCAAAGATAAGGCTTCGGTTCAGGGACCTTCCGAGGAATGTCTGGCAGCGAGATGGTACCTTTATCGTAGCCGTTCATTAGCAGTTTGCAAATTTTGAACCTCTCCTCAGACGTATCCTGAGTCTTGCAATCATTACCAACTCTATTACGGTAGTTTAGCTTCATTTCCGGTTCGCTATTCGGTCTCCGTCCACGTTCCCTTCAGAATATGATCTTCATCTTCTGTCAAATTTTCTCTAACCTGATACCAGTGTCAAGACATCCTTCAGGTACAAATTTGAGAAAGAATTATACGATCTGGCCGCCATGGATGGAGAAGTGCACATACAAATATATCCTCTAATCTATAGAATCTCGGCAAGACCGATTGTGACAGAAGTCTGAGAAACTCTATAAATAAATTGTGCAGCCCCTTGATTCAAGAAGTCATAAACATGGTTCTATACATTTCATGATCACCAACTACAATAAGATTAAGCCAGATAACATCTAGTGGAGGAAGCAGTTTACCAAGACAAGGAGGTCAGTTATGTAATGTTTTATGGGAAATGACCAAGATGAACTCATAGAATCAGGTGTATGTGATGTACAATTGCAAGATTTAACAAGTCAACAGCATTGATAAGGGACCCGAACTGGATTCGCTAAGAATTAGGTTGAAAATCGGTATAGGATAGATTAGGCTGGAACTCTGCCTATAGTGAGATTCACCTTCTACAGTCTGTGCCAAGGGCAGATAGAAGCGGATTCCGTTAGGTAAAAAAGAGTGAATGTAAGAGTTTATTGGATCATTAAGCCATGCAGAGCAATCTTTTCAGTACTAATGCATCAGATCCTATCAGAACTCAAAGATAAGTGTGTACAGGCAAGATAGCACTATTCTTTTAGCCCTAAAATGATGCAAAGATATATATATATATATATATATATATATATATATATATATATATATAGATAGATAGATAGATAGATAGATAGATAGATAGATAGATAGATAGAGAGATAGAGAGAGAGAGAGAGAGATTGATAGAGAGAGGAATTCTAGGATACTTCAAGACTTTCTACTTGAAAATCTCAAGCATTAAATCAAACCTGATCAAGCTCAGGAAATATGTAAAAGCAAATAGTCCCGACCATTGAGTCGAGCAGTTGTACTCTCGAAGCACTGTTATATATATATATATATATGTGTGTGTGTGTGTGTGTGTGTCTATATATATGTATGTGTGTGTGTGTGTCTATATATATGTATGTATGTATATATATATATATATATATATATATATATATATATATATATATATATATATATATATATATATATGAGTATGGGTACCCGTTTGGGTTTGGTATTTCTTAACCCCTGCCTGCGCTAGCAGGCCAAAGTAGTTGGTGTATTCCCAGTACCTGTACCTGAGTCCGGTCAAATCATGTTGGTCAGGAGTCCATGGGTCGGGTCGATATTGTCACCCCTCATTGGATAGGAATCTGTCATAGGACGCAAGTCCTCCCCACCCAAA
The DNA here is from genome assembly GCA_036023115.1 of Brasenia schreberi. Taxonomy (NCBI): domain Eukaryota; kingdom Viridiplantae; phylum Streptophyta; class Magnoliopsida; order Nymphaeales; family Cabombaceae; genus Brasenia; species Brasenia schreberi. The sequence goes on along the minus strand of JAYKKT010000059.1, from coordinate 5,228,588 downwards.
ACAAATTTTCTGGTTTCAGGGATTCTGTGCTTTGATCACAATTAGCAGCAAGAAACTGATAATATAGCTTCTCATTCATTGTTTATGTACAGATTAATCATAAAACTTCTCTGCTGTGTAAAACATGAACTTCCTCTTCCACTTCAATAATGAAAAATAAAGGTGGGAAATCACTACAAATTAGGGTTGCCTTGAAGTTGTGGAGAACTGTTCACCCTTCCCAGTAGATTCATCATCTTCTGCTTGAGCACTTGAGTTTGCGCCACTTTGACTCATGAAAGAAGTGAGTGCAGCAGCAATGGCCACGCCGAACTTGGGGTCTGAAGTTAGTGCACTCACATGCTCAACCACAGACTTATCCCCTACCCAGTTCTTCCCAACTTGGTCATTAACCAAATTTCCCAATATTTGTGAGTCCAATAAGCTCAAGTCATATGTAACAGCCCCCGGATATCCCACCGAGTTACTACTGCTAGGCTTATTGGCTAACCAAGAATTACTGGACTTGAATAATGAAGAAGAAGAATATGATGATGATGATAATGATGGTGGTGGTGGCAGTAATGGCAGCCGTGGCTGAGTCGGTTTTGTAAGGTCGAGGATTAGTTCTCTAGATGGACTAAAATTGGTGTTATTGATAGTTTTGTCAGCAGAAATTGAGTTCATCAAATAAGGGCTGTATGGAAGAGGAAGAGTGCTAGATGTTTGTGTGGCTGGAACACTTTTGGAGTTCATCCCAGAGAGAAGCATGAACGTTGCAGCTGCTGCTGTTGAAGCCATGGCTGTCGCACCGACAGGAAGAGGATGGTTGTGAGTTCCTTCGTATGTTGTTATCAGGATGGACATGTCCTCTTGGCATCTTTGCACCTACATTGAGAAGATGGTGAATTGCATAAATGTTAATATCTGTATTAGTATGGCTAACAAACACTGTGAGCTGCTTATTGTTTTGGCTCACGCCAGGGTTATTTGGGCTCAGCTTGTAGAGGCCTCATGTAGCTTGGCTAGTACGACCAGGTTCGGCTTCTCTAAGCTTGGCTCATATACAGTGGGGGATCGACATTGTAGTGGTTTGGGGCTTCTTCACCTGAAATTTACAAATTTTTTAATTAAGTATTGAAACTTTCAAAACAAATTTGAAGTTTTTAAAACTCTTCCCACCTGAACCTGAAGTTCGTCCCACCCAAAACAAATTTCTGGATCCGTCAGTGCCCATATAACTATGTTCATGTACTTGAGTGTATGTAATATTTTATGATTATATCTTAGAAAATCATGGCAACTCAGTTGAATGCGGTCTTCTTGTCTCTAATGGCTAAAAATTCTACTTTTAAAAAAATTCAATTAAAATAAAATATTAGACTTAACTGAATATGATCTCATTTCTATCGTAAATTATATTAAAAATAGTTTTTAAAGTTTGACAAGTGGATTTTCGGTATCACTCGCCATGCTTGAAGCTCAGGTCAAATGGACACGACAAGCCATGACCAAGCAACGATCTAATGACACGAACTATGAACAGGCTTAACTGGGATCTTTAGGGTCATTATGTAGCCTTATATCGAGTGGGGCATGCCAGATCAGGTCTTATTGTATATAACGCCTCAGAAGAAGTATTCATTCACAACCACACATCTCACTTGTGAAACGTATAACCTCAATGTGATTTCTGAGAGTGGGGTCCATCAAAATCATTTTTATGGAGATGTGCGGCTGTCATAAGATCTAAAGTTGTATGCAACAATATGATCTCATCTTTCTCATACGGGAGGAGTAAAACTTGCAAAGTGTGTTTGATTTCTCAACCTGTTTTCGAACGGGGCAACCTGGTGCAACTGTGCAACGATAATAGGCCCTCGGACATGGGTTTCCTTTTGCTGTCTTCTGCCCATACTTCCTCCATTGGCAACCATCGTTCATCTGTAAATAGGTCAAGTTAGTGATAGTTGCAAGACAACAAAGACATGCATCACACACACACACACACACACATATATATATATATACACGTACATGTGTGTATCTGGCGTACTTATTCATTGTTACTGAAAATTTATTTGTTTACTTGTAATGATAATGTCAAATCATGAAAACATTCAACGCAGCGAACAAAATTTGTTTCATATGAACCATTGGATAGAGCTTTATTCAAGGGTTCTCTCTCCCCCCCTCTCTCTCTCTCTCTCTCTCTCTCTCTCTATATATATATATATATATATATATATATATATATATATATACATACACACACACACACACAAACACACACATATAAACATACGTCTATTGTACACATAAATATTATACGCAAGAACGTCCAAGCTACAAGAGTTAGATCGTCATCACTAGTCAGAGACCTTGTTCCCGATCGAGATCAAATACTGATAGAAACTTACCACATACTTTGAACAAATGGGTTTGTTTTAGAAAATGGCTCTCGAAGAGAAAAAATGAGTTTGACATCAATAAAATAATAAAAACACAATTAAAATAGTTTGAACATTTAAAGATGTGATTAAATGAAATTCAGTAAAAAAGTTAAAAAAAATTAGATGATAAATATTTTTAAAAAGAGGTATACATCTGGCCTGGACCTCTACATTGTACCAAAAGAAAAAAACAGTACAATGACCACTAAAAATTCATACAACTGACCCATTTAATGAGGAATAAGTCTTGGTTTTGGTTCGGATTGTTTTGGAAAGAATTAAAATAAATTCTACCAAGTAAAATAGAAAAGAAAAAATTGGACATTTTCAAAATAAAAATGTTTTATTTCAAGGAAATATATATAGAGATAGATAGATAGATAAATAGAGAGAGAAGAAAGGGAGAGAATCCGCCCTTGAGAATATGTAACAATGATCCAGCAATTAAGGTATATTTCACAGACGTGACATATACTATTCTCATTTGCGTAGAACGATATACTTTTAATTAAATAAAAGATGGGCAGAGGTAATCTATTAATTTTTTCAGAACTAAAAATAATTTCCACGAATTGGCTGACATGACTTACAGTGGCTCCTTCGCATCGTGATCTGACTGAAACCCTAGCCATCCTTGACTGAGCCGGCGTGCTAGAAAATGAACCATTGATGGCAACCGCGTCACTGGTCTTCTGAATCTTTGTGCACGATTGACTCCATTCCCTTAGCTCATGACTCGTGCCTTTCTCCTTCGTTTCCTCAGCAGGCCTCCAGCCCTCGATGCCGTCCATCTCAATCTTGAGAGAGAGTTCCAAACCGTAGGATCCATCTCGATCAAGTAATTCCTTGGACTCCTTCGTCTCCTTGACTTCTGCTTTTGAGTTGTGCACCGTTTGATCTTGTGTATATTTTGCATAGAACATGGAACTTGTTCCTAGAGAGAGAGAAATTCCATCCTGCATGTGAAAGCACAATATGATTCTTCTTTTCAATAATTTTATCTCTCCCTCTCTTTCTCTCCCTCCCCCTCTCTCTCACACACAAACACGCACAGCCAACGTCTATTACTCTAAGAAAAAAATAAGAGGTATCCAACCTCTAATTGAGATTATCTCACTTGGGTCCTGATAATAGGACGTGATCTCTCTCTCTCTCTCTCTCTCTCTCTCTCTCTCTCTCTCTCTCTCTATATATATATATATATATATATATATATATATATATATATATATATATATTTGTGTGTGTGTGTGAGAGAGAGAGAGAGAGAGATGCACGAGGAGTAAATTACTTGGTCGATTGGAGAAATTGAGCCAACTTTGTTCTTTTGGAGTTGGCACTTCATCTGGAGATCAGAATAGTCCTTCATAGTTTGATCAACAACCATTCTCAGCACCCTGTTTTCCTCCTTCATGCGCCCCATTTCACTCTTTAATGAAGACAACTAAGCCAAAAAAAGAAGAGCAGAAAGCAATAAACAAGAGAGCGAAGCAATACGTGCCAATACATTATATATATATATATATGTGTGTGTGTGTGTGTGTGTGTGTGTGTGTGTGAATATATACGAGCCATTGGAGAAATTGAAATTGCATTATTATGTGTATATTTGTACAGCTATAACGAGAAATGGTAATCCCATCTCTTCATACCCATCGCGAAATCAACGGCCCATGTGGCTCCAGACCACTCGTTTTGACGTGTTCCGACCGGAACGCCGATGCAAACACATCCTTGATATATTGCTTCTATACTGTCTGTGTGGCCAAGTTCATGAATACCATGATTTATAAAATTCTACTCTGTTCATAAACAAGAAAATTAATCTTTCTTTCTGTTATAAAGAGAGGCCGAATCATAACATGCACTCTCCCGAGAATTGAACTTGCCACGTGTGAGTGTGCGTGAGAGAGCTCTACGGGTGAGCTAACGCTCTGGGTGCAGAAGATTAAACTTTCTAGATCATGAACTTGGTAGCGTTTATCTTCACGCCACCTTGTATGCACAAGTTTAAAACGTAAATGGCTTCTATGAAATTAAAAATTTGAGAGAAAAAAAATTTAAGCCAATACATATAGGGTAGTTTTGTGATCGGGTTACATAGCCGGAAGAAGATAAAACTGAATCGGAACTTTCACCATAGAAAATGGATCATACATAGCATGGAATAAGGCTTGGTTTTTTATTTTGGTTTTATTAAAATAGAAATTAACTGTTGGAAAATAATCTTCTTTTGACCTGCACCAGTTAAAAGATGTTCAAATGATCTTAGAGGTTGATTAATTATCCTTATGTTCCTTTTTAAGGTTAGTCTCATAGATGGGTTGCCTTGGGTGACCCCATGATAGAGGGAGGATATTAAACGAGGCAGGGAGGGATTGACCTCCGGAGAGCCGGATGAAGGAAGACCATGTCCGGTTCCGAGGGGTGGGATATCCCCAATCAACAATCTTGGTATTTGTTTTTTACAAGAGTAGGCCGAAGCCTAACGCACACACCCACACATGCACCCTCTAAGAGTCGAACTCTCCACCAGCAGCAAGCACTAAAACGCCATGGGTGCAGTCAATACCTGCTGCTAAAGCAGTAGGCTGAGCTTTTCCATCAAACGGCTGATTTTATTTTCCTAGGAATTGGACTCTCTGTGATATAGGAATTCACTGTACAAACCTTCCTTCACTGATAGATGCGGTATCACATAAATTATAAATATGTAAGATAATTACCTCGTGCTCCTGCCTGTTTTGTAAGTCATCTTTTTCTCCTTTCTCCTCCTCATCTCCTTCGTCATGGTTGTCTTTTCCTGTTTTTCTTGTTCTTTGTGTTTCTTTTATTTCTTCTTCTTCTTCTCCTCCTCCCCCTTCCTCTTCTTTACTTTCAAACATGCTGAGAGAAAGGTCCATTTCGGTTATGCAGTCGTCACTCCCATTCATCAGCCTTCTCTCCATTGGTGAATCTATGATTGGGCAAGGTGAGGCGGCCCCCTCACCCAAAATTTGAGAAGATCTAAAAACTCAACACAAGCAGTCTCTTTTCAAAAAAATTATAGACTGCATAATTTTACCAAACTAAGCTCTGCCTCATTAAAAAGAGATAGAGGCCAGCCTTGATACTCTCTCTCTCTCTCTCTCTCTCTCTCTGGTTGGAAGTGGAAGAAAGGGGATGGTCAATGTGTTCATGTATAAAATGGCGGTCCCGCATGCAAAGAGAAGAAAGCATCAAAGATCAAGATTGACTTTGGCTGCTTCCAGCACAAGCAAGAAAATAGGATAAAAATATTCAGAGAAGGAGGGAAGAAAATTTTACAAATACCCGAATCGACTAAACAGGTACTCGAGCAGGCACCCCTACCGTTTTATATATTATACTTTAACTCAAAATATTTGGAAGTATGCATCAAACAACCACCTGCGGCTAGAAATGTTTAATATTGTTCATATCTTGCTTACCTTTTCCGCATACCATTCACAATCAGTCGACTTTTATGATTCCCACAGAGAGAGAACGCATAATTCGCTTATAGAAAATTTCCTTTTTTCCAAGAGTGAACAATCAAATTTAGAAGAACGAGTATATTGGTGAATGTTTTGAAAATTCAAGCAGACAAATTTTCCATTTTAAATCAATGTTATAAATATTGTACGATAGCATATACGATTTGATAATATCATATATCCATATGTAGATCTAAACTATCTAAGTACTTGTATTGTTGGGTATCAAATTGTATCACTGTGATGCATAATGTATCGTATAAATATCATATGATATTTTTTAAATAATATATAAATATTTCTACTATATTTAATATACAAGACAACTATAAATAATACAAACCATTATATTAGATGTGATGTTAGCTCTTTTGTATTTACTATAGAAAGACAAGTTAGGTTGTACACTAAAAGTAGGGTGTATAGTTGCTACACTTTGGCTCATTAGGCATGTTGTACAGTAGTTGCAGTATTTGTTGTATACTAGCTATTTATATTATATGACCATGGTCTAGGTCATTAGGGGAAAAGTAAGAAATTGCAAATGTAACTTAATATATTAACATAAAGCATTTTTAATAAAAAGTTTTAGAAAATATTGATTTTTAAAATATTTTTTTAATTAAATAAAACAAATTATGTATCATATGCAACGGTATGACTATCATTTATGGCTCCCCCTTTCGATACGTAACCCAATACGATATTTATAAATAACTAATTTGTTGGGCATGCATTTTTAAATACTTCTAAAATAACGAAGAAAAATGAAATCCTAAAATGTGGCTTCCCCTCTTCTTTTGGACACCGACTCTTTACGAAATTCCACAACTGTGACCTCACTATCATGTCTTGGAGTTAAAAATGTCAATTGTTGCGGGCCCTTTTATTATTCCTGCAACCTCAATATTTATATAGCTTCGGTTGATATAAAACAAGTACAAGTAGGCATTATGTAATTGAATCGTATTTATGGTCACGAAATCTTTCGCACGCTTCTCTACTCTCTTTTTTAGGTCAACTGAATGAAAGATGCCTGTCCTCTTAATAATGGAAGACTGTTATATTGTGGCCTATATTGACTTAATTATAAGAAATTACTAACTTGTCTGAGCATGATGGGACTGCCAATGGTTCGTGTTCGGATCGAAGTATCAAACCCAGATCTAATATCCGAGTTTCATCCTTTTGTAAGTTGTAAACAATATTGTAAATATAGTATCGAATCCCGTATTGCACGGGGCACCGATACTCCTATAACTTATAATACATGATAGAGACAATTTTGTTTTTTTAGAAAGCAATCATAAGAAATGTAAAAACATTTAAAAGTCATAAAAAGATTTCTAAAATATGCACCACACCAAGAGACAATGGATTCAATGTTAAAACAAACCAAATCATTTGTATAATCACCCTCAGGCCTCATTTTGAATCTTAAGATTGATAGTTATTAATGAATGTAGAATACATATGTGAGTTTTTGAGAGAAAGGAGTTGGTCTTGAAGAGAGAAAGAGGCATACATATAATAGGAGTCAAACGAGTGAGCTTAAAGGGGGTTGAAGCAGAGCCAAACTTAGACTTAAGAAAAGTATAATTTTTAAAACTTGTGATACAATGCTCATATCATAGTACATCATACTATACGTCTCAATACAGTGCGATAAATGATATTTTATGATACACGTACCTAAATCGTATCAATTCAAATGTCAATATTAATATCATATATATGTTTTTTATAAAACTGGTTGTCACCCATATGAATGAAGTAGGTCGCTTAGGGTAATTAACAACCAAAATAAAACTCAATTGAATCTTTTACCTTGGATTTTGGAACTTTTGGTTTGGTTAGCATGAGGCTCAGTTTAAATTCCTCATGGGATGAGGTTTGTCCTTGTATTACGAGTCCTAAGACTCAATGAAGGAAGAGGTTTGCATTTGAAAGCCCAAAAGACCAATGCAAAATTGTGTTGCATCTTTTATCAGGTGTAATAAGGGGTGTGAGTTGTGCTACTCGAGATATGCTCGATGATAATTTATAAATTTGCTCTGTCTTGTCAAGTTTATATTGAGTCATCATTTATGGTTGTGTTATTAGAAACTATAAAGAATGATCTAATTTATATTGAGTTAACTGCTAGCATGGTACATGATAGGGCTATGTGAAAATAAAGAATTCATGTAGCCGACCCATCTAGTATGAAAAAATATTTAGTTATTGTTATTGTTGTTGTCGAGTTTAACATAAGAGAGTCGAGATCGAGCTTAACTTGTTAACTTGTCCTAAAACATTGATTTAGGTTAAAGCTGAGTGAGCCCATCAGACTTACTGAAAATGCATCGTGGACCTGACTATCGCAAAAGATAACTAAAATACACCAGTACTCCCAAGTAGACATGGCTTGTTCCAAACCGGCTTGGTAGTTCCAATCAGAACTGAGTTAGGACAAGAACCAACCGAACCCGGAGCCAAAGCCCACCCAGTTCAGTTTCGACCACCTTTTATAAAACCTTAACAGAACCAAACTGAAACCGATAGTTCCGGAACCGGAACTGAAACTTACCCGGGCCGATTTGGTTGTGGTTCTAGAATCATAACTGAAACTGGCCTCGGGCCAGTTCAATTATGATTCCAAGTTCTGGGCTAACCGAAACCGGACAAGTTTATTGCTAAGATTAATCTAGGGTGGGACTAACAATCCATGATGAGTCACGTAATTAAGAACATGACCTAATCTTCTCTAACTACAGTCACGAATGCAAGAGAGGCTATAGCCATCAATTCTATTTTGGAGGATTACTATTTGCACGTCTTTTTACTACTACATATCCTTTTTTCAAAAATATTGAAATTAACACTCATCACTTTCTCTCTCCTCTCTCACTAAATTTGAGCATCCTCTTCTCTTTACACCATGACTGGCATTTCATTCATTTTTTGCTGTTATTCCTCCTTTACTGTTGGGCAACACATCCTCTTACGAACTTCATTGAAGAAAATGAAAGAAAGTAGGAAAAAACAAAAGAATCAATAACAAAAAAATAAAATCAATAACAAGAAAAAGAAGAGGAAGAAGAAGAAGAATAAAGAAATATACGAGTATATTTTTACGAACATCACACGAAACAGAAAGAGACAAAAGAAACAAACATGACTCAACCATGTCTCCCAAGTAGAAGATGTGCAGCTCAATTGCGTCTCCAACCAATAGAGAGATGTGATTTAGCCACATCTCCTACCAACAAAGACTCGTAGTATAAACATGTCTCCCTCGTCAAGAACTTGGTATCATTTTTTTATTTCGATTCTGGTAAAACACGAAATCAATACATCAAATAGATGATAAAAAATACATCAAATCAATGAAATACCTTTAAAAAACACTGAAACCCTCTTTGAGTCGGCTTCCTCCTCTCTTTTTCTCTTCTTTTTCCTCACCTTCTTCCTTCTTTTTTTCTTTCTTTTTGGTTAGATATTTTTCTCTTCTTTTTCACTCCTTTTAAAGCACTATGGGATGGTGGATGGTTCATTATCATGCATTAGATCGAATAGTGTGTCGCCAGAGAAATGATATTGGACAATCTATGGTAAGGTGAGAATCCGTGGAGAAAGAGAGTTTCAAATGGTTGAAAGACATCATGGTAATTTTAAATTTTAATACGGATAAAATCAAAATCATGATAAAATTGGTGTGTGGATTGTAAAAAGTGTGTGTGTATCGATTTTGTTTTCTTATTCATCGGCGACGATGAACCGTAATATGAACCAAGACTCATTGTGACTTGATAAACCCACCATACATGACCCATCTTAACAAAACTATGAACTCACCTGCACCTCATGACAACCAAGCTGGTCCCTTGCAATTAACACCTTATGCAGCTTCCCCATGCCACAGGGGCCTGTGATCAAACCTACCATTCTTCATGATGAGATGGCCGGGTTCTGATTCGCCCCATGAATCGGTAGTCTCGAACTGCTTCTTGCGGTTCTGGTTTTGTGGTAGAAAGAACCGTAACGAAACCGGGGAGGTTTTGGATCCAGTACGGTTCTGGTTCTGGGTCTGATTAAGTCTGTTCTGGTTGCATCTGGTTTTGGACCCAGTTGCATTCTCGTTCAAACCATCGAGCCAGTTCAGAAACAGTCTATCTTCACGTGAAAAAAACCACCATATGCAGGTTAGAAACTCACCCTGAACCAAATCCGCATGTCCTAGCTAATTAATGGTTTGGTTTCGGTTCCAGATTTATAAAAGGTGAAATCGGATCCGAACTGGATAGTGGTTCTAGATCTGATTTCATCGGTTTTGGGTTCAACCAATTCTTGGTCCAGTTCGGTTCCGGTTGAAACTGCCCGAGAGAAAACCTCCCTTGTTGTTGACGTGGGCATAGGCAGAAACAACAACACTTGCCATCATCGGATTGTTAACCCCTGTTAAAAACAACAAACAACAACTAAGCATTTTCTCATACTAGACGGGGTCGGCTACATGGATTCTTTGTTAACGCCCGTTAGAGCCTAATAAATTTTAATAATTTCTCCGCACTAACGAGCAACAGTTCACCTGGCTATGACGTCGAGATTCAATGTGAAGGTCATGAGTTTGATACCCTAGGGCATGCATTTGGCTTCAGCCTTGTACCAAAAATTTTACTACACTTTAAGAAAAGGTTCGTTTACAAGAGGCATCTTTATTAAATTCCACTATGGACCACCATGAAAATTTATGTTTTAATCTACATGTTAACACATCCCTAATTAAAAATTAATCCTTCTCCTGTTTGCCTTTTATTATAAGGCGTAAGAACCGGTTGAACAGATGCCGGTGACCTCATGTTTGCATCACACTGGTGCAATCTATAATTATTATCAGAAAGCCCATAGAATATTTTAATCAATTGCAGTAAAGGTATCATAATCTTTTAGTGTTACCAACGAGATTTCCGTACTGCAATTCAAGTCTTCAAGGTGATGGCGTCAACCCCAAGACCATACTCATTTTAGGAAATTCTTTTTTAGAAAAGGGCAGCCGCCTCACATTATGTGGAAAAGTATTTGCAGTTTACCTCATATAGAAAAGGAATAGTTTGTTTGACCACCTTTTTTGGCAAACGATAGGATCACCAACCATTGCTTTTACGCTTCATAAACTCGTGGTTGGCAGTTCTAACTGATAATATATGTGCATTGATTTCTTTTAAATTATTATTTATTTGAAGAGTTTGTCATTCATAGAGAATAAAGGGAGCAGCACCTTACAATAGTTTGAATTTCATTCTAGAATGCTCTAGAAATAGACATGACCGGTTCGAAACTTGCTCGGTGCTTTGAATTAAGATAGTTCAAGCTGTTTTCATAAGCTTTTTTTTCGTTCTTTTCTCATCTTTTTTTTATTTTTTGACTTTTTGTTGTGCGAAACTTTAAGCAAGGGTTAAGTGTTGCAAAAATTATTTTGTTTTTATTATTTTCAAGGAAGATATATTACAAATAAAAGATATGCACAAGAAGTTACAACTATTCAACTGGTGCGAGGTTTATGAATGGGTGATGGCATGTAGAACACCTTTTACATCTGCCCACTAAGATGCGACATGCGGGATCCTTTCCTAACATCGGGCAGCCGGCTCTCTTGTGGTTGCACTCGTCTCTCTCACACACACTCTCTCTTCTCTAGGCATAGATTGATGCACATACGGACTGCCACTGGATGCTATACTTCTCCTCGTCCAAAAAAAAATCCTTGGTCTGCCACTGGCTAGGGCATCCTCCCAAAGAAACATTCAAAGTTGAAGGTCATGTGATCGATACTTGAGGTGTGCATATCTAGTGGGGATCTACCTATGCTGCCCACATTAACTAGCCTGGCCAAAGCCAAAGCCAAAGCCAAAGCCAAAACCAAAAATTTTCTGCAGTAAGTGAGGTCATGTGCATGAATTGTTGGTTGATGATGTGCTCTCTCTTGTGTTATATGTGCATTTAACTATTATAACATATTGTAAAACGTTTCATGGTGTTGATGCAGAAAATCGAGGAGACGTGCTAAGCGATCTCTGGCTTGTTTTGAAGGGTTTATTATTTATATTTGCATGATTGGAGATATGTGTACCCGTTGTGTAAAATGTTTAAACATGTCTCTCTTTCATTTTATCATTTAAGTGGGAGATAAAGCAAGGTAGGAGGTGGTACTTGAGATGCTGATATTATCAGTGATAATATGATAGTTGGTTATTGCTGAGTATACCTGCATGACTCTGCGGTGTAAATTAATGTTGTAAAACAATGCAGTGGACCCTTTGTCGTATGGGTAATGTCACTTTTTTTATGGAAAACATTTAAATTTTATAAATGGAAAAATAAAAATATCATATGATTCATCATTATAAATGGTTGAGAACAATACAATATAGTTCCAAGTATCAACTTATGATATTACTGCTGCAGTATTAAGACATTGATATTAACACAAAGGATATACTACATGATTAGCTTCCTGTGATATGTCCTTCCATTAATATTCGAGGTACCAAACCCAGTGGGGGTCGGCCTCACCCCGTCCAGTTGGATCTGAATAAATTTATGGTAGACGGAATCGAGAGGACTTCAATCTCCAACACCACTGGTCAATGAAACTTGGGTTTTCCCGATGATTTATTGGGTAATTTGAATGCCATTCATCCTTTGTTGCTTGTGCATATGTGTGGTACGGAATCTTCCATGTATAGTTTGAAACTGCTGGTTCCGGTTTTGGTTTTATGATAGATGTAAACCGGGTGGTTTTCTATTTTAAGTCTGGTTTAGTGGTTCCAGTTTCAGTTGGTTCTTGGCTTAATTTGGTTCTAGTTGAAGCCTGCCATTACCTCAAGTTTAAGCACTTCTTTGTTTTAGGTAAACCCTAATATGTAACAAATGATGAGACATCTTTATTTTCCGAAATTGAGGGTAGACTTTTTTAAGTATTTACAGTATGATAACCTTCCTGGTTAACCAAGGCTCATCTGTATTGTAGCTAAAACCTGAAAGATAAAACTACCCATACAATTATTCTTTTTCCCAACATAACCATATAGGTGTAACTCGCCATTTTGTAAAAGGTTTTTAAGTACTCTTTGAAAATATGATAGTGGAAACCACCCAAAAGTTTTTAACAGCCATTTCAAGAGTCTCTCTCTCTCATGGCAAATCCAAGGAAGTCATTCAGTAGAGCAACGAAAGAGCCATCACCAAGGGTGATCAGGAAGGTTCCATAGATCATATACAGTCCTCCCCAATCAGAGAACTCCAATATCTTTTTTGCAACCCTGAAATTAATCCATCTAGCAAGGAGAGAAGTGCTGGAAGGTTTCAGTACGTGCAAGCCCCCAGTAGGAGCCATGAAGAACCCGCCGAGCCTACTTCACCCCGTGCAGGTTGCATGGCCTCAAGTACTTCCGGCGCGAGCCTCAGAAGCCGCCGGCGAGCAAGCAAAGTGCCACCAAAATGTTGGAGAAGGTGGTGTTTCCCAGCCAATGGTACCAGAAAAAGGTCCCAGAAGACTCCGGCAAACCCTACGACAACAATGGGAAGCATGGTGGAGTAGATGAATTCAAAAAGAGCACAGATGTAAGTCGAGAGACGAGCACACCAGTGTCCGTCACTCCGATTGGTTCCCGAGTGCAGCAAGGTGAAAAGAGACAGTTATGGAAGAGGAAGTTTGGAGGAAGGACCTTGGAGCAACTTAAGATAGACAAAACAATGCCATCAATCTGACCGTAAGGAAACCGATTTCTGTTTGATCGTAACTAACGTTTGAGATGAACCATCTGCAAAGAGATTTCCCTCCAGTTCTGATATTGGTAAAACCTTTGACAATTCTGATATTGCTAAATCCCTATGCTTGCATTTATGCTGATTGGGTTGCTTGCGTACGCTTGAGTATGAATTTTTAAAAATTTCAAATTTTGGATAAAGGAGGAGGGTTGTGTTAGGCTTCCGACAGCCTGCGTAAAACTTCATCGGATTTCTACAACATGGATTACAAAAATTATGAGCATTGCTTTGGGGCGTCCCCGCCTAGCGACGTGCTGCAGAGCCTGAATGCAGTAAGAAGTAAGCAAGGGCCACTACATTTTCGCCCGAATGTAGTGAATCAATTGCAGAGAGGGTTCCCACATCATGGACGAGTGTGGATAAAGAAGTTAGTCCCGCTACATTGCCGCCCGAATGTAGTGAAAATTTTTCAGAGAGTGTCTCTGCATTTTGATTATGGACGGATGCGGGGGGTAAGGAAGCTAGTCCTAGATAATAAGATTCGTATTGGTTCTTGGAATATCGGAATATTATCGGGTAAGCTAATGGAGGTGGTAGATACTATGATTCGGAGACAGATTCATATTCTATGTTTACAAGAGACAAAATGGGTTGGAGAAAAAGCAAAGGAGATAGAGGATACATGTTTTAAATTATGGTACTCAGGTAAAGAAAAGGCCCGAAATGGAGTTGGTATTATCATAAATAAAGATTTAAAGGAGAGTGTAGTAGATATACAATGATATGGTGACCGAATCATGACATTGAAATTAGTGTTAGGAGTAGAGGTTTTGAATATAGTTTGTGCTTACGCACCCCAAGTAGGACTAGAAGATAGTATAAAGACAGTTTTTTGGGAAGAGTTAGATAAGGTGTTTCAAAGGATTCCACAAAGGGAGATGATTTGTTTAGGAGGAGATTTAAATGGACATGTCGGTAAAGAGGCATTAGGATATCAAGGGATTCATGGAAACTTTGGTTATGGGGATATAAAAGAGGAAGGTAGGGAGATTTTAAATTTTGCTATGTCATTTGATCTCTTTATAGTCAATACAATCTTCAAAAAACGAGATGAACATTTAATTACTTATAAGAGTGGCTTATCACAAACACAAATTGATTACTTTATTTGTAGAAAAAAGATAGAGCGTGTTGTAAAGATTGTAAGGTAATTCCAGGAGAAAGCTTAACCACCCAACATCAACTTTTAGTTATGGATTTACAAATAAAAAAATGGACAAAGAAGAAAAGAGTGCATCGAGCTATTCGGACTAAATGGTGGAACCTCAAAAGTGAGAAAGAAGATATATTTAAACAGAAAGTCCTTCAAGGAGATGTTTGGAATTATGTTGGCACACCCTCTGATATGTGGAACAATATGGCTATACATATTAGGAAAGTGGCAAAAGATGTGTTAGGGGTATCTAAGGGAGGTGTACCGGCACAAAAAGAAGCTTGGTGGTGGAGTGAAGTAGTACAAAATAAAATCAAGGCAAAGAGGGCATGTTACAAATTACATTATGCTAAGAAAACTAGTGAAACTTTAGAAGCTTATAAGAAAGCAAAGAAGGAAGCAAAAAAGGCCGTTAGTGAAACAAAAGCTAAGATTTGGGAGGACTTATATAAAAAACTCAACCCAAAAGAGGGTGAAAGAGATATTTTTAGGATAGCTAGGGCTAGAGATAAGAAAACTAAAGATCTTAATTATGTTAGATGCATAAAAGACGAGGATTAAAAAATTCTAGTGGCAAATGATGATATAAGAAATAGATGGAAAAACTATTTTTATAATCTTTTTAATGAAAATAAAGATGTTAGTATTAGTTTAGGAGATTTAGCCAAGTCAGAAAAGTATATAAACCACAATTTCTACCGACGTATTCAAAAGAATGAAGTCAAAGAGGCTCTTAAACATATGAAGAGTGGTAAATCGGTAGGACCAGATAATATTCCTATAAAAGTTTGGAAAATACTAGGAGAAATAGGAATCACTTGGCTCACAAGACTATTTAATGAAATATTGGAAAACTAAAAGATGCCCGAGGAATGGAGAGCAAGTACACTTATACCCGTATATAAGAACAACGGAGACATTCAAAATTGTGCGAATTATCGAGGTATTAAGTTAATGAGTCATACTATGAAATTATGGGAAAGAATTATCGAACGTAGGTTAAGACAAGTATCAAGTACAACAGAGAACTAATTTGGATTTATGCCAGATAGATCTACTATTGAAGCGATTCACCTTTTGAGACGTCTTATGGAACATTTTAGAGCAAAAAAGAAAGACCTTCACATGATATTTATTGATCTAGAAAAAGCTTATGATAAGGTACCGAGGGAGGTTCTTTGGAGAACTTTGGAAAAAAGAGGTATCCCATTGACATATATTAACCTTATAAGAGACATGTATGATGGTGCAAAAACATGTGTGAGGACTCATGAAGGAACGACAGACTTCTTTGAAGTTAATATTGGGTTACATCAAGGATCAACTTTAAGTCCATACTTATTTATAATGGTGATGGATGAGTTAACAAAACATATTCAAGATGAAGTACCTTGGTGTATGTTATTTGTAGATGACATTGTATTAGTGGAGGAGTCTAAGGAAAAAGTTAATAGAAAATTGGAACTATGGAGAGAAACATTAGAAAACAAAGGCCTCCGACTTAGTAGAACAAAGACAGAATATATGGAATGTAAGTTTGATCATTTGGCTACTTCAGAGGACATAGAAATTAAAATTGGCACACATTGTATTCTCCAAAAGGAAAGTTTTAAATACCTAGGGTCAATTTTTCAAAGTGATGGAAGAATTGATGGAGATGTTACACATAGAATTAATGCTGGTTGGTTAAAATGAAGAGGAGCATCAGGTATTCTTTGTGATAAGAAGATACTATTAAAATTAAAAGGTAAATATTATAGAGCAACAGTTAGGCCTACCATGTTTTATGGTTCTGAGTGTTGGGCAGTTAATCATCAACATGTACAAAAGATGTCTGTGACAGAAATGAAGATGTTGAGATGGATGAGTGGTCATACAAGAAAAGACCGTATACATAATGAGGTTATTAGAAACAAATTAGGAGTGGCACCAATAGAGGATAAAATGAGAGAACATCGTTTAAGATCGTTTGGACATATAGAAAGAAGATCAAAAGAAGAACCTGTAAGAAGGTTAGAAAAACTAAATTTGGAAAGTATTAAAAGAGGTAGAGGACGACCACAAAAGTATTGGAAAGAAACAATAAAGAATGATCTAGCTTATTGGGAGTTAACTGCTAACATGGCACACGATAGAGATCTGTGGAAACAAAGAATCCATGTAGCTGACCCCGTCTAGTATGGGAAAAGGCTTAGTTGTTGTTGTTGTTGTCCAAATTTTGGATATGTTTGCTTACATGTATTATATAATTATTTATTCATTTATATAACCATATTAACAACAACAAGAGAACGTTGCAGTGGATTAGACAAAGATTAGCAAGACTTTGACAAAGGAATAATTATAGATTGTTCCTTAACAAATTAAATGCAGAAAAAAGAAAAAAATTGCAAGAGAAATACAAGGGAATAACAAGGGATTGGTGACGAATTTGCAACGAAAATATTTCGTCCCTAATTTGTCACCAAAATTATGTAACGAAGAAAATTTGATGCTTATCCGTTGTGGTTCTCTCACCAAATGTTTTGTAAGGAAATAGCGACAGAAATTTCTATACTAATTCCAAGACTTCTTGTTGTAACATACAGATATAAGTTTTTAAAACTGTGTTATGAATGGGCCAAGTCAACTGATATGAATATGGGTCAACTTGATCAAAACCCAAAAATGTTATGTTATGATAGGTTATATTTTGATGATGAAGTTACACGTTACGAAATTAAAATGTTATGAGATGTAATTCATTTTCTTTCAGATGTTATACTCCTTGGAGTTGTATCTTATGTTAAAATTTATCTGTTCCAATTTAATATCTTCTACATCATGTTGTCATATTTGATCAGTGCAAATTCAATTTATTTCATATTATTTGTTTATTTACTTATAGTGGCTTACCGATATGGGTACCCGTACCCATATCAATACTGGTACCATACCCATATGCTGTAACAGGTAAAGTATAATATCATACGATGATTGCAAAAGTTTTGTAAATGAAATGTGAAAGATATTGTGTGTAAAACTTGTGACTCGCACAAAAAACTTGCAAAAGTTAGCTCAAGGGCAAGACTCTCTAGCTCCATTACTGCTGGTGGGGAGTTCAACTCTCAAACGGTGCATGTGTGGGTGTGGGTGTGGGTGTGTTAGGCTTCGGCCTCCTCTTGTAACAAAAAAAAAAACTTAGTTGTGACTCCCAAAGCAACATATATTTGATGAACCCAACCTTACCAATAACTGAGTGAATTCAACTCAAAAAGAAAGTGTTCTTCCCTTTTCAAAAATAAATTCAATTACAAGAGGTTGATTCCCATGGTGGTGTGTTTCGAGCAAGCCCCTTAGCTTCCAAGTCTCAGGTATAGGTGGTCGTTTCGTACCAAGCCGCGCAACTCTACCTAGAAAATCCGAGTGAGGTCAGAGTTTGGGCACCCCAGGTCAGGTTTAGGTGAGTCCAAAACAACCCACAAAACGTCAGGTCGGGTCTGGACACAAGCTGATAGTATCTGTGTGCGTGAACGCACACAAGCATGTACATAAATACGTGCTTATAATACATTGTGTACATAACTATATATATGGGTGTGTGTATGTGGGTGTCTGTTTGCGGACTAAACCCAAACAGGCTGATTTCAACCCATTCAAGACCGGGTATAAAGAAAAGACCGGAAGAGAAAACTGATGTTCTACCCCAACCCGGAGTGACGCGGCCCAACCAGACCCGTCAATTCGATTTGCAGTCCCTTGTGTTAGGCAGTTCTTCCGTAATTAGGTGCTTTGCGGGGTGCACCCAGAGCGTTAGCTCATCGTTAGGGTTCTATGATGCAGGAATGGCGGATCTACATTCAGAAGAGGTGGCCACCCAAAATTTAGAAAATCAATATAAAGCTTATGACCCATGGTGAGATCTATGGGCTATTATACATTTTTCGCCCCACTCTATTCACGCTATCTTAAAAGAGTTCCTAGATCCGCCACTGCTCGTGGGTGGTGAGTTCGCCACTAGGCGACGGGGTTGCACGCTATGTTAGGTTCGAGCATCTCCCAAGAGAAAGATCTGCTTTCAAAGGTGTTGCAATTTTTAAGATCTATTGCACAAACCTTATTTCCAACATTGTAAAGATGATCAATGATGTGTGTATATATATATGCACACCTTGCAAGATTTATGGCTCATCCTTATTTTCCAAACTTTCAGAATAATGCGCATCTCTGTGTTTTCTCTATGATATCCTTCTTAGATACCATATATTTCATTTAGAAATTTAGCTAAATTTTAAGGACATAAACTAATGGCCATTTAGTACTACTAATTTTTCCGTCAAAACACTCTGCCCTCAGTTGCCAATTTACGAAATGTTGGAGAAGATGATGATCTCTTTGAAAGAGCAGCCACTAGTTGTCGTCTTGTCTGATAAGCCCCGAATTTTTCGACAGTGTTTGCCAACCATTTTCTTCTTATAATATACAAATTACTTGTACTCTCTCTCTCTCTCTCTAGCATGGCGGGTCCAAGGAAATCAATCAGTTCTGCAACGGAAGAGTTATCAGTAAGTGCGATTAGAGACAAGAAAGCATATACCATAGACCATGTTCCGAGCTCCCCAATCAGAGAACTCCAATCTCTTTTCAACATTCCTCCAGGAAATTCATCAAACAGTGGAAAAAGCATTGGAAGATCAACAAGCAGCTGAGCCGAACCCAGAAGAAGCCACAGAGCGCAGATCACCCGATGTGGGCTGCATGGGCCCAATCGAGTTCTCCCACCCCGAGCCCTTGAAACCGCCTGGAAGCAAAGAAAGTGTCGCCAAGATGTTGATGAAGATCTTCCAATTAGAAAGAGTGCAGTGAGTGCAGAAACGATCTCGCCGGTATTGCCCACTCCAATTAGAAATTATGTGCACGAAGGTGAAGAGAGCTATCCGGGCAAGAGCTTTCTCAAGTTTACCATATTGTAGGATGTGATCTTTAACGAAGAACCAAAATGACACCAAGTTTTCTCTCATGCTTAATGGATCGGCAGAGTGGGTGCTTAGTCATTGATCTCTACTTTGTGTCATATTAGCATTAAACTTGAAAAGAGATTGGAGACCATTTTCTTGGAGAACTTTCATTTTTTGTGTCGTTCTTCAAATTTTCCATTTTACAACGAGAAGAAGAAGCCAGTGTTAGTGGTGTTTTGCATGCCGCCGGTAGGTGGAATGAGTTGTTTTGCTATGCTTATAGGATAAGTTGCCGCCCACTATTTTCACTCCCACGAGAGGGCCTCTCGTGTTGTTCTACCGCCAT
The DNA here is from genome assembly GCA_036023115.1 of Brasenia schreberi. Classification (NCBI taxonomy): domain Eukaryota; kingdom Viridiplantae; phylum Streptophyta; class Magnoliopsida; order Nymphaeales; family Cabombaceae; genus Brasenia; species Brasenia schreberi. The sequence continues at coordinate 5,208,414 of JAYKKT010000059.1, read as the reverse complement.
ATGGGATGGTCTTCCAACACAAAAAGCACACGAGCAACCTCACTATCGAGAGCCACACCCTGAGAGTGGGACTCGTGGTCAGTCTCCACCCGAATGGAGAGCCCAACCAGGTGGGCTATCACCTTGAGTGCACATGCCTCACCTACGCCGTGCTCACCAATTACAAAAATATGCTATATATATATATATTGGATCATGTTTAAAATGCTATCCAACGGTTCGAACGACCATAATGGATTAAACACACGAAATTCATATTCAGATCATATGGTTTAACAAGCCAGGGATAAGCCCAACCCGAGCTGCTTGATTCATTTACCAGTCCTAGTTTTGAGTGGACAAGAATATGGTCATGTTGTAATAATGCTGGTTTTCTGTGTCGAGTGTTTTGTTGCCAGCAATTTCATGTTACAGGTTCTCCATGTCATGCTATTTTGTGCTCATGTCAAAACAGATCAAGATGAACACCAAACAGTTTCTTATGAACTTTTCATGGGTCGTGTCGTGTTGTGTTGACAAGAGCATGCCGGATCTAAGCCTGACGGTTTCGGTTAGGGACTGTCGACGTTGTTTAACTAGGAAAGTAATGCTCCATAAAAGCAGGGAGCTGTTTGGCAATTGGACAATATTTCAGGGAGGATTCGTAAAAACTTCTGTAATTCAAACACATCTTAGGAAAATTGCAACGCGATCGGCAGTGGCCAAAGAAATGCTGCGCTCGCTCTTGGCGATAGCTCGTCGTCATGGCGTTGATCATTTGCATGCACTACGGAGAAACCTCTGCTGCGACCAAGCCGGATCCGTTCATGGCGTCGATCCGTCGCACCTACTGCGAGTCTGCACCGTGCTGTATCAACAACGCGATGCTCCGGACTCAAAGCTGCGAACCCACCTCCAAAACTGCAACTTCGAGCTCACCCACGAGTTCTTCCTCCAAGTCTGCAACAAGTTCCTCTTCTCCTATAAACCCCCCTTCAGATTCTTCAGATTCGTTAAAACCGAATACCCTTCCTTCATCCATACTACCATCACTTACAATAAGATTATAGACATCTTGGGCAAGTCTAAATGCATTCATCTTCTATGGGAAACTCTGCCGGAAATGGCAGAGAAACGCTTAGTTAATGATAGAACCTTTCAGATTGCTGTTAAATCTTTGGCTTCATCAAGGGAGATGAAGAAATCAGTAGAAATCTTTCATTTGATGAACACCCATAATTTTCCTTACAGTGTGAAGACATTAAACAAGGTAGTGGAGTCACTGTGTGGTGCCAGGCTCGTAGAGGAAGCGTTTTTTATAGTTAAGAAGCTTAAGGGTTGTATAAACCCGTCTGAGATCACTTATAAGTTTTTGGTGATTGGGTTTTGCAGAGTTGGGGATTTGGTTCAGGCGTCCAAAGTATGGAATATGATGGTGGATGAGGGGTTTGATCCAGAAATAGAGTCTTGTGATGAAATGATAGAGACCCTCTTCAAGAATAATAAAAGCGTTGAAGCTTTGAAGCTATTTATGTCCATCAAGGATAAGAATGTTAACTTGGGTTTGTCTACTTATAGGATTTTGATAAGGTGGTTCTGTAAATTGGGTAAGATTGAACAGGCTTTCCACGTGTTTGATGAAATGACTCGGAGAGAGATCCAGCCTGACAATTCAGCGTATTCTGCTATGATCTTTGGGCTTGGGAACAAGGGTAGGGTCAGAGAAGCGTATAGGATGTTGGAGGGAATTGAGAATCCTGATTTGAGTGTTTTTCATGGATTGATCAAGGCTCTGGTTAATCTGAAAAGGCCTGGAGAGGCGACTGAGGTCTTCAGGAGGATGATCCTGCGCGGCTGTGAGCCGACGATGCACACATACATTATGCTTCTGCAAGGGCATCTGGGGAAGAAAGGGAGGAAAGGGCCACACCCTTATGTGAATTTTGAGACTGTGTTTGTTGGTGGGTTGGTAAAGCAAGGGAAGTCCTTGGAGGCATGTAAATATCTAGAAAGAATGATAAATAGCAGCATGGAAGTCCCTAGGTTTGATTTCAATAAGTTTTTGTATATGTTTTCCAATGAAGAAGGGATTCAAATGTTTGAGGACATTGGGAATAGACTAAGGGAGGTTGGTTTAAATGATCTTGCAGATATTTTTGTGAGATATGGGGAGAAAATGACAACCAGGGATAGGAGGAGGAGGAGAGAGGTTGGTGCTGAGTTGAAACCAGGTGAGGCTTTGATGTGAGACTCATGGAGAAAATCCAATAGCGCACAGTGGTGCCTGCTCCCTTGTCATCATGTTAAAGCGTCACTAAATCTCCCTCGGCTCTGTCTTTAAGACTCTAAATTATCTTCCAATACCTTCCTTTTATTGGTTATTGACTAGACAATTTGATTTCTAAGATCTGATTTGTAAAGCAACGCGCTGAAATGCATGTAATTATTGCCTTGGATCAAGTTAGTGTTCTTTCCTTTGTATGAGGGATTCTGTGTGACAAGAAACTATTCTGCTGCTTATATGTAAAGGTAAGATCAGCACTCGGACATTAGCCCACTTGACAGGGCTCCCACTTGACAGGGCTCTTGACTCACAGGATGCAGGATCTTAGAGACATTAGAGGGTTTCTTCTTGACTTTTAATTCTCGACCGTTAAAGAATTAAAAGCAGAAGCTTGAAATCAAATATGAGACATTCAAAACCGTTTTATGTGTAGAATTGATCAAGTTTTATTCTCGCTCTCAGAAGCATAACACAACCAACACAACCCTCCTCCCTTTCACATCTGGGCTTGGGACTAGCCATGACAGAGTTATCCAAAGCCGTTTTACGTGTTGCACTTAAAAACAAGCTTGTGCAGAGAACCTGAGACAGTTTCTGCTGAACAATCATTAAAAGGTTCTCAAAAAGGGAAAAGGATTTCTTTGAGTTCCTATTTATTAGGGCAAAAACAAAGCAGACATGTTGAATTTGATATCATCACAATCTATCGAGTTCATCACATTATGAACACAAAGTATCTTCTTAACGAAGTTGGTGGTCTTCAAAAACTAAAAAATAAGGAGCGTATGTTTCAACAGAATTGATTGTGAGCATGTAAGACTAATGTAGCGGTCGCCAATTAGAACATACATAATACATGTAAGTCACAGAAATATACATGTTTCATAAATATGGCCGACACCAAAGAAAATCCAATTGATATGGCTGTACATGTTTTGAGCTGTTAAGTCATACACTGTTATACAGGGCAGCAGAAAATATCAAGGACATTGAAGCCGCTAGTAGAGAAACAAAGCCAGCGGATGTAGATTCCTTTTTCACAAAGCACCTCTCTCCTGCATATATGACAGAAATATATAAGAGAGTGCGGATATGCTTGTGTGTGCGTGCGTGCACATGAGAGAGAGAGAGAGAGAGACCTGCCCAAACCATCACACTGGTTGATGCCCCCAAGCCAAGAATATATGCGTCCAACCCTGAATGACTGTAGTTGAAAGGAAAGAAACGACCAAGGAAGGAAAAGGAGATGAAACTTGGGTGTGTACAACCAACCAAAATACAGTAACTAATCCAAGTCAGACGTGAATCACGCATAAGCTTTTACGTTCAAGGAAAAAGTTCACAAATTAAAACAGACAAATCACTAAGGCATCACCGATATATCATGGTTCATCAAGGTTTATCCTATCCATCAGCTATTAGGGTGGCAAATACATGTCAGGTATAAGAATTTATATCCTCTGGAACAGGAAGCTCCAATTAAATAAACATCATGGCAATCTTCCTCATAAAGGGGGCACCACATGAACCGTGGAAGAACGATAATAAAATATCATAAATCAACTGCCAAAGAAATTTCATCATGCAAAGAATCATATGCCACTAGGTAAGGGTCCTTGCTTTCCATGTTTCCAGTGGAATTATTGTTTTCTATTTCACTACTTGGTTTTGACTTGCTTGTTCATATTTGTCTAATGTGCAGATTCATACTCCTAAGGAGATGTGCCCAAGGAACGTCTATATCTTTGACGAACAAAGCAGACTAACTGAATAACCAAAACCTTCTAGATGAAATATACCTGAATAGATTTTCCTCCATAATTCTCTTCCGTACTTTTCAATTTAGGGTTTCTTCTCTAACTACTTAAAGAATGATGGCTAATCATGGCTACAGGAAATGGGAACCAGTTACTACATGTACATCATATTGAAGATGCAATTACATAAACTAGAACGTACACCATGCACACAAAATCTTCCTTATTATGTAAAACAACTACTACAACAACAACTAAGCCTTCTCCTATACTAGATGGGGTCAGCTACATGGATTCTTTGTTTCCATATAACCCTATCATGTGCCATGCTAGCAGTTATTTCAATATAAATTAGATCATTCTTTATAGTTCTTTTAACACTTTTGCAATAATACTCTTCCTCTTTTAACATTTTCATAATCTAATTTTTCATATCTTCTTACGGAAACTTTTTTTGATCGTATTTCGATATGTCCAAACCATCTTAAACGATTTCTCCTCATTTTATCCTCTATTGGTGCTACTCCCAATTGGTTTCTAATAACCTCATTATATATACAGTCTTTCCTTGTGTAACCACTTATCCATCTCAACATCTTCATTTCTTTTATAGACATCTTTTGTACATGTTGATGATTAACTGACCAACACTGATAACCATAAAACATAGCAGGTCTAATTGCTGCTCTATAATATTTAGCTTTCAACTTTAATGGTATCTTCTTATCACATAGAATATGTGATGCCCCTCTCCATTTTAATCAATCGGCATTAATTCTATGTATAAAATCTCCATCAATTTTTTCATCACTTTAAAAAACAACTACGAATTACGGAAAATTCACCTAATAAAACACACCTTCAGAATGGCACAAAAACTGTCCTAAAGAGCATGGAAGATAGAAAAAAATCATTATCCAGGGATGAGAGGAAATGATATTGAAAACAATCTTTTGTAAATTAAATGCAGTCGGTTGAAGGGAATTCTAATCACCTGATGTGCAATATCATGGGTCAAACCAGACTTTAGCTAAAGCAAGATCATATTTCTATAGTTTATTTTCGATGCTTTTAAGGGCTTCTGACTTCTGACACCTTAACTTTGGAGCTCTATCTACCCCTCTGGCCAAGCATCTCAAGTATCTTCCTCATTTCATTTTATTTTTTCTATTGATATCAAAATAGCTCTTTCTTTGTTAGTCGGATTTAGTCTTCACATGCTGCATCAATTTCAACATCTTCTTTCCTACCATAACATAGATTATGCATGTTAGAGATAATTGCTCAACACTTGGCACCATATAATATAGTCAGTTTTATACATCTTTATAATACAACTTCGAATTTAAATGAGATCTTGTCACGCAGAAAACCTGATGCACCTCTCCGCTTTTACCAACCTACATTAATGACATGCATGACATCTCCATCAATTCCTCTATCTTATTCAATTATGAGCCTAAGTTTTTATTACCTTTCTTCGGGATATAATGCATTCCAAATTTAAACTTCATATTATATTTATCCACCATTTTGGTAAACTTGCCTCCCAGGTACTCAATCTTTTATGTCAAAATCTGTTTAGCTTCCATGTTCCATGCGTAATTCAAGTTTCCTATTCACTTGCTTCCAGATCGTACCAAATGAATGTTGCAAGGTGTTTGAGTTTTACCCAGTTTGCAAATAATGTTGTTAATATTCATAGGTTCTCGTTAAAAGGAAAAGTGGAAACTCATTCCTAGAAGGCCAAAAAGGAATTTTAAACTTCATATAGCAAGTGCTATATCTAAGCATCGATTATATGCAGAAAATGATACAACTTCTCCAAATATAAGCAAAATGCATGACCATGTAAAATATAAGAAAATATCTGCATCCCTTAATTCGAATGTCCCAAACTAGGACAGCGATACATCAATATGTGCTCAAAGCTAGGCAAAAGCATTTACATCATAAAAGAGTTATCAGGCACACATGTGTTCATGTATGCCTTCCCTTTTGAGGCCAGTTGTGAGCGAGGGTTTGAGTCACTGAAGAGTTGAGGTGCACACTCATGACATGGTTGCAGACCCTGATTGAAATAAAAAAGCAGATTCTGTCATTCCATGAATGCGGAATTTCAAGATCCTCCAGTTCTCGCTCTTTTCACTCTTACTTGCAAAGGTTGCTATAACTTCCCATCCTGATGCCAGACTAACTATGACTCGGATCGGAGATGGGACGGGAAACCCCTGGTATTTATATGGCCAACCTAGAGACACACACGTGTGTGTGTGTGTGTGTATATATATATATATATATATATATATATATATATATATATATATATATATATATATAAGTACGTAAGCGTGTACGTCCGCGGGCACTCTACACTCATGCAAAGAACCAACCCTCTCATGGAGGTGCTCACGCTCATATAGCTAGGGGGTCTGCGCCAGGGAGCGCAGGATGGGGCAACAAGAAATAGCAATAGCAAAAGGTAAACGTAAACATGTACAAATTTGTGTTTTACATATTAACACTAAGAATCTGTTTAAGGCCAGAGTTCAAGCCTCAATGGAATTATAGTGCACTATACTGATGAACATGCAAACATGATCTAGCAGTGAGCGTCCAAGGAATGATCCTCCAAGCTGCTGCCAACAATTTCGTATCCCGTACCTTTTGGACTTAAAAATCAAAATTGAGAATTGATAGGGAAGAAAGTAAGTGCTAAACGAATAGAGAGGTCCCGCAAGAAAAGATCATAATAGAATTGTATTAGTACAATTTTTTTGTTGCTTTTATCTTTCCCATCAATAAACTCTAGAAATCTTGAGCCGAAATTAAGAACTCGAGATGTCAAAAGAATACGTACGAAAGTCAGGACAAAACTCGCGCAAAGGATCCATCTTCAAAACACAAAAGAATCAAGAAAGGAATCGTTCATAATTACCATTTTAGACGAACAGCAGAAAACAAGAGAAGGCAGAAGAGCCCGACGCCCGTCCTGAGAAACCGAACGTCGAGAGCTTCGTCCCTCGCCCACACGCCCACGCAATAACCCAAATGCACGGACGCCAGGCCGACGGTAAGTACCGGAAGAAGGAACGCATCCTCACCTCCCTCGCCGTCGTCGCCACAGGCCTCCTCGTCATCGTCGCCTCCACCGCCACCGCCACCCCCTCCGCGGTCTCCAACTCCCCCACCGCCCGGGCCGCCAGTGATCGGGCTCGGCTGCGGCCGGCGGAGGACCTGGACCATTCCGACGGCCCAGGGGCCGTATTTGACGCCGGATAGGACGCGAGGGACGGGAATGACTGCGTCCGGCGGGAAAGGGGCGTCGGAAATAGGAGAATCGTCTTCCCTGAAGCAGACGATGGCGGGGAAGGAAGGGGAAATTTGATCGAAGAACGACGATCGGAGGAAGAAGGATCGCCACCGGTAGGAGAAGGCAGGGTTAAGGTTAGGGTTGCAGGAGAGCAAGCAATGGGAGACCATGGCGGAGAGAGAGAGAGAGAGAGAGAGAGAGAGAGAGAGAGAGAGAGAGAAACGGGAAGAATGATCGAAATTAGAAACGAACGTCTCGGGTAGGTATTTGTGATTTTCCAGATATTTTGTCAGTTTTGTCTTATTTTTCATAGTTATCAGCGTCTTCCTCGTCGTCGTCCAGTTCCGTTAAACGGACCGGAATGTCTAATTAACCCGATCCAGAAACCTATATCGAGTTTTTTTAATTCTGCTCATTGGTTTTCCTTCTTTTTGTGTCGAAGTATGATACTATTTGGCTTTAAGACTCTAAATTATTTTATTTAATTATATATAATGGGGTGGGTGCTTATGTGCAATGCGCATTCATGTGCACTCCCCATTTCGCCTCCTTCCACGACTCCAACCGCCCTCAGCAGCTCTTAGCCACCTTCTTCCACCCTTGTGCACCCATTTTACTGGCTACAACCATCCCATTTTAACTCTTGCTGGTGTTGATAAGAAGTGAAAAAGGCTTAGGAAAAGGCTAAATGCAGTGGGTACCAGTTCAATGGTGGCAAAGCAAGAGGAATGTGCATGGTCTCTCTCTATATATATATAGATAGATAGATAGATAGATATTATATATAGAGAAAGAAAATAACTATGCTCACACACTTAGGTGCTAGCAAATTCAAATGAAATATGAATCTAAAAATAAAAGTTTTATTCACGTGAGCACTTTTGCCTTTTAAATTTTAAATTTAAACCATCAATCATTCAAAATAGATGGTTGAAATTTGTTTTAATTTGTTAGTATCTAAGTGTCCTAACATATACCAGTTTTTTATATATATTAGGAGAGAGAAAGGAGACTAGTGTATGCTACCAAACCAAGGCAAATCTCAATTATTTAATTTATTTAAATGAGTGATTGAGATTTAAATTTAAATAGTAAAATTTGTACATGTGAATTAAGTGGACTTCTAAAAAGTATGCATGTATTTTTGTGCTTTTAAATTAAAATCTTAAACAATCATATTTTAATGAGTCGGTTCAAACATACACCTACCATGAGTGTTATCACAAAGATAGTAAGATGTGTGACGTATTATTGAAAATGGGGTATTTTTATCCTCTTTGTCCTCAATCAATTTAATTACCTATATTAATGCAAATTGGGGTAGTATATTAATGACAGAACTTTCACAACATAATATTGTATCTTTCTTGGAGATTTTATTGTCTCCTGAAAATACAAAAAACATCAAAAGGTGTTTTTCTTATAAAGCTAAATATAGAGGCATGGTCAACACAAGTATAGAATTGACCTTACTAAAAAGATTTGTTCAAGATCTTGGTATAACACTTGAAGTCACTCTCTTTTATGTATTATGACAACAAAAGTGTTACGTATATAGCCAATAACAACAACTTTCATGAGCACACCAAACACATTAAGATGTACTGTCGTTATCATGAATTTCCAACTAAAAGATGATCACCAAGAAAAATGCTTATGTACCAACTTAAGGGGGGTATTGCAAGCAAGATAAATAAGTACAAAATTGAAATGAAAATGCAGTCATAGAAGAAAAGACCGGGCTATGATAACGTTATTAGAGACAATTTTTGCGTGAAAGATAAAACAAAAGAAACATTAATTTGAAGGGCTTTGAAATTGGATAAGCGAGTAAAATAAAGTGAAGGGATGGTTGAATGCACAAAAAGTTAGAAGGCAAACACTTTAGAATATATATATATATATATATATATATATATATATATATATATATATATATATATATATATATATATATATATATATATATATATATATATATATATGTGAACTTATTATTCTATCAACATTCTATAACAAAATGTTCAAATAAATTTTAAAGTAGAAAGCTAAATACTCTTATGATTTTGTGAGTATTTTTTATATTTTTGCAATATTATGTGTATAATAAGGGATTTAGAGGTATGATTGAACTTGGTTTAGACGGATATTGCATGCGATTAAATTCTAACATTTTTTTAATTGGAAAGCACATACCAACATGCTAACAAAATCACGTATATATATATATACCAACATATATATATATATATACATATATATATATATATACATACATATATATATATATATATATATATACATACATATATATATATATACATACATATATATATATATATACATACATATATATATATATATATACATACATACATATATATATATACATACATATATATATATACATACATATATATATATACATATATATATATACATACATATATATATATATATATACATACATATATATATATATATACATACATATATATATATATATATACATATATATATATATATATATATGTATATATACATATACGTGAACTTATTATTCTATCAACATTCTATAACAAAATGTTCAAATAAATTTTAAAGTGGAAAGCTAAATACTCTTATGATTTTGTGAGTATTTTTTATATTTTTGCAATATTATGTGTATAATAAGGGATTTAGAGGTATGATTGAACTTGGTTTAGACGGATCTTGCATGCGATTAAATTCTAACATTTTTTTAATTGGAAAGCACATACCAACATTCTACCAAATTATGTTTGCAATTTTATTAATTAACTTCCCGGGAAAATGCTTTTGCCATTTTACGTAATTTTTTTAGTTTTAATGATTATTCAACTTTTATGTAACTTTTTGGTTCGGATAGGTGGAACGAGAGTCCAGACCCAAACTGAACCAGGACGCATGAGTTAAAGATCCACTCAACTGCGACGTGGCGAAACTCGGACGACAAGACCCGAGAGAAAGGAGCTCACGTGATACACGAGCAACCTGTGCTTGAATCATTTCCCAGTTAGTATAAGATCTATTGTTGGAGGAAATTACATTTTGCAATAGGTGAGAGAGGACACAAAAACGACACAGATACCAGACGTTTTTAAAAGATTTCAGTCTAGTGGGCGTGTTCATGTTTACAACACGAAAACAATAGGGTGTATTTGGATTGATCTGATTATGACGGGAATACAAAGTGGCACGATACGAACACGAAATCATCCTTGCTGCTTGATAATGTTACACAAGATACGAAATCCTTGTGGAGATATTCCATCTGAAAGTGTATATGACCAAAACCTAGAACCGAAACCTAACGGATCCCGCTGTTTCTGGTTCCATCAGTTCCAGATTTGGTTCTGAGTCCTTTTCACCCGGTTATGGGTTCTACTTAGGTTTGTTTTCATTCGAGAAAAAAAAAAGATGTATTAGAGGTGGGATTTGGAACCAGAACCTAGAAATGATGGAAACCACTACTTCTGAAGTGATGGTTCTAGTTTCAGTTTAGGTTGGAAATTTCAGAAGGTAAAACCATAATTGAACTGAAGAGGTTACCGGTCTCATCTGAATTTATTCCAATTAACCTGTTTAGACACATATCATGAAATAAACTCATATAAACACATAATTACAATTCTTATTTTGCGGTGAAAATTTTGAAACCTTTCTGTCAGTAGCAGTGGTGGATCCACTTTAAGGTGAGGTGAGACATGAATCTCACAAAAAATCTGAAAAGTTTCGAGTCTTTTACTATATATATATATATATATATATATATATATATATATATATATATATATATATAGATATATATATAGGAAAATACAAGTATATTGTAGATGTGAAATATAAGTGTGTCTCAACCAAAAAAAAGTTATGAGTTTGCCACTGATCACTAGGCTTAATCTTTCCTCGGAATAACACTGCTCTGACCATATAACGGTCACCATCTTGGTGACCACCAATCATAGTCTGACACACAGCTAATTCTTACATCGTTTGGTTTTGGAACCACCCATTTGACTTGCATCGTTTGGCTTTGGAACCACCCAATGAGTTATATGATTGTTTTTTTTTTCCAACATTTTTGTGTTTTTTCTTTATTTTTTAATATTTTTACAATCTAGTTTTTTATACATTCTTACTAGAGATTTCTTTAGTCGTTTTTATTCATATCTAAACTATCTTAAATTATTTTTCCTTATTTTATTCTCTATTGGTAGTACTCTTTTCTAATAACCTTATTATGTATATGGTCTTTCCTTGTGTAACCACTATGTTTTTCTCAATAGTTCTAATTTCCTATTAACTTTTCCTTAAATGCATCTATTAACACGTCATCTACTTGTACTTCATCTTCAATATGTTTTGTCAACTCATCAAGGACCCATATAAATAATCATAGACTTAAAGTTGGTCTCTAATATGACCTAATATTAACTTCAAAGAAGTCTATCATTCATTCATGAGTTCTCGTACATGTTTTTGCACCATCATACATATCTCTTATAGGATTTATGCATTTCAATGAGATACCTTTGTTTTCCAAGATTTTTCAAAGAACATCTCTTAACATCTTATCATAAACTTTTTTTAGATCAATAAATACAACATTAAAGTTTTTCTTTTTGCTCTAAAATATTCTATAAAACGTCTTAATAGATGAATCACTTCAATAGTAGATTTATTTGGCATGAATCCAAATTGGTTATCTATTGCACTCAACACTTATCTTAACTTATGTTCAATAATTTTTTATCATAACTTTATAGTATGACTCATTAACTTGATATCCCGATAATTCACACAATTTCGGATGTCTCCCTTATTATTGTATATGGGTATAAGTGTACTCGCCATTCAAATTTTAATATATAAGCATTTAAGACTTTACACAATAACTTTTATCATTAAAGAAGTAGCAAAATTACAACTTTCGTAACTGAAAAAAATAATAACATATTGTAATCAGGAACCTCAACTATTGAATGTCTTCTTTAGTTATGAGTGTATTTACTTCATCATATTCTATAATCCACTCTTCTAACATATCAAAATTATCAAAATTTATTGGATCAAATTGATTCTCGTACCTACTTGAGTTTAACTTTTTAATTGCTTGCAATAATGATAAGTAAATAATAATTAAACTAAAAAATTTAAGAATAAAAAACAATAAATTGAAACATTGGATTAAACACTTAATTAGTAAGTAATCCTTAATTACTTATGTTGAAGTCGCATATTGCAACTGATGAAAACTAGGTCATTGAGTGCTTATGTTCCAACATGTTATGCTTTTTTGTTTAGATCTGTTCAAATACACTCCAAATCCTTTCACAATCAATTGAACTAAAGTTTTGACTTAAAACCCTTATTACAAAATATATCAAGTATAGACAATTACTTACAAGCTTACTCTACTAAATATCTAATACAAAAGGACAAATATAAATATTTATTATACCATAAATATAAGATTTAAGAAACTTAAATATAAAGATAAATTACTCGTATGTTTACCTAAGCACATACTAGTATGATTGCAAATTACTACAAGCAAACCCATCAAGTGAAGAGTATTATCGTAGATCTCTATCTCTCGATGTATAACATCTACCCTATTCTCATGAGAGATCAATTTGTCTATGCAATCGATGATACCTTGACTAACCTCGCTGTTCCTTTTAAATGTTATAGAATACCTTGACTACCCTATTCATAAAGATAGCTCATAGACGGCTCTTTTTTGCTATCAGTCAATATCAAAACTTTAACTAAAAAGAATGTGATATTTAATAATCTAATATAAGAAGTCTAAAATGTACGATCGTCTCTAAAATCTCACTAAGTTTTTTGTTTCTCCTGTTTTGCAAAAACTCTACAAATTGTTGTCATTCATCTGAGGTCAATATTATCTTTAAGGCTTGTTTTTGTTTAATAATACTCTGTACTAACAAAAAAATAGTTGTAAATCGAGTAATAATCGTGCAAAGGAGCTTTGCACCGTTAGTATATCTCATCATACTTAATACAAATGCATGATTGTAAATAAATTTAGTGATATCTTGACAACATTCAGTTACTGCTTTTACCTAATCTATCTCTCCAATATCTTCATGGATGAGATCTATACAATGAGCTACACATGATGTCTACTAAAATGTACCAATAACTCTCAGCTAACTCATTTGCAATTGCTTTATAGTTAATTGTATTGTTTATAATTAATTAGATTATATTTCACGTCCAACCTTCAATATCATCTTATCAAATTTTTGCCTTGAAACTTCTTCATTATAACTTTGATATGTCAATTGATCTCAAAAATAGAAAGAAAGTTTAATAAAGTTCTTCATCACCTATCTATCCATCTATTTGTCATGATAGTGCATCATATCTCCTTTCATGACTCTCTCAAAGTCGAATAATACTCTTTGACTTAAATAACGGTCTTATCCAATAAATTTTACTTTCAACTTATTATAAGAAGACATCTTATACCTTCAATCAATGTTAAGTAATAACATCTATTATTGCTTGAAAATGAAAAAAATTTGTTGCATTAAATGGAATGCATGATTCATAAAACCATCTCCTTACTGTAATATTTGTTTGCTCATTCAATTGCTCTAAAGCCATATCAACACAAATTTTAGGTTGAACACCTAGTGTTGTACTAGGGGAAAAACGATTGCATGCCAAAATGATATATTCCTCTATCCCTTCCTCTTTTATAACTTGCAAACTCTTCAACAACTCTCTTTCCCTTGGTTATTCAAGAACTACTACTATCAATCTCTATCCTAACATCCTATCTCTTCTTAACTGTACTCTTAATCATATATAGACATTGGCATTTAATGACTTCTGACACTCTCCTAACTTTGTCTGTATAATAAGCAATCTCTTTCTTATTCTCGTGATGTTTCAGATGAGAAACTCAACTACTCATCACCCTCTCACAAAAATTATATTTTTTTTAATTTTCTTCCCTCAAGTGAAGTACCCCACTACCATACTAAATCATCAGGTCGAGATTGGAATTGCGTAGCATCCCTTTCCACTATCTTAATTTATTACTTAAATCTTAATAAACCTAAAAATAAAAAAATACTTCATATTCATAAATTACCATAAACTTTATAAATCTTCAATCTCTACTTCATAAACCACCAAAACACTCAAAAATGTCTCTCACTTCATATATTTTTATTCAAAAAGAAAAAAACAAATAACAATATACAAGTAGATAGAAAATAAATATAGAAAAAAAAATTACACCCTAAGAAAACCATGGGATTGTCGTCGTTGTCGCTATTGGAATGATGGTGCCATTCGAGGTTGGATCGTTCCCTAGCCGGAAGTGATTGGCGAGGTGTTGGAGGAGTTCCCTAGCCACAAATATAAAAAAAATCCTTGTTCGTCTGAGAGGTATATACTCTGATTCCATCGAAGTAAAGAAATTCGGGTTGCGATCGGGTCAAACTGTTTATGGCGAAAAACACGAAGTTCTCGTCCGTGCTCATTTCACGACTGAGACTCCCAAACCTAGAGAGAGAGATGTCGCACTCATCGTCATCCATGGAGGCCGATCCGAGACAGCCATCGGCGGCGAGGCAATACGTACCACCGGTGATTTCTCCCCAGGATCTTCCCATCGACTACGCTGGATTTATAGCCGTTATCTTCGGCGTCATGGGCGTCATGCTCAGGGTAGCCGTCGTTCTCTTTCTCTATCTCCTTGCCCGATTCAGCTTTTTAAAGAGCTATTTTTACTTTGATTCGATTCAGTATATGGGTCTTCCTTTGTGATATTTCTTCAACATTCGACTCCTATATGTATCAGTCTTTACGGAAATTCTGGCTCTTTAAAGAGAATTTGGGCGAAATCCCTTATCCAAGGGAATGATCAGAATTGTTGTGGTGTACGGGACAACACAAGACAGATACGAGCACTGATGCGCTCCTTGCATAATCTGGGTTTTGATTTCTGATTCGATGGGGCTGTAGGTCTCTCAGCCGACGGAAGACTTGAGCTCTCGTTAGGAGTTTCATGTTTGTTTTTTGGAAGTAATCCTTGTATAAACCCCATCTCGATACAGTGACACTTTTCCCCTGTATAAAGTAATCTATTGCATAAATAATGGAGCATTTCAAACTATACAAGATATAGAGGGTCACCATCTACCTGGAGAAACTCAAACTAGTAGCACCAATACATCTATACACAGGATTACCATTTACCTGAAAACGGATATAGTTCGGTATCACTCCTCCAATAGCAAAGGAACAAGGAGACCAACACACTATATCAAGATTTCCAAGCAAACAACGCATTGCAGAAGAATAAGAAGAAAGGAGGAATTGTGCAGTGCAAGTACAAGTAATTATTATAGTTACCGTTTCACCCAGCATGTTTGAGTGGAAAAGGTTATGAAAAAGGGAAAGGAGAAGATAAAAGGGGGAAGAGAGAATGAGAAGAAAAGCAAGAACAAAACAAAGAAGAAGAGAGGAGGAAGAGTGAGCTGCGCTATGCAGCGAGGGGAACGTGAAAGTGAGATTTGCAGTGGTCCACAATGGGGATGCTGCGGCAGAGGAGTCGGACTACCAGATTACGGCAAACGGCTGCGTGAGAGAGAGAGAGGCATGAGGTGTGAAACGAGGAATGGGACCTAATAGGTGACATACAATGCATTTAGATCAATATGCCTCAACCGGGTTATTCTATTCCACCTCTTATTATAGAAAAGAACTCAAATAAAAAACACACTTAATAACATGGCGATACATCTATACAAAACTTTTACCCCTAACACATGCAAATGAGCCACAGACAGAAGTGAAATCCAATCCGTGAACAAATTTAATCTATGGACAACATTGTTGTGGTAAAGGTCGTAATGCCAGAGGAATCATTACCGCAAGGCATAGAGGGAGAGGTCATAAGCGTCTATAGACTCTATACCATAAAATCGATTTCCGACGTATGGAGTTGTTTCTTTAAACAAATCTGGCCAATGTTTGCGATGGACAGGACACTGGTCTCATTTTCATTTATTAGTTGCAGTTTCGACAAGCTGGTCCTGACTAGCAAGCAAACACATCCTAAGTGTCATAACAAACAGTGTTCTCTGACGCGTATCGTATCGGGTATCGCTGGGCTCCACGATATGGGAGTACGGGCGATACGCCCTTTTTTTTTGAAAAAAAAATTCAAAAAAAAGAATTCCAATTTTTTTTTTTTAAGTTTCTGCTTTCTGGCCACTCTTCACTTCTCTCTTCTCCCCTCTCCACAAACACCGAATGTGTGAATCTGCTCGAATAACATGATCTTGATTTCTATGGTATTGAGTCTATTGACTATGGAGCACTATCCTATATGCTCGATATTGGTTCTGATTTGGAATCCTAGCATCTTGAACCTGGTTCGTGGCAAACCTTGTTGAGTATTTACTAGGTAGGGTTGCACCAATCTGAGCACGGGAAGTGACTCGAGCAGATTCACGGATTCGGGTAGCAACATGCCCATAAGGTGTCGCGTTGACCAACTTTGGTTTCTTCAATGAGAAATCAAGCTTTGGAGTAGGACTGATAATTAAAAAAAACAATCTTGTTAAATATCACTATGTTCATTATATAGTTATGAGAAAGAAAATATCATCTCGTATATGTTAACTCATGATACAAATATGGATTTAAAATATATATAAAAGATAATTGTTGTGTAGATAAAAAACCTGATAAAAAACATAACGTTTTTTATATCTTTAGCAAACAGCCAAGGTGTCGGAGTTCCCCTCTTCTGCCGCTTCCCGATTAACCAAAAAAACAGTAGGTAAAATTTGATTAAGGAGTTAAATTGTGTAGGTAAAAAACCCCAGAAGTCATAGGTAAAAAGCTTTATACGTAAATAAAATAAATGAAAAACACAAACACAAAGGCGTCGGAGTTCCCCTCTTCTGCCGCTTCCCGATTAACCAAAAAAAAAAAAATTGAATTTTTTTTTGGGCGTATTGTACGATACGGGCCTGTATCGCACGATACCCGCACCTGCGATACGGGCCCCCGTATCGTATCGTGGTGGCCCACGATATGATACGTATCGCACCGATACTGTGCGATACGGACAACACTGATAACAACACAATCCACATACCACTACAAGGTAAAAAAGTGACAATTTTGCAAATCATAGGCCCCAAAAGGTAAAGTTTTCATAATTTTATTTGCCACTCAAGTTTCCTTTGTTCTTCAATTGCATTGGTATGTTGAACCTGACTGTTTCTTATGATTCCTTTTCTGTCACTTATTAAATGTTTTTAGCCTCTATTTGGCCAGAGATGAATCTAACACTTCTCAAGAACCTGCTACTATGGGCAAAAGACAGAATGCAAGTGCTGATGAGCTAAGTGCATTGAATGCATCAGTAAGAGTGAGACATGGTTCCACCTCCCAAGAGAAGAGCATTGCTAGTTGTAGACATGGGTGTCTAAAATGAAAACCAAAGCAGGTAAATCGATAGAGTTACAAGTCTAGGTTGGTTGCAATAAGAGGTTTTGCCAGGCAGTTCGAGTTGATCATGCTCATTTTTGCTTGTGACCCACATGATCACCATTTGCACCTTATTTGGAGTATTAGCGGTGGAACAGTAGAGTGTCTGGCAACTTAATGTTAGAATGAATTTCTTGAGAGTCATTTGGTCGGGGAAATATTCATGAAATTCTCATGGAAGGGTATTTTAGTATGAGGTTAGCATTTTATGGATTCAAACAACTTCATAAAGGTCAGTTTGAAAATTTAGTTTCAACTATGAAGCAATCGAGAGCTATAGCCTTACATTGTTCATCACTTTGTGATCTTATATTCCTTTTTTGTTACAACAGGAGGCCAAATATGTGCAACCACCAGTAGTCGAACTCTCGCCTACAGTAAGGGCATCAGACCCCGCTGCTGTTGAGCTATCACTCTGGCTGCTATCATCTGTGCATTCCTATTATGATAGCATGTCTGTACATTATTCATATCATAATGATTCATATGATTATTATTGACGAGGAAGAGAAAAAGTTAAAGATACTAAAGCACCACTTAGGAAGATGCTTTAAGTGAAGGACTTGGAGTTTCTAAAATATTTTTGGGGCATTGAAGTGGCATTTTCTAGCAGAGTACATTCCATGCTAGCATGAGTTGGCAACAAGCCTTGTGACAAATGTCTGATGCGTAGATGATAAAAAGAAAGTTGGTTTTCAAAATGATGCTAACGTGTAGTTGAAACTAGGTGTTAGTGAGCCACTTGATGACTTTACCACATATTAGCAATAGGAGGCAACAACAACAACAACAGTAAGCCTTTTCCCATACTAGATGGGGTCAGCTACATGGATTCTTTGTTTCCATAGAGCTCGATCGTGTGCCATGCTAACCGTTATTCAACATAAGCCTTTTCCCATATTGGCAATAGGAGGCTTCTTCATTTATTTGACTATGCTATAACAAGATATTGCCTTTGTTGTACTTGTAGTAAATTAATCCATGAGCATATCCACTTGAGTTCATTTATCTGTTGCTTTGAACGTTGTCAGATATATGGAAAATACTTGCACTTCAGTTGCTTGTATCAGCTGCATCCTCAGGGCTTATTAGGATGCTAGTGTCATGTTGAACTTGGAGCAACTAGGTTTAGTTCTTCTGGTGGATTCCTTGATCCTTTAAAGATTTATGAAGTAACAGAGGGTATCACTTTCTACAACAGAAGCAAAACATAGTCATGGCATGGGCCACTATGGATATAATTGGATAAGATGGTTGTTGAAGGACATGGGGATAATTACTGGAGATAGTAAAACTTTGTTTGGGACAACCAAAGGTTATCCATGTAGCTCAAAATACAGAGCGAGATTGAATTATGAAGCATATACAAATTGATTTCCATTGCAGGTGACAACCTAACATTGGATAGAGTGTCATCTCTACATTATTATTGGAACTTATACCATATCAGATTCTATATACGTACCAAGAGTCTACCTACATTAAAGTTTGAAATTTTGTAGGATCATTACGAGTTGGAGGAAGAGTACATTGATATTCACGTATTTGCTGATGTAATTGTTGATCTGCATTTTTTCTATGTAATGTATCTTCAATTACATTTTGTGTTTGGTACATGTTGTAGGCAAAGTTTTTCTGTTTAGGGGTGTAGTCTAGTGATCTTTCTAACAACTCAAGGAGGTCAATCTCTACAAGGGTTTGCCATCTTAGCCCTAATGAAAGACTTGTCTTTATGACCTCTAGTTTTCCTCATTGCTTGCACAGTTCTGTACATTTTCCATTCTTCCAATGTTTATGTGTGGTATGCTATGGTTTCATTTGAAACAATCAGAGCATTTACGAGTTGTTCTGTCATGCAGTTTAGTATTTAAGAAGATGAATATGATGGAAGGAAAGTGGATGAAAACATTGATATCTGGAGAACATATTTTTGATCGATCTTTATATTTTAAAAAGTACCTTGATAGTTGGCCTCTACAACATAAATCTATGGATTTACTTCTCATAAATCTCTACGCTCTATGCATAGGAGCTCAAGTTTGTCACCACATGTTACCTAATGGAGACTTCAATTTTTTTTGCTATTGTCTGCCATGTGCTGATTACTCATTCTGTCTGAACATAAAACTTTGCTATAGTTGTTTTATACACCTTGTTTGCTCTATATCTCCTGCTGATAGTTGTTTGTGGTTTTGTTCTGCTACATTTCCCTTCTGATGCTTGCTTTGATCTTGATGCAGTACAAGCTTTGCTCATGGCTGGCTCTCATATTTTGTGCTCAATCATTGGCAAACATGAAGAATGTGGAAACTGATCTGAAACAAATGTCAATGGCTTTTATGTAAGTCCTTCCATTTTGGTAATCTGAATAGCATGTGAATGGTTGATGCACTTCTGTTTTGTTGTACTTTTCTCCTTAGTGTTACTGCAGTTCTTCTAGCCATTGAATTTCAACGGATCAAGAAAAAGTTGGTATTGTTTTAGAAATTTGAGTGCACATGTAAAATATACACAAAGCCATAAAAATGCGATGAACCCAAGGGTTCGTACAAAGTTACAAATATTGTTGTAAATAACAATGGTTTGGAACTAGGATTATATAATCATCACCTTTTGGGAATTTATTCTTCTTACACGCGTTTCATTTGAAATTTCATTTAATCTGATATTTCCAGTTGCGGTTCCGTGATTTGAACAGGTTTGCTGTCATGGGATTGGTCACGAACTATTTGAACGCCTCAAGGCAGGCATCAGGAAAATAGAAACTATTATCGTGGGTATTACACTTTTCAAGCTAGAGAGTTGTTTAACATATTTATGAGACAATGGATCCAAGAGAGGGCGCGGTTCATTTGCCCATTCATAGCATTTGTTTCAAATGGAATGAGATTTTCCAACATTTATATTTATGAGGGGTAGTTCTATTAGAAGACAGTGACAGACGATATGAGGTATAGTATAATATACACTCATGATAAATTATTGCCCTTGAAGGGATTTGATGATTGAAATGCTAAGACAAAGCAATTCTTTTTTGGATGCCAAAGAGACATGCCCACCCTGGGTATCGAAGTCATGCCTTTCAACTTGTGAATTGACCCCCTAGCTATTCTCTGTGCACCACCCTTCTCTGAGGTGCCCTTTATTGATCTACTATTCCTTCTTTTAAAATGCAGAAATCATTCTCAAACCCTTGTTCAGAAATGGGTGGAAGATGAAGCCAAACCTTATTCCCTTTCGAGATATCGTGTGAATTTTTTTTCCTTTTGTTTTGATGGGCAACTTCGCCCATGTAAGGGATCATCCTTGCAGGGCCCGTCTTAATCTCGGATAAAGGAGAAGGGTTGTGTTAGGCTCCCGACAACTGGTATAAAACTTTGTAGATCTTATTTACCATGGATTCTATAAATTATGATAGGATTCTATGAAAACAAAGAATTCATGTAGTCAATCCCATCTAGTATGGAAAAAGGCTTAGTTGTGGGTTCTTTTGATGCTTTAGCTGGGTTTAGGCAGACTGTTATTAGATATGCAGACTCCTAATCTCCTACCTTTGAGTTAAGAGTTCTTTTGAGTCAAACCCGTAGCCTGAAGAACCATGGCTCCTTGTGCCAGCATGCGTGTTTAAACAATAAAAGGGAATGGAAAAGTAGGCAGAAATGGAGGAAATGTATGGGACTATGTTCAGCAGTGGAGGCAATGCTATTCACTATGCTGAAAACGGTGGAGATACGCTTGAGAGCATCACTCTCAAGCTACAAACGTCCCTGGAAAAAATTTTTGAAATGATTCGACATGCTAAGGTGATCAATTTTACATGAACATGGTGACTTATTGTTATGAAATACAGAGTGGCTAAAAGGGGCATGAAGGAAGAGAATTCTCTTCAACTCAAGCTAGATCTACCCACTTCTGCAAGTAGGGTCTCTCAGCCCATCGTCACCACCATGAGTGCTGCACCTCATCCGCACCTTCGACCCGTCGCTGCCACAACGAAGACCGATGCTATATGCTGAAGGACAAGGTACTTCAGCCAAAGAGCATCTGATGGAGTTATCTTAATGGAAAATTAATGATAGAAGTATGATCTATGTGAAAGAGCCGTGGGATTGACTATTGACACAGATTTTATAATAGAAAGATGTGACTTTATAATAATGCAATAATGGCTGTTAGTAAAATTGTCTCACAAAATCTGGTTTATGTGTAGCAGTGTCTAAAGTAGTCAACTCCATGGTTCCTACGCATTTTTCATTTACTCAAAAACACAAATACGGGTTTGATAGGGGTGCAAGTGAGTCGAGCTGTTCACAAGCTACTCACACTGAAGCGAGGACACTGGAACTAGACTCGTTTGAGCTCAAGCTCGCCAGTATCGGCTCAAGCAGCTCACGAGTCTAATCGTGTATGAGTCAATTGTCTATTTTCAAAAGTTTTATGTATTTGGGTTTACCCACAACAAAATTCGAGGTTAAAACTTATCAAGTTCGAGCTCATTCACAAGCTTAGCTAATAATCTTCACTAGATTCGAGTTCACCAAGCTTGATCTTGGGCCGAGCTTGAGTTATTTGAAGACAACTCGAGCCTTAAGATTGTTCAAGCCAATCAAAGAGATAGAGGGTTGAGACTTGAATTCAAAAAGCAATTTACACTTATAAAAAAGTATAAGTACATTGGTTGCCTTTTGAATTTAAATCTCAACCATCCATCTGTTAATTAGATCGGCGAGACTTCTTTGGATATGCTAGTATATAATGTTGCTAGCATGCATGAGGCTCTAACACCAGTTATTTCATATTTGGGGTAAAGTGTACCTTCTCCGCATTCACTTTAAGCCAGCCATGAGAAACTTGAGATCTTTCTATCCACACTGAAAAAACAAAGTCGAATGTATCTGTTGGAGAGCTAAACAAGACAGAAGCCCTCCTCCTCTTCTCTCTCTCTCTCTCTCTCTCTCTCTCTCTCTATATATATATATATATATATATATATATATATATATAAATTGATATATGTCAGCAACTTAGGTGCTAGCAAACCCAATCAAATCTGAATAATCTATCTTTGATTATGAATTGTTAAAATTTGAAATTTAAAAAGCAAAAATACTCATGCGAATAAAATGTACCTACAAAAAGTATACATGTATTTGTTAGTTTTTAAATTTAAATTTCAACTGTAAAGATAGATTATTGAAATTTGTTTCAGTTCATATATATATATATATATATATATAAAAGAGGGAGAGTACAAATTTGTTTGGAAGGACAAGAATGGTGGTCGTGTTTGAAATTTGTGTAATAGAAGAGACGGGAAGGAATTAATTGAAGATTCAGCGTTTAACATCATGAGATCGAAAAGCTGTCCCAAGTTGCTGAGGCACAAGTGATGGATAAATGCTGAAATGGCCTGCACATTCCCGGGCCCAATATTATTTACGTTACAGGCTAACAAATATGGCCAAAAGTTACATATACGACACAACCTTGCATCAATTCAGTGCATATCAACTGCTAAGAACTGGCCTTTAATTATCGCCATCCATGCATATGCCATCTAATCTTTACATGAAATCACAGCCATCCAATTGAAAGCATATCAACCTTTAAGAACTGCATTCATTAATTGGTATCTGTTTAATGCACACTGTGCTTCTCCGCTACCAACTTGCATACTCGAAACAACTTCAAGGTGCTAAACAGACAACGAAGAACAGCAATTGCTGGCAAGTTTGACTGACTGGACCCCTAATTCCTTCGTCTCTCTCTCTCCCTCTCTCTCTCTCTCTCTGCCGAAGCATGCCTGTCAGAAGAAGTGAGGATAGACAGATACAGGCCACCTCAGTTCTGCATTGATGTTAGGGACTGACTGGAGTAGTGTGTCAACAGCCAAGACCATAGGTTGGGTCAAGCACTGAGCTCGAGAGGAAAGGTGAAAAACTGGTTAATTTACCAGGCCTGGAAAAGGTGAAAAACTGTTAATTTACCTACCTAGATTTGTGTGTGTCAAGTCATACTGTATTTGTATATTATGATGCAGAGAATTTATAATATTAGAGAGAGAGAGAGAGATCATTGTCTTAGTGATCGTGGGAATATCTCCTTGGAGATCTCTTTCATTGATTCACTCATACTAAAAGAAAATTAATGATGGGACATTCTGAAGTGTACGCCATTCAATAGGTCCAAGGTGCCTCCAACTCGATCAAAAGCAGTCTTAGTAACAGAAACTTCCTAAACTAAAGCTTATAGCAAACGCTTACATCGTTATATATGCGCCATTCATATGATACACGATCTTTCTCAGGTTCAATCAAGATAATTGTGCTTCTCTTTGTAATGCCTGCGAACAGAACGGAATCTGAGAAGCTAAAATTGGATACGGGAGGCCAGTTATCACATATATGAATAAAATTGGATATGTGAGGCCGGTTATCAGATATATGAATGATTTAACACCTCTCTGTTTCTCTCTCTCTCTCTCTCTTTCTCCATTTTTAGATCCTTCTAACAAGATCTATTGACGCCACGCTAAGCCACATGGTCGTTCAAAGCAGCCGTAATTGGATGTTTATGTCCGTGCATTTAGTGATCGTCATCTGCTTGAGACCCGAAGCCACGAGCACCTGCATGTCTCTTACTAGGAAATCCTCCGCCGTAACGCTTCAATTGCACTGCTTCCTCTCTGAAACGGAAATTAATTACATGTTCCATAAAAACCCCATATCCAATCACGAAGCAAAGTTCAGCATCCACTTCACTTTGTTCAACAGTCTCTCTCTCTCTCTCTCTCTCTCTCTCTCTCTCTCTCTCTCTCTCTCTCTCTCTCTCTATATATATATATATATATATATATATATATATATATATATATATATATATATATATATATATATAAGAGAGAGAGCATAGTTCATGCTCACATTAATTCATGTGTAGAATTAAAATTCAAATCTCAAAAGTAAAAAGTCTCTTGATACTTTTTATAAGTAAATATATTCATGTATTGATTTTTTAAATACAATATTATTGCATGTTTAAGCATATATAAATGATTGAGATTTTTTAAATGTTTAAGCATATATTCATGTATCCATATAGTGATTTCTTTGTCTCTTTATATATAAAAAAAGAGATAGTGATCCATGTTCAAATCCATCAATCCTTAAATCTATTCAAAGTTTTTCATTGTTTGATTGGTGCGATCAATGAAGATTTGAATTTGAAAATTGAAATATATTATTGCTTATTACATGCAAAGTATAAAAAATATAATGATGCATTTCATTTTCTAAATTTTTTTATTACTGATCATATCAATCGGACCCATATATATATATATATATATATATATATATATATATATAATGAGAGTAAATGAAAGGGATAGATATCTTGACAGTCAGGTAACCCAGGAACGTAGATATTTGACCAGCAACATGCAAGTTACCGCTCATGTTAGCTCCACTTGTTTGAACTGGCCAATCCCACCACCTTTGCCAAAGTCAGCAAGAAGAACGATATGGGCAGCACCATAGAAAATAATTAGTTTCCTGGCGATCTAATTTTTGTTCTATGTTACTTAGAAAACGTAAAATCCACATTAATCACTTCTCGAAATTAAAACCTGTTACGCTGGAGGAGAGCTCGTCAATTCAAAGTTGGTGGCAGCGGGACCTCTTACAGATTCTAATGTCGTGGAAGATAAGGAGAAGGGAACTCACTAGCGTATATACGTCTCCAATTCACTCTCCAATTAAAGTCATTTCCAAAGTATGCATGTAAGATGAGGCAGTTGGGCATTTTATACATACAACTAGTTGATGTTCCTACATCATTATGAAGAAGTCAGCTCATCCTTAGAGCTATTAATAGCAGTATTACCATAGAAAAATTAGGATGTTATATATATATAAAGAAAGAGAAAATGGATAATGTTCACCTTTGACATTGCTCATTCATGTAGACTCGTTACTTTTGGGTAATATGAATGTAATAATGATATCTTTCATACATTTTCAAAACTCTTTAATATTGTAAATTATTCTTTTGCCACTCAAAATAGGTGGACATGTGAGAAGTGGATAGGATCCAATTTTTGTATATATATATATAAGAAAATCAGATTCGACTCACTAATGCTCACATATTTCTTTTGGGTGACATGAGCATAATAAAAAAAAATACTCATTACAAATTTTGAAATTATACTCCTACCAAGTGACAGTGTTTTCCTATATAGATTATATGGGTGATAGATGACAATTCTGAAAATGCAGTTGAGCTTTCGTCCCTTTTATTGGGAAGGGTTATGACCATTTCTAGACCTTATTCTTGCAGTGATTTACCTTTTCCATGGCGAGGAATCCCTTTCGAGGTAAACTCACTTTGGAATCACAATACAAGAATGTGTTTTCTTTTGTTGCATTTTATGTTTTATGATTGTTATTAGTTATAAATGGATTATACGATCACAACTACGGTTTCTACTGATTCAAATTTCTATTGTTTTTGTCTCGGTCAGAAAATACGCAAACTCGTGCACAGTGAAAGGCCCACATTAAGGTGAGGATAGAGGCGTCCGATAAATATATGTTGACAAATGTGCGCACGAGTTGTTAGAGAAATGGGATTTCGGAATGATTTTCTTCTGCATCAGTTTGGACCATTCCCGTCTACACCGAGTCACTGGTAGAAAGGCCTGGTGATGGAATCTTTGCTTACCACCATTATCGACGATTACCATCAAATTACAGCTCTCTCAATAGACAGAGCGTTATCAGGAGAAGGTAAGCAACAGGACCCTTTGACTGGAATTATAGAAGGCTTCTCAGACACGAAGTCATACTCTTATGTAGTACAAATATATCTGCACTCTTAAGAGTTCTTTCAACTTGTGCCCACACATCTTATAAGGAAACTGGAAGTCTTGGGCTTATGATTTCTTTTGACCATTCCCCAATATAGACGTAGAAAGAGGCAAAACCCTGAAGAGAAAAGGAACTATTCGAGGAAAAAAGCAATATTTCTGATGCTGTCCTGCAAGTCCCTCATCTCTCAGTGTGATCTTTTGCTTTATATCACTTCATGCAATATGACCGAACTTCTGGCAAAGGAAAGTCTTTTATTATGTTTCGGTAGAAGCATCCAAAGTACCGAACCTTTTACTTTTGACATCTTTTCAGTTAGTTCTTCCCCTCTACAAGACAACAAACACAGTAGTTGTAATCCACTTTTTCTCAGTAATCACCAAACTCAACTACTACGAATTCCACGCACTAATGGCTGCCTTCATTACCTAAACCTTAAGGCCTCCACCGGTTCCACAATACTTGAAAATAAGGAACTAACGGCCGGCCGGTGTAGTTTTTTTCAGAATCCTTCTACACAGATTTGCTTATAACCAGGAGAACCACCAAAGTGTGGTATGAAACGTGCCAGCAGAAAAAATGACGAGTTCTATACAACAATCTAACCATGACTGGATTGCCAGTGAAAGAGAATCATGCGAGAGAACGATCATTTTCTCACATGCATGAATCCTTTCCACGCCTCTTTAGAGGAGAATTAATACTCTCAAATTGGGAGTTAGATTCTACTTACGCTAGAAAAGTTGTTGCGCCGAGGTTATCCTCTCGTGTTTCTCAGCTGCCCCAACCTTTAGATGCTGATTTGAATTCTCAAAACTGACATACTAAATCAAATACAGTGTCACAGACCAACGAAATATGTATATCGAAAGGATTCGCATGTTGTATCATATTGTACGGCTTTCTCCTTATCAGCAAGCTGGGGTTAACAACTCCACTTACTTCAAAGCGAAGTTCAGAAAAGCTCAAATCAAGGAGGGAAACTGTTCCATCATATTCTGGAGTTATCACCAACATTGGAGAGGGACTTCGATTTTCTCAGGTTTGATTTGGCACGAGACATGGGTTGTAGCGAGCGTTGCCCTTGCGTGAATCCTTTTATCAGAGTAAACATGCAGTACATATATAAAAGTACGGGTTTCAAACTCCAATGGTAACCACGAATATCAAGATCAGTAAGCAAGCATAGGTATACGCTGAAATATAAATAGATAAACTCAAGTCACTCTTCGTATTTATCTCCTAAAAGAAAAGAATAAAAGACAGGAGTTTCTGCTCTTCCCTTAATACGCCGCGCCAAAAAACTCATGCGACCCGCAGTCCATTTACTTAAAAATGTAAAAAGGAAGACAAGATAATGAAAACACATGAGAGAGAGTGAGAGAGAGAGAGAGGCACCGTTTGGATCACATCAGCCCTGATCACCAACGCAGTGTCGTCCAGAGAGAGTCACGGAACCAACTCCCCGTTCCCCACTACCATCAGAGATCCCATCATGCCTCCCCAAGTACACCCCGTCACATACATACGTATAAAGAGAGGAAGAGACGCATCACGCTGAACGCAGGACAGGCACGTACCGTCATTGGTATTTGGATGGCTGGCGTCTTCTCAAAGAAAGGAGAGAAAGAGAGAGAGAGAGACAAAATCCGCGTGCGCATCTCTGCGAAACCCTAGCCGTCGATAACACGGCAGCAGAACCCGTACATACTGAGCAAGAAAGGAATCCACGAAAGTACCCGCTTCACAAAATCTTCAAAGTCACACATGAATTAGAAGAGAGAGAGAGAGAGAGAGGAGACGGCGCCTAGACGGGAAACATCGTTTCCCGGCAATCGGAAAACCCTGACACCACCAACTTATCCGTTCCGAGACGGACGCGACAACACACCCGTGACACCCTTTCCCAGCTAGGCTTGTAGAATCTGACAGCCGAATTGAGAGCGAGAAGAGAACCAACAAAACGACGTAATCATCATCATTTCTGTGCATTTTCAACAAACAAAACGAAACGAAGAAAAGAAACTTGTGTCCAGAAGAAAGATGAAAAGAAACTACAAACACCAAAACTCTCTTCTTTATCTTCTGCTTGATAGATTGTGGTTAGTAAGGAGGCGGCGGTGGCCGAGCGGATGGCATCCAGAAGACGTCGGACGGCAGATGGCAGCTCATTGGAATCGGAACCGTATACACCGACATAGCGCCCGAATCCGACACGGCAGAGCTCGTTGGAGGGGTCATCTGTGACCGAGTCTCCGACGTCTCGTCGTCCACCGGAAGCCGGTGATAAGAAGGGTTAGCGAAGGAAGCAGCGACAATGACCACCGTACCAGCTGCGATCAACGCGCCGACGACCGACCCTCCCACAACCTGACCCTGAGCTCCGGCGAGTGAGATGGAGAACCCACCAGAGTTCGCGAGGGTAGAAGAAGAGGCGGTGCCGGACGGCAGGTAGGTGGCGGAGAGGGAGAGAATATCGAAGCGGCCGTGGAAGGTGACAGTGGAGCCAGGGGCTGTCGTCTGCCGGAGGGTGACGTTGGCGACGGAACCGGCGCCGGAGATGACGCAGAGGCCGAACTGGCGTCGCCCGACGAACTGCGCCACCGCCTCGACGACGTCGCACCCACCGGACACCTCGAGAACGTGGGGCCTCATGGCGTTATTGTCGGCCTCGCGCGTAATGATGATTGGCGGCCTCGGCTTGTTCTTCGACCCCGGCGGCCGGCCTCGCGGCTTCCGAGCCACCTCGATCGTGGCCCCATCGTTAGTGGTAGTGGCGTTATCAGCATTAGTAGTGGTTGGCGGAGAAAGCTCCGCGGCATCAGGAGCGGTGGCACTGGCCTGCTTCTTCCTCTTGGTGTTGGTGGCGCCGCTGTTCCGGTTACCTTCTTCGAAAGTGTGGGGATCGCGAGGGAGGTGGTCGTGCAGTTTGTATTGTGGCATCATCTTTGCTTCCTTCACGAACTCTTTCTTTCTTTAAAAAATTGAATATTAAAACTAAGAAATTTCAGCAACGAAGAGAGCGAGAGAGAGAGAAAGAGGAGACGCAAAGGATGGGAGAGAGAGACGTTTGTTTTCTCTTTCAGTACGGCGTTTCGGTATATAAATGTGTTTCTTTGCCTTTTGAAGCTTTTGAACGCCGTCCCTCTCTCTCTCTCGGGTTTCCTTCAATTGAATTATCACGGTTAATATGACACGAGACATACCTACTCACAGTTTCTGTCAGAGCACGAAACTGCGGTGAGTGAACCAACGCTGTATTATTGTATTATAGGAAGAAGAGCGAGCCATGTTGAATCTCCACCGTACGTGTGTGCGGCAAAAATGACCGACTTTGTAAAAGTGGGGTCCAGTCTCAGTCTCCAAAGTGAGATGGACGGTGGAGATATGAGGGATTACAGGTTTACTAAGCGAGATAAATGGTGCAGATCTACTGTCCTGTTTATTGTAGGACTGCAGCCTAGACTGGCTTTCATCAGTCTGAATCTAAAAGAGTTTTCGAGATAAGGAATCGATCTGGTCAAGAAAAGTGGGCTCGTTTGACTGGGCTTGGTCGATCTCGATGATGGGCGCCTCTCTTCTTTTGTATGAACCGAACAAGAAGACATGCTTTTGAGTTGGCCGTGTTGCCTTTTTGAATATAAGAAGAGTATGATCGTGGTTATATTTCTCAAATGGCAGTGGAGAACAATCTATGGAGGAAAAGGTGACAAGGAAACGATCGATTTAGTATTGGATTTTCATATTCGCGATTGAACTAAGCTTGAATTCCTTAGGATTGCAAAGATGCAATAC
The DNA here is from genome assembly GCA_036023115.1 of Brasenia schreberi. Lineage (NCBI taxonomy): Eukaryota > Viridiplantae > Streptophyta > Magnoliopsida > Nymphaeales > Cabombaceae > Brasenia > Brasenia schreberi. The sequence goes on along the minus strand of JAYKKT010000059.1, from coordinate 5,177,847 downwards.
AGTCACTGAGGGTGGTGCATAACTTGGGGGATCGAAAATGAGCTTTGTTAAGATTCACAATGTGAACTCACGTCTTGACCATTGCTTGATCTGCTCAACTTGTTTCAATGAGGCTAACTATAAACGATCATGTCTCATTGAGATCAAGGTTGGTGAAAAGGCTCTTTCATATTCTCTTCGAATCTTGGGTTCTCAATTATCATGGGTTTTCGATTAGGGATGTTCGTGTAGAAGGAATCCCCCGCTTCCTGTGGGGACTTCTCTCGAACGGGACGGATTTAGGGAATGAAAACGGGGACGGGAAGAGCAAGGAAATACCCGTCACAGATGGGAGTGGGATAGGAATAGTAGGTCCTTACTCCCGACCCTACTTATAATTGATTATAGATTATAAGAGAAAATAGATAATGAATTGTTACCTCTTTTTTCAAATCATGAACTCATCCTCATTCTTCACATTTTATTCGTAATAATCTGATCTAATTTAGATATATTTTGTCTAAATTAGATTTCATTTAATATGTAAAAATGAACTCTTATCAGCATCCATCTTTTCTCCGACAGGTCCTCAGGAACGTTTTTGGTCCTCGTCGTAGGGATGGACATAGATAAAGACAAGGTTATGAAACGGGGATGGGATGAGGACTTTGATCCTAGTCCGACACCATGAACATCCCTATTCTCAATCTTTTGTGTCTACGTCGGCAGACCTTATGTTCTGATGAGTAAAAGACTCCTTGGGGCTGTTGTATCACCATAAAACCAATGTGGGATACTTGCTGTAAATGAATACATATTGGAAAACCGGATTCTGCTCACTTCTGAAAGATGCTCATTCATGCTCACTCATTTATTTTTTGTGGTATGAGTGTCATTTAATAAGATTAAAAGGTTTTTAAAAAGATAAAAGACAATATTATTTTACTCATCTTCTGTACACCAAAACCAGCTCTTATTCTGCAGTAGGTGGGGTTTGATGTATAGATCCTCAGTTGGGGTTGTGCACTACATTGCATCATATTCGTTTTCAGCAAGAGAAATGAAAGATCATGCTTTATCATTTCCTCGCAACAAATTTTCAAAGCCTGTCTTTGTTGGTGTTTGTTGTTCACCATCTAATTTTTCATATCTTCTATTAGTGTTTTGTCTAGCATTCTGTTATCTTGTGTTTGAAAGTCCACGATTCTCGCCTCTTATAATACATACTTGTGTTTACTCTTTATATCTTAGGAACATGTGTACCATTAAAAAGTTATAAATGTGTTTGAAAAGATATAAAAAAACACAGTTATTATTACTCATACTGTCAAAGTAAAGCATGAGCATAATGTGTTAGAAGTATATTGGATCCACATGCAGCGTCCATGCCTTTTGTTGCGATTGTTCTATTTTTTATAGTCGTTAGACCAGGACTTTTATTGCTACTCTTATATTTTCTATATATAATATATGTGGCTATTCAACACTCAAAATTTACCCAAAGAGGGGTGCCTTAATTCCTTTTTTTGTGTGGATGTTGAAGCAAGATGCACACCTTCGGTATTGAACTTATGACCTTCAACTTGTGGCTTACACCCCTAGACAGGTGAGCGATTGCTGATTGTGCATGTATGTGAAACATGTTATTTGGGGAGCTTCTTATATAAAATTAGGGTAATTATAATTTTGAATGAACGTGAATGAATGTGACACTTTGTCGATTTCCTAAACTTCTTTGCTTTGTAGTTCCCTGTCAATTAAATGATAGACATTTACTCTCTCTCTCTCTCTCTCTCTCTCTCTCTCTCTCTAGATTGTACTCTCTCAAGTAGCTATCGGCGTTCTTTTGTCAAATGGCTGCCAAACCCAAGTTGGTTAAGCTTTCTTTAAAAGGAAAATATGGAGGCAAGTCTAATATGCCATGAGAAGTCTCTTGTTTTAATTGTGCTAATTTTTTTCTTTTTTATTTTAGGAAAAAGGAGATGCGCAGTAACGCAGACACTAAGAACTCGTGCTTCGTTTGACTGCTAAGTTCAGGCCGTCGATGACGCAACCACGAAATTTCGAGGATTATCAATTCTTTACTGGCCGAAAGTCTCCTGCCACCTTCAACTTGAAGTTCTCCGGGTCCATTTAGGGCTGTAAATGGGTTCCTTCGTGCTCGGTTCCTTAAACCACAACCACTGAACTGAACTAGGGGTGTTCACCGTTTGGTTTGGTTCGGTTCTAGTTTCGACCTCAAAGCAAAAGGCTGTTCATGGTTTGTAGTTTTTAGAGAACATGACATGATCAGAACCGAACCGGGTCATCGGTTCTAATTTGGTTCGGTTTTGAAAAATGGATCTACTTATGGCTAAATTCTGAGTATTATGTCATCATATTATTTGAATCTACAATCCCAATTATATATATGAAATTATAAAATTCACATATATATATATATATATATATATAATTGTAAACTTATCAAGATTTATATGTACAAAAACATATATATGTATGTATGTATATGTAACAATTCAGTTTGGTTTTCATGGTTCAGTTTCAACACTGAAACCGTGAACCGAATAACCGATCTTTTTCCTTGTAGAACCAAACCGTTCAATGTCTAGAACCGAACCAAACTGGTGGTTCGGTCCAACGGTTCCTTGAACACTCGTAAGTTGAACCATGACATTACATTACGGTACTCAAGGTAATTTGAAGCATTTTCTTTCAACTTATCACAGATGAAAACTTTATGTGAATAAAGGGCATTTTAATAGGGAATTTAAGGAAATCTCTCTAATAACTCCGTTCAGTTCGTTGGGTGCGTCTATCAGCCCTTCAGCTTTATGCAAGTCCCTTTGCACTCAATATAAAAGTTTTTTTTTTTCAAGAGGAGGCTGAAGACTAACACGCACACTCATGCATGCACCCCTAAGAGTCGAACTCCCCACCACCAGCAACCGTGTCAAGGCCAACTACCGTTGAGGTAACGCTCTAAATGCTAAAAGGTTGTTTTAACTTGTCCAATAATTCATGCATATTCAAATATATATTCAAATAGACCTTTGTAATATTATTAATTAATTAATTATTGACCTATTAATCTCACCTGACCAAAGGGTGGACCGGTAAGCAACATGAGTTTGATACCCCGAGCATTCGTCTGACTTCAAACTCTCAATTATTTGGAGGAGGAGAAAATGTAGCTTACAAACAAGGGTTTTGACCGTCTTTTTTTCACACGAGAACTTTATTCATGAAAGAAAAGAAGACGTTTCATAGATCAACATTAGTCAAAGAACAATTAAAATATAAAATAAGAGATCTATCAAAATGAAAAATATAAAATCTTATAGTACGTGATGACAAACAAAAACTAAACACGAACGAAAATAGATCACCTTTTATTCCTTTTACTAAAGGTGGCACTGTTCTTTGTGTGTGTGTTGATCCATCCCATATCAATGGCGCTATGAGAGTGCAGGTGCGCACAAAACAAAAACCAGAGAATGCCCACCAAGCTAGCACACAGCTCTCCAGCAGGTGGGGTCATGGAGTTAAATATGAAATGCCAAAACCATATCCAGAAAACAGCATTTAATTTGCTACATCCGTGGGATGTATTGTAAACAAGCAAAGTTCTATCACAGTTTGGACATGGTTTTAGACGCTGAATCAGACTAATGGAATTGGGCTCGAATCAGATGCCAAACATATCCGATTTGTTGCACGTGGAGCTGCTGACCTGGTTAGGTTGTCGACTCACAAGTCAATAGTCATGAGTTCTATGCCTGGGGAGTGCACTTTTCTACCTCTCTCTCTCTCTCTCTCTCTCTCTCTCTCTCTATCTATCTATCTATATATATATATATATATATATATATATATATATATATATATATATATATATATATATATATATATATACCAAAAACCGGACCGGATCCTGTCCACATACCTGCTCATTATTTCGGTAGGTATATATATATATATAAGGCCTCGCCTTGGAAAAATGCACGATGAGTTAGAAAATCTCAGCTCATATTAGAAACACGGCCAAATTGCACCGCCCGTGTGACTCTTGGGGCTGACTCATCCTGCAGAGCTACAGGCATGTTAGATACTAGATTGAGTATATAAATATATATATATATATATATATATAATATATATTATATATATATATGATATATAGATATATATATAAGAAAACCATATTCGACCAACTTTGACATATTCACTCTTGCACATACCTTGCTTTTAGATATTATGTATAATTTATAATTTTTAAGGGGTCAAAAAGGATGAAAGATATTGTTATTATAGGTAGTCATAAATGGTGAGCACCATTGGTGGGTAAGAACTGAAACATGCCTGACCAGGTCAGAGATGTGAAAATAGGTCAGGCCTGGCCTTGAAAAATTGAAGGACCAGGTCAGAAAATCTCGGCCTATATTAGAAACATGGCTTGTTTGACTCTTGGACCTACAGATTTACACGCATGTGGATACTTAAAATCCAAACTTAACTATAATAAAAAATTATATATATACTATATATAATAAAAACTTTATTTGTGTATACATATACATTCATATATTTATATATATACACATGTAATAGAAAAAATTAAATGTATGTATATGTAATTGAAAAAGCTATATATATGCAATAAAAAATATATATATGTAATAAAAATATTTATTTAATTATTTCTATATTTATTTATATGCTACACACAGAAAAAAAAACCATACTTTTCTCAACCCTGGCCGTACCGGGCCAGACCGTATTAACATCTCTAGTAGGAACCAATCTCAAACTCTCTCTATATATATATATAACTAAGAGCAGACGCAAGATATGGAGAACCAATCCCTTAGCCATGATTGACCTGGATGATGCAAACGTCACCCTTTTCCCGACCAATTGCATTGATTGTGACCTTGATGTTTACTCCAAGTTCATCCTCTTTTTAGATTCCCCTTTAGCTTTAAGAAACTAAGTTTTAGGGTACCTCACTTGATGCAACCATAAACTTTTTCGTTAAGCTTCTCTCTTTTTATAACGAGAAACTCGACGGCAATGGGGACCGGCCGGGATAGGCTTACACCCCACCTGTTCGGCAACATAATCAGAGAATGGCCTCTCAATCCGCCTCGACCCGCACAGCAGGTTAGTAGAAATATTTCTTTCTCCCAGCTTCTGAGAAAATTAATTTAATACCATATAATTACATTGATCATATTGTGTTAGTGGATGAATCTAAGGAAAAAGTTAATAAGAAATTAAAGCTATGGAAAAAAATATTAAAAAGTAAAGGCTTTCGACTTAGTAGAACAAAGACCAAATATATGGAATGTAAGTTTGATCATTTTGGTACTTTAAAGAACATAGAAATTAAGATTTGTATACAGTGCATCTCTTAAAAGAAAAGTCTTAAATACTTAAGATCAATTTTTAAAGCGATGAAAAAAGTAATGAAGATGTTACGCATATAATTAATACCGATTGGTAAAAATAGAGAGGGTCATTAGATATTTTGTTTGATAAGAGATACCATTAAAGTTAAAAGGTAAATATTATATAACAACAATTAGACCTGGTATGTTTAATGATTATGAGGATTGGAGAGTTAATCATCAACATGTGTAAAAGGTCTCCATAGCAAAAATAAAGATGTTGAGATGTATAAGTGGTCACACAAGAAAAGACCGTATACATACTTCCGTTATTAGGAACCAATTGGGAGTAGTACAAATAGAGGATAAAATGAGGGAAAATCGTTTAAGATGGTTTGGACCTTTAGAAAGACTATTAAAGGACGATCCCGTAAGAAGATATAAAAATTAAATTGTGAAAATGTTAAAAGAGGAAAAGTGCTACCAGTAAAGTGTATAAAGAATGATCTAGTTGATATTGAGTTAACTTTTATCATGATAGAGCTACGTGGAAACAAAGAATTCATGTAGCCAGTCCCATCCAGTATGGAAAAAGGCTTAATTGTTGTTGTTGTATAATTGCAGCGATCATATACTAGGTATTGAATTGATTACGCCCACAAGCCATTAGAAGGTTCATTTCAAACCTAGCCACACGGTGCGAACCATTCAACCAATGTCTCAAACCTAACCCCAACACAACCTGCACATGACAAAGAAGCAGGACACGTTTGGTGCCTACCCTTTGGGTTGAGATTGTCAAACCTACTTTCAAGTAAATTGTCGCCAGCATATAGATTCAAAACGGCACAGATCACTCGCTGGGGGTTGCACTGACAAAAGCTCAAGGGTTCATTACCTAGGTGTGCAACTGGTAGGGATCGGCTTAAAAATGGATGTTCATGTTCATCCTAAAAAATGGTTGTCCACTCATGTTCATCTCATATTTTGGGTGATATGAGTATAATAAAAATATCATTCATACTTTTTCAAAGTTTCTTAAAAATATTAAAATTACACTCATATGTCTCAAAAAGCAATAAATAAACAAGAAGTGAGTAAGATTTAATTTTTTATATAAGTCCTCTTACACTTGCTCACTTATGTTCATATATTGCTTTTGAGTGATATAAATATAATAATATAAAATAATTGAATATATATATATATATATATATATATATATATATATATATATATATATATATATATATATATAAGAGAGAGAAACTTGGAAAAGAAAGAAAGAGGCACCCGAGCGGGCTTGTGGAATCTTAATTGATCCAGGACTTATTGAAAAAGTAGTGAACCACAACAGTTGTGAGGCTGACTTTGATGTGTAATGACAAATTGGTGTTCTATCTGTGTGCTTTGCCGGATTGGGCGGTGTGGTCCGCGACCATGAAGGATGATCAACTGGGCTCGGTGGGCCAAGAGAGGGTCACTGTTTGCCAATTCAGGTAGGACCCTCCCTTGGTTGGATTTGGTTGGTGGGAGTTGTTGGTGAGTCTACCATACATTATCAAACCGATCCCACAGTGCAGCTGGCGCACATGTCGCGGTGGGGCATGGGTCCGGTTCGTGAGCCATGCCCTTAACTCAGGTAGATCCAATGGATAAGTGGTCGTCGAGCGATGTATTGCCGGTTAATTGGCCGGAAAGCCCCGCCAAAAGGGGTCCCAGATTTAGTCATTGCTATAAGGATGCAAAAGAGATCTAAGAAACCATCATAGAACAAGATACAGCATAGTGTATCGTAAATTTCTTCTCTTTTGTAAAAAAAAAGTATGGTACTGTATAAATGTGTTACAATACGTTTCAAATTCATTAGCATGGGGGATTACGGCATGAATGCACTAGAATGGGATTATGCAACAACAGTACAAAGTGCCACAACTCACCGTAGTTAGAGGTGGACTCACAATTTGAAGGTCATGAGTTGGATACCCATTGTAAAAGGAAAAGAAAGAAAAAGAGAACAAAATTGATTCATGTACACCTATTTTACTATCCACATCCCTTTTTTAAAAATATCTAAAATACTCCTCTTACAATTTCTCTTTTTTCTCTCGTGTTCATTGTCATTCTCAGTATCTTCCAGCAACTTCTTACTGCTTCCAACAACTGTTCGAAGACTCTTTTTCACACCTTTAAGCATTACTGATTTATATTCAATATTTTAAAAAAACAATTGAATTGAAGAACCAACAAATCCTTAAAGTAATGAACAATATTTTTCGTCGAACCAAAAAAAAATCCAATAAATCCATTGTATTTGAAGTTGAGTTGTTGATTATAAACGAAAAAAATAGGTATTATAAATGCTTCATCGAATCTTACTCTTCCTAATTTCTTTTTATTTGATCGTCTTAGCTGAAGATAGAGAGGTGATTCAGCCGCGTCACTATCCTAACTGATGACAATTTCATCGTTACCAAATTGGCGATATCAAATATATAAAGAAAAGCAAAATCCGGTTGAATCCATAGACATACCTTTTAAAAGCATAAAATACCTCACAAAATCAAGTACTCAAACTTCTTCTTTTCACTTTCTCTTCTTTTTATTTTTTTGCAAGAAAAGGTGATAGAGCAACAGCGAGGTTGCGTAATGTATTGTCTAACCATAAAATAAGAGTCCAACTATAAAACAAGACATCGGTATCAAGGAGAAAGAGAGGTTGCAGCAAAGGAGGGAGAAACCACGGGTTTGGTTGGGAGTAGTACAGAAATTTTGGAAATGAGTTTTTTTAATTACAGAAAAAGATGTGTATAATAATTTGAGGTGTGCAAATAATAATCCGAAAGGAGAAAGGAGAAAATGATTATATGATAGAGTAAATGCATTATAACGAGAGTTCCTACTACCCACAAACTGTATCAATCCGTATTATGTGTTAAGTACTCTTTCCCTAATGATTTGATGGTGAAGGCACCAAGGCCCAATTGTCTTCACAGACATGCAGCTAAAAGACACAGGTGATATAATGGAGAGGAAAGAGCCAAAGAGAGAAAGGGTTGGTTTTTCTCTTGGATTGGATAGACTTTTGACTTTCCTGTTCTTAACTTGCTTTTCCTGTAATCATTTTAGTTGGATGATTGGGTTCCCAAAGCATGACATTGACATGGCCAATTTGGAACCAGCTTGGGGGTTTGAATTAGAACCAAACCAGATTGGAAACCAGGTGAAGCTGGAAACGCGATATTGAACTCAATTAAGATGTGTTTGATTCGTGATACCAGGTCTTTGGTACCAGAGCTGTAGATTCATACCTACATGAGCTTGTACTGTTCTTGATTTGCGAGTAATACTGATGCTTAAGTTTTTGTATAAAGGAGGATAACAATATAAGAGAGAAGGAAGTGCTCATGAAAAGCCCTTGAGTCCAGTTTTTGTATGGTGCCAAAGTTTTTTACTTAATTGGGTCTATGGAACCTAATTCCGCGCTAACTAAGGGTTTCGTGTTCTCATGCACAATGGAACTTGAAACTGAAAGCATCAAAGTTCAACACCTAAAAATTCTCGAAACATAGAGCATAACAAAAGAGAGAAAGCTGTGGCTTCGTAACAAGATGGGTTCAAAACACACAGCACATGCGACCAGGTCGAACTATCTATAACTTAAACCTAATTCTGAAGGGGCTTATCTATCTATGTTCAACAAATACAGTGTTCGTTTTCCATATGCACAGCAGTTCTCTGCTCTAAACTTCTAGGTTTAGGATGGGCAAAACCGTTGCCTTATAGTCATCCGATTCCAGAGACCAGATCAAGTTGAAATAGCTGCAACTTAACTGGAGTTAATGTGTCTTGGAGTTGGCTGATAGCCACCGCACAGCTGTCATCGTCGGTCACTGCCTCCATTGCCCGTAGAAACTTAACTGGAGTTAATGTGTCTTGGAGTTGGCTGCTAGCCACCGCACAGCTGTCATCGTCGCTCACTGCCTCCATTGCCCGTAGAAACTTAACTGGAGTTAATGTGTCTTGGAGTTGGCTGCTAGACACCGCACAGCTGTCATCGGCGGCAGCCCTCCCCTCCCCCCGTAGAATAACATTCCGTTCTCTGCCACTAGGGAAAGGACACCTTCTCTACATTTTTGTCTCACAAGGGCAGGAAGAGGGTGACAATGGGCAAGATTTTTCCCATCTCTTGTTGAAGAGTTTTGATTAGACATCGTCGGTTTGAAAACGGTGCGGTTTCAACTAGAACTGAAATCAATCAAAGTGGATCTAGAACTAGATCCACATTTGGGAACCACCATATTCGATAGTTTCACCTTCCATAAGACGAAATGGGCAATTTCAAACTATATTTCCAATCTTTTTTAATTTAACTTTTTTAATGATTTTTTCCAGTTCCCAATTGTTTAAAACTCTAAGCGAAACCAAAACCAATTCTATCTGGTTCAAGTTTTTCTGAAAACGGTCATGTCTAACTTCGACAGTAAGTATGAATTAAGGAAGTTTTGACTCACTTGACGAACTCGTTAAGTTACAGCCCGTTGGATGAGTTGATTTGACATTGACATGGTGCATTTTGGTCTAAGGAGGTGGGCTTACACTCATCTTCTTCAAACCCTTGAAGCAAGATTTCTAAAGTGACGTTTTGCACATGTTTCATTCAGTGAATCCTTTTCTTACCTGTGTTTGTTTCACTATTGGGGAAAATGCAGATGTAGCATCGCTATATTTTCTTATTTTCCTGGTTTTTTCGATCCAAATCGATTCATTTTACCGGAAGAGATTCCCAGTCATTCTTACTTGATAAGAAACAAACACAAAGTGGAGCTATTAAACATTGGTACGCAACACTACTTTTCCTTAGAGAAGGATTCTACACCTCCCTTGTGGAAGTGGTTGCAGGTGTAACGCTTAAGACATCATAAGATGTGTTAAAGGGATCCGAATTTGGAAAACTGACAGAAAACCATATCCAATTACATTATTTTTAATATAGATACCTGGTTTTGATCCGGGCCAGCCAATTGAACCGGACCGATATTGTGCCTGGAGCCGGCAGGAACCCAAACCAGAGACCCTGCGGTTCTGTTCCAATTTCACCTATCTAGATACCCAAGAATATGAACTAGAACTGGAGGTTCCAGGTTGATTTTAGATCTGGCTTTTAAATCTCATCCTTTGTTCAAATTTTTAATAAAATTGCAACTGGCATGGAAGCAGACCAGAAATTGGTGAAGTAGGACTTGGACCCAGAGCCCATATTGGTCTGGTTCCAGGGTTTATCGGAACTGGAACCAGCCAGGTCTAATTTTTGAGGCCAAGATACCGGATCAGAGCCCTAGAGACAGACCTAAAAGAAAGTTGTCTACGATGTGCAATGTCTCACCTGGCTAGGGGATCGATTTACGAGTTGACGGTCATGAGTTCGATATCCAGTGTGTTTATCTGGCTTTGGCTTACTGGAAAAAAAGAAGAAGCTGTCCACAAGGGGACTTGAACCACAACCAAGACTACAAGAGGTAAATTATAGAGGAACCAGCAGTTTGGAAAGGAAAACCAAGCTTAAATTCTTCACCATACAACACATAGATACAAGTAGACATGTCCAGTTCCGGGTAAACCGGAACCTGGAACTATAACCAATTTTATTTTAAAAAATTAACAAAATACCGGAACCAGCAGTTTGGAACCGCTGGTTCCGGTTTGGATCCTATTCCAGTTTTGTAAAGGTGACACCAGAACCTGACTAAATGCAAGTCCAAGGTACAGAACTCATGACATTCAAACATGTGAGTAGACCCCCATCATTGCTCTGTGTGCATCATTCAGGTAATTTTGAATGTCAACCGTGCATCTGATTTGCTCACTGCTATCCCTTGGAGTTTCATTGTATATCTTATATAGATAATCGATCCCCTTCTGTTGGTCCCCTGGTGGGCTATCTCGACGTCCTTTGCAACTTCGGTCTCCTTCTGCCAGGTATGCCGCAACTCAGTCTGTGAAGAAGAAACGAGAAAAACAAGTACGAAGTAATTTGATTTCGAGGTTTCCTCAAAGTAGAATTTTCTTGAGAGAGTTTCACTTCATTTTTTACATATGTTTTGATCTCTACGCTACTTTGTATTTATAGAGCAATGCCTACTCCTGAACTCCCTTGGATTTCATACCGGGCTTTCCTCTCCTAGAGCCCTTATCTGGTCGGTTACGGATGAGCTCCATTTCTGACCGGCTGTTATGGCTTGTTATTGTTGTTACATACCATTCCCGCAACCTTACCACATATAGCGGTTGGATGTCCAGTGCAGCCGTTTTTGTGTTGGGGTTGTCGAGAATGGTCACCTTATCTTCACACCTTCTCCAAGGACCAGTGATCGGAAATTATGATGCCATGTTTCCAACTCTATGGCTTTCAAGTTCTTGAGCGAGAAAGATGTCAATCATAATCAATTTGAATTTGACATGGTTGTTTCGAATCTTAGTGAAACACATGATTTTAAGATACAAATTCAATAGAAACGAATTACTCGTCATTCCCTTATACTCTCCAAAATTAAGTGTTAATAGGCCATTCATATGTTGCCAACACAATTGCCTCCGAGTATGATGTAGAGTATTCATTGTTCATAGTACTCAACCCAAATTAGTGGTATTTACATAATTTATTTTTTCAGAAATTCCTTAAACACATTGTTTTGGTGTTTGGTTCTGCATTTATATATCTTGATCATCAATAATAGAAATTCCTCCCAGAAGGCCGCACAAAGGTAAAACACGAAATAACTCACCCCAAACCATGTAAATCTTGTCTTCTTTGTACGATTGGCACCGAACACCAGGCCAAGCATGCAAAACCCATGAACCAGAAAATATTCTTTCCATTTGCTAAAATATATTTGATACAAATTATTAGACTCAGCAGGAGAATTAAGAAGAAAAAAGAGAGAATATATTTCTATGGAAACGTCTCTCTAGTCTATCTCGTAGTCATCTCATGCCTCTCTTCATTTGAGTAGGCATTGCTCAACACATCCCCGGTGCTTCTGTTACAATTATTATTACCGTCTAACACCTTACTACATACGTTAGTATGGCCGGAATACAAAAAGAGAGGGCTTCCCTTCCTTGACCGATGGCGCACATCAGTCCTGGAGAGCCCATCATAATTTATCGCCCGAGGCGAACTTTGTGTTTGAATTCTTCGCAGAATGATAATGCTGCGCTCATGGTCGTTAGCAGTTGCCGGAGAACATCCACCTGAACCTTCTGAGGTGTTCGTCGGGCTGTTCGAACCTTAACTATGGCGTTCTGAATCTCCGAATATGTAATCGGAGTAGTCGTCGGTCCTAGTCGAGTCCCTAGTGCTTTCGGTGTTGTAGGAAGTTTCGTCCGAGCAGCTGAACAGGGATGAACTGTCGCTGCCGGAGTCGTTTACAAGAACACGATGGCCCCGCATCAGTTGCAAATCATCTGAACTACAAAGTGCGGATCTTTTGGCATCATGACCCCTTCGAACAGTTGCCACTGACAGATTTTCCACTCTTCGTCTAGGAGTACTATGGCTACCCCTGATGACCTCTGCATCAGAACCACTTCTGCTTTTTGGGTAGCCATCATAGACACGATTTCTGATCAATCTTGGCAGGTGGGGTGAAGACCTGGCACATGAAATAAACGTGTTACAAGCAATTACATACAAAACCATGTTAACGGAAAGAAGATAATATTATCAAGATGGCTTCTCGTCATATTGCCCTTTCTGCTGTATGTATGTGCGCGCAAGCATGAGAGAGAGAAAGAGACACACACACACACACAGAGAGAGAGAGAGAGAGAGAGAGAGAGAGAGAGAGAGAACCTTGCATATAGGAGCATATATGCCCCTCCTTTTGACAACACTCTGTCAGGCTCCACAGGTTTTACCTACAAACAAATTGATATCAGAACCCTCGAATTCAGTATGAACCAACCCATTAGTCCAACCAAAGAGATGCATAAGAATGCCATCAGCAAACGGAGATTCTTTCAACTTTCCATTATCAGACGATGAAAATTAAGCTGTATGTGGATGAAGTGAGACCGTACCTAACTGTCATCAATCTTGTACCACTTGCCGTGCTTGTTCTTGACATAGCATATATAATGACCGGAAAAAGTGGTGTTCATCACATCCAAATGTACAACTACTGCATAAAGCTTATAGGCAGAGAACGCATCATCGGGTTCACTCATGTAAGGCCTCAAATCCAGTTCTTGTGGAAAGTGAACAGGTTTGTTGATTTTTCCAAATTTCCCAGACTGATAAGAACATAAAAGAGGAAAGAGTTGACAAAATATAGCAAATAATAATGTTTCGAAATATACCAGAAACTACAGGAAGTCACCTGAAATCTTTTCAGAACAATTGTAAGAATGTTAGGCGCCTCATATACCGCCAACCGTTTCCGAGCTCTCACGTACGATTTGCACCTGCAACACCAAGCAAAGAGGGAAGACCATAAACGCAGAGGAATCTCACTCCAGTGAGAAAGCAAAACGTTTCTGGCAATTGCCTCTACCTATTTTTCATGTTGTACAATTCAAGTGATGATGCCGTTGGACGTTCATGGGGAAGCTGCTGACGATCCTTTTACCGTTTCCAAATGTTAAAGCCTATATCAAATAAAGTAAATTAAATCAGTAAAATATTCCTATCATGGCTTTGTTTCCGAAAAATTGAATTTCTCCTTGGAGATGGTCAAAGACATTGATTTTAAGTCTTCTTCCATCTATAAAAAGATTTGAAGTTATGAATTGATGGGAGCACAGATTCAAGTGCAAGATAGAATCTGGGTCCTGAAACAATGGTGAACGGAATACAGCAAAAGGTAAAATTTGAACTGACGTCTCACACATGTATTTGTTATCATCATCCAAGGTTTCAGAAGCCGTGAATTGCTTCAGTGCTTCTTCAAGAGTTCCAATATCCCCACTTCTCGACTAAACATGTTAAGAAAATGCTCGCTCTAACAAGGTTCAAGCTCGAGCTGGAGTTATGTTAGAACCACTTGAGCTCGGTGCATTCGAGATTGACTCGATTCAGCTTGCTGCGTCAACTCAAATACAAAAAACTTTTAAATCTCAATTAATTTTTATTAATGTTATAAAGCTTGATTAAGCTCTAAAAAGGTTTATGGATTTGGATCTGGATTTAAACTAATCGATGCTTATACCGAGTGTATCTAATTACCGGAGTGGCAATTTTAGACCCGAAAACAACAAGAAAATATCTGTCTTTATGTCGGGGTTTTGACACCCCTCGTCTGGTATGGGTCATTCAAAAGTGACCCAACAAAACTCAGGTCAGATCCAGGTTGACCTAGACCCAACCCAAGCCCAACAGAGAATGTTTGTATACTATATTTATAAAAATGTACATACATATAAATTATAATACCTGCACACACAAGGAATTCATATAATTTTTAGAAATTTCAGTATTCAGACCACATGAAGAGATCAGTGATGGATCTACATTGAGCTGAGGTGAGCCGTCTGCCCCACGAAAACTTGCGAAATTTAATAAAAGAAGGTGAACCTGCAGTTGAATTCATAGTTAATAGTACATAGTTCAACCCACCGCATGGGTTACTTACCCTCTCAAGATCTTTTAGATGCGCCACTCACCGCATGGGTTGATTTTTTCAATTTAACTGGATTATGGATGGGGTGGCTCCCTCCGCTCACCCCCGGCTAGCTCCGCCACTGATCGAGACGTGCTTCCTGCCACATTAACCACCATTGGGCCCTAAAAAACCATTACAAGTAATACAAGGGCAAAGGTTACCAAATCCGGCAGTCTCGTAGACCATATGTTAAACCAATCGCTCAATCTACTTAGAAGAAGAAAGAGGAACTAAATGAAACCAATCAGGTGAATCAACCTGGTGAAGAAGAAGAAGAAGAAGAAGAAGAAGAAGAAGAAGAAGAAGAAGAAGAAGAAGAAGAAAGAGGAACTAAATGAAACCAATCAGGCGAATCAACCTGGTTTACAACTCGAGTGATCAGAAAAAGCAAATAGAATCATAATATTGATTTTCCCACAACTCAAATCAGGTCTGGCGAGATTGATTGGCCAAACATGCCCTACTTGATTCTAGTGTTTGCTCAAATGAAAGAGTAGATGTTGGTCGGCTTCAAAGTTACATTCTAAGAAGTTAACTTTCTCGAACTTAATGATATTGATCTTTTGTAAAAAAAAAAAAACTATTTATCTCAAAAAGAAACAAGAAAAAAAGAACCTAAATGGGCATGGACTTCAAATTTGGATCTTTAGTGGAATCTCTGGCCCAGTTTGTAGACTACGAGGAGGAATTTTTTTGTCCCTTCTGATAAAGAAAAGCTGACCCATTTAGCCAACAAGTCCGGGTCAGATCCCTAAAGTCAAAAAGTTAAGGTTATAAAGTGTGAGTTCTTGACTTCAGTTTGGTTCTAATTTTATAAAAAGTGAAACCGAAACTGAACCAGATG
Source organism: Brasenia schreberi (assembly GCA_036023115.1). NCBI lineage: Eukaryota > Viridiplantae > Streptophyta > Magnoliopsida > Nymphaeales > Cabombaceae > Brasenia > Brasenia schreberi. The sequence goes on along the minus strand of JAYKKT010000059.1, from coordinate 5,161,972 downwards.
ATCTCCGGTTCTGGTTTCGAGCTCAGTTGGTTCTTGGCCGGTTTGGTTTCAATCGGAACCACCAAACTGGTTAGGAACAGGTCATGTCCACGTATACCTAACCCCATCTAGTGTTGAAAAAAGGTTTTCATGTTATTGTTTGACGGGCTGGACTGTTGCGTAGAAATAGCGATGTATTTACTTTTATACTTTGAAAATATTGGCACGATGCAACAATTTGTGACCCTTTGATCTTGAGCATGTTATTAGTGTGGCGTCACCTTCTTTACAAAATCCTCTTTAGCACCTAACTTAGTGCATTGGGATCACGTTATTTATAAAGCATTTGCTTTGTTGTCTTTATATTTCATGCGTTTTTTCTGTCTTTATTGTGTGCTCGGTGGTGTGAGTGAAATGAATGAAGACCCACTTTATGTCTTATCATTTGGGGTTGGGGTCAACTCACATTCTTTATCAGTTTAGTGTGAACTATTTATTCGTTAACTCATTTGTTGGTTGGGTGTCGGTCACGTTGTTAACCTCGTCCGCTTCCTCAATAGTATAAGCAGAATATATTATAGCTAGAGTAAGTACTCTTGAACCATCTAAGTATATATATATATATATATAAAAGAGACAAAGATCTTTTTAGTTTAAATTTCAAACCTTTCGTTGTGAGAGATGATGGTAAAGATTTGTTTAAATACGTTACACTTAATCATGTTAAAATATATATATATATATATATATATATATATATATATATATATATATATATATATATATATATATATATGGTTTTCTTAAATGAGATGCTTCAAAATATTGATAGTCAACAAGCATAATCGCATCTATCTGGGTTTCACAAGACCTTCATCTATATCAGTCTCCATCGTTAATCACTCTTAATCGCATGGTCAACAAGAGTATGACATATATATATATATATATTAACCTGCATATATTCTAGTTATTCTTAAATAAGCTAACATTTGTTCATTTACGCTGTTCACATCATGATACTCAACAAGCATTAACTCCCCGTACGAACAATGTTTCACATCTACAAAAATTAGTCATGCATGCCTACCCCACCCTTCCAATGCGCAGACCAACTGAGTACAGGATTAGCTTCTGATCCACTTCCCACACATCCTCAAAGTCTCTCACCACGTCGTCACTCAAAAGCTCAACCCCCTTCTCTCATGCCGTCTGGTATACAGACCATTATATTATGTATGCGAGGTACATCTGCAAATCCATCTCCTTGGTCGCCTGAAACTCAAACGCTCCGGTATGCTCCTCCCCCTCGACCAGCTCGAACGGGAACTCTACACTCTTGTACTTGTCGACCAATCGAGCACTAAAAATGATGATGGGGCGGGTACAAAGGCGTCCTATATCCAATCTTCAACCCAAATAAGATCCCTAAATATTAGAGCACCCTCGTGCAAATCCAATGTCTTGATCATTTCCCCCCAAAGATGATGGGGAAGCGTCCTCTATCCAAACTTCAACCCAAATAAGATCCCCAAATATTAGAAGCATTTTAAACTTTTTTTTTTTTACAAGAGGAGAATGAAGCCTAACACACATATGCACCCTCTCGGAATCAAACTCCCCATTAGCAGCAATGGTGCTGGAGCGTCTTGCCGTTGAGCTAACGCTTTCGGTGCAAATCCAGTTATTTATAAATCTAATAACATTAACCGAAACATTTAAAAATTAAGTGGATGAAATTTGAAGAATAATATTGACACAATTTTGGCTACCTCTTGTCCAGTACTTACTCGGCAAAAGTACGTGGGTTTCTTCTGAATCCATCTCGAAAAAGTGGGAATGATCATCCCGGACCATGGCATCCCATCTTTCATCCCCCACCACCAAAACGACCGGATGCATAAATGAATAGGATTAGTAGAAGAATGTTGTTTGCTCACTGTGGGATTTGAGGAGTTCCCAACCCACCACTCTCGTGGTGGTTTCAGTTGGCAACAGGAATTCGTTTTCTTTTTCTTTGTAGGAAGGAATTAGGAAAATAAAAGATGGTGGCAGTTCTCACCAGCAAGGAGGCCTGACCATTCCCGGTGCTGACATCCCAGGTGAGATCATGTCTTCCCGTCTTCCGAAGGAGCTAAAGCGGGCAGCCCTGCCAACTTTGCTTTGTGAACAGCTCTGTCATCTATGTGTAAGTTATTGGTTGTCACTTTCAATCCAAATAACTACATTCATGAAATCCGAGAAGACTTCTTATTGGATTTCAGATGCTTTATTCTAAAAAAAAACTTTAAAAAAAAACTTTTTTTTGTAAGGTTGTGAAAATCTCTCACAGTAGATAAGGCTTCAACGGAGAGCAAAGAATGGAAATTACAGGGATAAAAAAGCCGAGTATATAGACAACGGTTTGTATACAAAAATTACATACAAAAAAAAAATTACTTAAATTTTCAAACATAGAAAAAAAAATCTCATTACATTAGAGGGTGTTGATTATGTGCTTAAAGAAACTATTTTATGCCCTAAGCCAAATGCAATAGAAGATGAAAAATAAAAATATAAGACTTTTCTAAAAATGATACTATAGCCATGACCATTATGTTGGCTATATGGAGGATGATTTGATTAGGGCCTTTGAGAAATTAAACACTTACAACATGGTTGAACATGCAACCAAATGTTTGTAATGATTAGGGATTTAGCTTTAGCAAAATCATTCATCCTTAAACCAATGCAAATATTCACTATCCTTAACAATCTTCTCACGATAGAACATGGTAATCACGTCCTTTAGACTTGGGTCTTACTTTATCATTTCAAAACCCCATCTAAAACTAGTAATTGAATAAGCACATATGAACAAAAATAAAAGAGAAAATTATTGGTTGCTCAAGATGATTTAGGGTCAAACTTTAGGAACAAGCATAATAAGAGAAAACCAAATAAAAAGTTAGACAAAAATAACAAAAAGGGCAATGAATTTTTAAAGAAATCATAGGAATGCACTTCTCGTATCAAGTGATTCAATTGTGACAAAATAGAACACTACAAATGAGATTGTCGTAATAAAAGAAACAACGATGATAACACCCACTGTCGTGGTCCAAATGAAAAGCAAAATATAATTTGCATGATTTTTTAATACTTTTACATTAACTACCTTATGACTGGTTGGTGGATCGATTCTATAGTGATCTGGCACATCTCGAAGAGCAAAGAGTGAGCTATATACCTGAAGAAATACAAACTTGGGGTGCATCGTGTCTACATGTGAAACAATACTTTTTTGATGTTCTTAGGATTGGGTCTTTTAAGATCTTTATACAAGGCACATAAGTTTTACTTAGTGATATATTCATTATGTCTTCTATCAAGTACAATCTTTTGTCAGTATGTGTCTTGGTAAATAAAGGGTTTGAGGTAAAGTTTGTTCTTTTGAAAGTTATTGTGGGAAAATATAGCAAGATAATTTTTTTGGTTTATTTGATTCTCCACATACTTTGTTTAAACTAAATACTGGTGATAATGAAGTTCTTCTTTTGCTTATATCGATTATGCATTTGTTATAAATGTAAATGTATGGCATAAACATTTACGACATATAAGTTTGAATAAGTTGAGAAAATTAGTCAACTTTAACTTATTACATGTGTTTTCGGAAAACATTTTTAATACGTTTTAAGCCTCTATAAAATGAAAAATAACTAGAAAACTTTTTTCTAAAGAAATAATTAGGGCAACAACCCTATTAAAAATAATTCACATTGATTTATATGGACCCTTTAGGGTAAGATCTCATCACGAGAAAGTTTATTTTATAACCTTTATCTATAATTATTTGAGATATAATTATCTATATCTCTTAGCAAATAAATCTAAGGTACATAAAATATTTAAAGAATATAAGTAGAAAGTTGGAAAACAATTAGAGCAAACAATCAAAGTCTTAAGGTTTGTTTGAGGTGGTGAATAAACCTTTACAGAATTTCTTGAGTATTATAAAATTTTTGATATCTCTAAATAAAATATCATGCCTAAAACACCTCAACAAAATGGTGTATTAGAAAGATATAACAAAACCTTGTTGAAAATGATTATGTCAATATTAATGGATGTTCTTCTTTATAGTGTATTTTGAAAAGAAGCAGTGGCTACAATCATATATATATATATTAAATAGAGTATAATGTAATGTTGTATTTTCTATACCATATGAGATGTGCTTTGTAAGAAAATCAAACATAAGTCATCCCAAGAGGTGGGTATCTATTACACATGTTAAGATCTTTAATCGGTTTAGAGATAAGTTGAACAAGATTTCCTGAAGGTATATTTTTATTGGATACCCTAAAGGTTTCAAAGGATATAGATTTATCACAAGAACTATGGTTTAATAAAAGTAAAAATGTTAAATTGTTAGAATCTTATGAAAATGATATCCTTCAAAACGATGACGAGTGTGTTGATTATCTAGTGGATCTACATCCATCAAAATTTGAACTCATGGATCTGATCCAAATATTCTTCCGGTACATATTAAAACTTTCAATAGATATAAAAGACCTAAGGTCAAACCATCCTACTAAAAGGAATATCGTACTTACTTTACAGAGGAAATGTGTAACTTAATGAATTTAGATGAGTTAACTCATAACATGGTGTATCATAAGGTATGATATGGATGAGGAAATTGAATTCATTTAGGCAAATCAAGTCTAAGAATTGATAGATTTACCAAAAAAATAAAAGTCACTGGTTGTAAATGAGTTCTTAAAAAATATAAAGTTAATAGAATAATCGAGAAATTTAAGAAGATGTTGGTTGCAAAGGAGTTTTCAGAAAATGAGGAGATAGATTATGTAGAAAAATATTTTCATGTTGCAAAATTTATATTTATTAGTATTATTCTAGCTATTTTTGTATATTATGATTTGGATTTACATCAAGTATATGTAAAAATCTTTTTTTTTAAACAATGATTTAGATTAAATTATTTATATGAAACATCGAGAAAGGTACATAATTGAAGGTTAGGGAGATAAAGTATATAAGTTGAAAAAATCTCTACATGGTCTTAAATAGTCATCTTGTCAATGATATTTAACATTTCAAAATATTACTTTAGAACTTAGGTTTGTGAGTAATGAACATAACCACTGTGCATATATCAAAACCAAGTCATGGTTAAACTCAAATTTTGAAATTAAGAATATAGGAGAGGCATACTATATCTTTGGTATAAAGATCTTTCGTGATAAAAAATTTAAATTTATATGTTTAAATTAAGAGAGAGATATTATTTATATCTATAAGAAATTTAGAATGGGTAGTTGTAAACTTGCAATTACACACGTTGTTACAGGAGTTAAATTTAGTAAGATTGATTGTCCCAATGAGAGATAAAATAAGCATAAAGTTCTTTATACACAAGTTGTAGGTAGTAAAAGACCGAATATCAAATTTAATATTGGTTTTGTTAGTACATATCAAAGTAATCCTAGTTGACTACATTGGATAGTTGCGAAAATGATTTTGAGATATCTTAAAGGAACAAAAGAATTAAAACTTCATTTTCAAGCGGAGGAACTAAAAGTGATAGTATACTGAGATGTTGACCTTGTGAGGAGTAAAGACGATAGTAAATCAATTTTGAGTCAAATATTTTTATTTAGAGCTAGTATTGTTTTTGGGGTTACAAGAAACAGGGTCGTATAGTATTGCATACAAAAGAAGCTAAGTATGTTGTTTGTAGTATGACTACAAAAAGTGTTGTTTGGATAAACCGCTTCAATCATGGTTTGAAGCTGAAGATAGCCAATGAGCAAGTTGTCATTTATTGTGACAATAATACAATAATTACTCCTATTAAGAGTGGAGCTGATAGCTCCAGAAGCAAGTATATAATAGTAAAATACCATTGTGTTAATTATATGCTTAAAAGCAATGAGATATTTATATGCTAGCAAATGATATATTGGTTAACCCTTGATAAAAGGTATCTCAAAAAAAAAATTTACAAAGCATATTACACATGTGGGTTTGAGATATAGTTGATTATGAAAAAATGCATAACATGAATGAGTTACAATTTAATTTCAGCTAAAAATGTTATAACTTATGAAATCTCCTAGATAGTGGGTGGTAAAACTAGTGTATCATAATATTTGGCTTAAGTGGACAAGTAAGAGATGTAAGTTATTGGTGGCCACTTTCGACCTAATAACCACATCCATGAGATCCTTTATTTTAAAAATAAAATTTTTAAGAAAATAGTTTTGCTTTTTTATAAAGTTGTGAAAATCTCTCATAGTAGATAAGGCTTCAATAGAAAGCCCAATTCATAAATTACAGGGATGAAAAAGTCGGTATATAAACAAAGGTTTATAGACATAGATTGCATACAAAGAAGAGTGCTGAAAACCTTTTGTGAGTAACCTTCTTCTTCCTTCTCATTCTTTTCCTACTTCCTGCTTTGCTTGGTTTCTGCTGCGACCTAATTGCTCAAGGTGTGTCAAATCTTCATCACTCTATGGGTTCACAAGACCTATTGTGATGCTAAATTCTTTCCATGAGACCTAAGGGGCATGATGCAAAGCGGAGGAGCATTGACATCAAAACAAGTCTATTAGTTTATTCTGTTCGATAAATGCATTAAAGTTTTCAAAACATTCCAACTAGATAGTATGGAACCATAACCGGAGACCCCCGGTTCGGTTATAGGTCTAGGAGAACAGGACAGAAACCAACGATTTCAAACAAGATATTTCCTACATTTAAAGTCACATATCACCCAATTGTTTTCTTGCTTTAAGTTTTTTCAAACATTGAGTCACATATAACCAATTATACAAAACCATTGTTACTACTACCATTATCATCATCATCATCTATATAGATAAGACTTAAAATAATAATAATGGTTTTATAGAGTTGGTCAAATGTGACTCAAAAGTTTAGAAAATTTTGGAGCATCCAATCACAAGAAAATTAATGGGACATATGCGACTTTAAATATAAGAAAACCAATTTACAAACTAAAACCCAATCTCTAATTAACAAGTACAACTAAATAGTTAACATAAACCAAATGCCACGAACTCAAACAACCTTTTATTTATATATAAAAGTCTAAAAAGCAATAATATATAATATATATGTCATAGTTATAAAATCAAGTTAACTTGGTACAATAGTGATTGCTGTATGTAAAGGTTGTTTGATAAGACATACATATTATGTTCAATACATAATGAAGCTGAAGCTTCTTAAAGCGACTCATAATTAATCCCTATCTAAATTAAAACTTTTTTCCATTGCTAACTTTAACGGTCTTCTATTTCTACCCGATATTGTTTGTCATATTACAATATATTTGTCTTATTAATTTCACCAACATTACAATGGAAGTCATTTACAATGAAAATAAGCTCGAGTTACCTAATGCAACACATGGCTAATCCCCAAACAAGATAAACCCTTTCTATGATTGCTAATTTCAATGTTTTTATATTTCTCCTAGCTATTATTTAATAACTAGAATGACAAAAATTTTCAGAAGTTCTAACTTTGATTTTGAAATGACTAGTCTTATTGGCTTCTCTTACTCTTAATGACCTTAGACTCAAAAACAATAACATCCCTTAGTAATCAAATTGTAATTGAAATGAAGAAACAAATAATTAGCCAATAAGACAATGGCTTATCTTACAAGCTTATGAGTAGTATATTTCTCATAAACGAGCAAGTAAAATTCTTTTAGTTTGCTCTTCATCCATGGGTTCTCTAGTAACTCCATGGTGTCATAATTTTTGCGTTAAAAATGTTACCTTAAAGGTATAAGACAATGGTTACTATTTGTAAAAAAATAATAATTTAGTAATTAATCAAAGACAAAAGTTATTAGTCTATTTCAAAAAGCTTAACAATATTCTCCCTTGTTCTAACTTTAATTTTGATATGACATGTCACATTAACTTCTCTTATTCTATCGACCTTAGACTGAAAAACAATAACTTTTCTTAGTAATCAATTTTTAATTAAAATGAATAAATAAAGAATTACCTTAAAGGCTTGAGAAGTAGTGTATTTCTTAAAAATAAGCCCGTAAAATTCTTTTAGTTTGCTCTTCATCCATGAGTTCTTTGGTTATTCCATGGTGTCACACCTGTTAATTCGGAAGATAAACCAAAAAACTAGTAAATGGAGAAAAAGTCAAATTTTCACTTAATCTAAATCAAGTTTTTAAATTACAATAAGTAAAGGCATTCTCCTTGGATATACAAAAATAACTAATAAGGATATGAGTATAGATAATGTGCTTGTCATAATATTTACGTTGGGCGTTTTGCTGATAAATGATAAAATTAGATATAACATGTTAAATTTGACAAGTAGAACATATGGGAAAGAAGAATAAGAGGCTTCGTAGTTATTATTACCTATCTACTAAGAAAAAATAAAAATACATTTTTGCATGTTATATACATAAACTAAGAAAAAGAAGATGAAAGAAGAACAATAACACTAAAAAATAAAACTAACACCGATAGTAGAGAGGCACCTTCTATTTTTCCTACAGTCTTGTTTATTCTCTTTCTTCCTCTCTTGTTATGTCTTTGGGAGAGAAGAATCATGCAAATTGTAAGCCTGTGACAATGATTGCAGTTGGTCACATGGAGGGTGTGAAGAACATTTGAATATGGCTAAGATAAACCTTCTTAAAAATGACTATAATTGTGCATACCTTTTCTTTCATGCTCTCCCCCTCTTATGCATAAATACACATTAATAAGAAGTGCATATTCTAGGTTCCCTGCTAGTAATTACAATTAAAGTTGATTTCGGTGGAGAAGAATAAGATATATTTCTTTTACATATTACAGAGGTGTAGACGTGCGAAAACCCCCGCCTCTTCGCCTCTTTCGGGGCTTGGAGTGGATCTTATCGTGCGTCTAAGGCCTATGTATACAAATAGGGCGTGTCAGCTAGCTTACTTAAGCTAGCGAAGATATATTTAACACTGACTTCTAAACGTGGCGACTGTGAGCAAGTAAGCTCTTGTCGTCGCATACCTTCTTGCACCGATGCGCAAGGGTCAGTCTGTACGCTTTTGCAAAAATCGAGTTTTAGGGGAGAAAGTCTACGAAGCGGTTCGAGGTGTCTATTTCGGGTCTTTAAGATGCGATTGCATATTTTAGATCACGTGGATTTGCACGTGCCTAAGTCTTTTCTTTTACCCCTTTTTGGGTCGCCTAGTTTGTGTGTTATGAACACTCCACTACATGGGCGAATTCGAGCGGGGCTTGCTTCGATGCAATATGCGTCCTACCTCGTGGTATGGCGTAGATGCAATGCAAACTCACGCTACTCCGAAGGGAAAACCCGAAATGTAAAGACAATACTGAAGGGAAATAACAGAAGGGAAATAACCGAAGGGAAATAACTGAAGGGAAATAACCGAAGGGAAATATGTATATATCTTATGTATATGAGCCCTTACTCGGGTCTTGCAAATAAGAGCGAAGGCTCAATGTGGGTGCGTGCTTGAATTGAAAGACTTACACACACGACATGAATTTAAACCCAAATATAAATTGCAGTATGGCCTTGACTAAGGTCTTGGGAATAAGAGCGAAGGCTCAATGTGTGTGAGAGTGCTTGAATTGAAAGACTACCCACACAACATAAATGAAACCCAAATATAACTGCAATAAGGCCTTTACTAAGGTCTTGGGAGTAAGAGCGAAGGCTCAATGTGTGTGAAAGTGCTTGAATTGAAAGACTTACTCACACGACATGAAATGAAACCCAAATAGTATAGGTCGGCCCTTACTTGGGTCTTTCAAATAAGAGCGAAAGCTCAATGTGTGTGAGAGTGCTTGAATTGAAAGACTTACTCACACGACATGAAATGAAACCCAAATAGTATAGGTCGGCCCTTACTTGGGTCTTTCAAATAAGAGCGAAAGCTCAATGTGTGTGAGAGTGCTTGAATTGAAAGACAACGCACCCAACTTAAACAAAACCATTCGAAAATGAAATATATATGTACACTTATATATTAGGGGCTGATTAGGCCCGTGTGTGTTCAAAATTGTGCACGACTAAGAGAGTGCACGTATGTGGTTGTGCCAAGCCACGTTATTACAAGCGGGGGGAGACTATGCTCCGTTATTACAACCCCGTATCAAATTGAATTTCAAGCAAGTGTACGACTAAAGACCGAGTTTAGACACTTACGAGTAGCTGGTCCGTAGAGGTCTTGCTTGAGCGTGGCCTTGGCCTTGGGCTGCAAACGGGAGCTCCGCGAAGGTAGGTGATCAAAGGGGGCTGGCCGGCTGCAAGTGGGGCGCGGGATAGACGCCTCGAAGGGGGCCGGTGGCAAGTAGGTGGCGCCTCCAAGTAGGGAGTTTAGAGTGGCTGAACAAGTGGGTATTAGGATCACTAGGGAAGTTGGGTACTTAGGGAAACTGGACCTAAAAGGTGAGCTAGTGGGAAGGCCGAATAGGACACCTAGGGGAGTTGGCCGAATGGGAGATGGTGGCTTAGTAGTGGCCAGCAACTTGGGTTATACTAGGTTCGGCTAGGTTTAGGTGGTGGCGGCAAAGGGGCTGAGCTGAAGGGAGGATGGGTGGCTAAGAGTGGAGAGGTGGTAGAGAAGGGGGCTAGGTAAGGTGCAAGGTACTTACCGAATGGGGAGAAGTGGCGGATGGAGTGGGAAGGTGGCGGGCAGGTGGCTGTCGGCTGGTTCGGTTGGTTGGAGGTGATGGCGTCCGGCTGAGGGGTGGTGGTGGTGGATGGAAGAGGGAAGGTGGCGGAGCAGGTGGTGGCTGGCGGAGCAGGTGGAGCTGCTGGGGAGTGGTCACGGCTGGATGAGAGATGGGAGAAGGAGAGGGCCCGCCTGGATGGAAGGGGGGGTTCCCACTTAGAAAACCCGCCCACAATGAGGGGGGTTTAAATAGGGGATGGGTAGGTCGGTTAGGGCTGGGCTGTGGGTAGTGGTTAGGTGGTTTAGGTAGGGTGGTATGTAGATAAGGTGGGCTGGATGGGGTTGGGCCAGATATTTTAAAACTAGGGGTTTGGGTAAATCGTGGGCTAAGGGTGGTTTAGGGGTTTAGGGCTAGGTTAGGTGGTTGGGTTTTAGGGTGAGGTTTAGTGAGCTAGGTTAGGTGATTAGGCTAGGTTTAGGCTAGGATTAGGGAAATTAATCTAGGTTTAGGGAAGGATTAGGGAAGTGGGTTAGGTGATTAGGTTGGGATTAGGACGGGATTAGGGAATTGGGTTAGGTGATTAGGCTCAGATTAGGGGTGGATTAGGGGTTTGGGTTAGGTTTAGGCATTTTGGGCTAGGTTTAGGTGAAGGAGCTCCCTTAGCATGGCCCATAGACCTTGATCACCCCATGTTGGTGCAGCCCTAGGTTAGGTTTTAGCTAATTACAAGCTTAAACCCACTCAATTAGGCTAACCCACATGATTAACCCAAACTTGACACACAAGTCAAGCTTAATACAACACTCTTGATATTTTTCACCCCCACTCTCTCTCATGCCCAATATCCCACGTGAATTTCAAGTGGGCCCCACCTCCATTTATGAGAAGGTGATGTGGGCCATGGATATGGATATTGGATTGAATCTTTGGATCCAAATCCAAATCCAAGTCCACATATGGGTTTGGATTGGAATCTGGATATATATGGTCCAGATCCAATCCAAACTGAACTCTGACTCCTTCGAGCTGGGTTCGAAACAGACGATTCGTGCGGGGCCTGACAGCATCAGTACTCCGTCTGCGTTGGGTCTTCGCCAACATAGTCGTCCGCCTCCGTTTCTGCCTTCCGGAGATGACTTCAAATGCTATTTTGATAAGAACAGGGTCTTGGACATTCGAGATCCTGGGGTGTAAATCAGATACAAGAGTTGCTGCGCCGGGCTCGACAGGTGCTCCGGTTCCGGGCTCTTCTTGGCTCTCCTGGTCCTGTCTTGATCGGGCCAAGCCACTTCGGGGTTTCAAAACATGTTTTAAAAGGGTTTTCAAAAGCCATATTATATGTTTTAGAAAGATAAAGTTTAAAACATATGTACAGGGCTGTTTGGAAGGCTCCTGGGTTTCCAAACTCAAAATGGCCCCTTGGGGCTGCTTGTATAAAACCAGATTCGTTTAAGAAATTCGTGGGATTTCGGGGTGTTTACAAGAGGTAAACTAAAACAAGAGGATAGAGAAATAATAATAACAATCAAACATAACATTAATAACGAAAGTGTATACAAATCACTTATATGTAAATTTTATCCAAACTAATGTGAACCATATCAAGGAGCATGAGTGATTGAGATTGAACATCAAAAAGTGAAAAGTAATTGCGCTTTTTGTGGGGCACTTAATTGTCCCAAATGTTCTTTTTACTTTTTTGTTTTCCAGTTTCAACCACATTTATCAATTGGTTGAGATTGGTTTATATATATTTTGGATATGTGTGTTTTTGAAAATCTTTTTGTTTTGAGTCTATCTTGTTTATGTTTAAGTGGATTTGAGTATGGATGGGTGTATGAATTTAATGCTTTTCATATATATATATACTTTACAAAACTATCATTCACCCATCAAAAGCGTTACTACCACTACTGTCAAAGCACCTAGAAAACATATATATATATATATATATATATATATATATATATATATATATATATATATATATATATATATATATATATATATATATATATATATATATATATATAAGTGATTTTATTATTTTTAGTAGAGGGTGGCAATAGATGGTTTAAGCAGTGAAAATATATACAATGGGGATTATGCATGATAATGAGTTGTACGCAATTTTGCATATGACTACTTATATATACACATAGATGTATGTATTTATACATATGGTGTACGGGTTCATGTGGTGTGTATACATATATCTTTTGAGTCAGGTTTGGGTTTTGCGTTCAGTTAAATCTGACCTAATTTTTATTGGGACACCTTGGAGCTGCTCAGCCTAAGTTCTAAACCTAGACAAGGACACGGCCTTTTCGGTTAGGTTGTTTGGTCTGTCTAAAATTGTGACCCTATCTAATTAGAAGTTCCCATTTTCACTTATGCTTGAACACTTTTTAAGCTTCTCTTTAACTTTTTTTTAATACTTTATTAAATGCACGGTAGTTTCTTCTTTAAATCCTAAGTTTCTTTACATTTTTTGAACATTAGCATTTATAATACTTTAAATCTATAAACATGATTAGCCTATCTATCTATGAGTACACACATATGCATACACTCATTCTCTCTCTCTCTCTCTCTCTCTCTCTCTCTCTCTCTCTCTCTCTCTCTATATATATATATATATATATATATATATATATATATATAAATCCCATATGCGAACAGCAACTTTTTCTTGTTGTGACCTTATATATTATGCTTGCTTCTTAATTGGCAGCAATAATATGATGGGCTTGAATTTAGATCAAATGATTGGCATGTAACCTTACCTAAATAGTAACGTGTACCTCTCTATCCTGTTTATTGTTAAACTATTGAATTACTCTTAGAGAGCCGCATGCCTTACCATTATATCATGTTGATGAAGAAGTCCCGTCATATCCTAGTATTGCTGGAACCAACCCGATTGAATCTCTATATTGGATTCATTGTTAATCCAAATATGGATAGAAAAAATATAAATAGGCTTATATTCCAAATAAGAAAACCTGGACACACAGCCACTAGCAAGATAAAAAAAATCTATGTCCGGATAGGGGTTAGGTTGCGTGTGGGTCTGGGTTGCTGAAAAGTGACCAAAAGGATTGGGTCGGGTCCAAGTTAACTCAGATGCAACCTAAAATGTTTATTTTTCTGTATGTTTATATATTTATATTTGTAAAATATGCAGCTTACATTACATATATAATATATATAAGTTATTATATGACTATATATATATATATATATATATATATATATATATATATATATATATATATAGAGAGAGAGAGAGAGAGAGAGACAGAATGATAAATGCATATTATCTTTCGATACACAATCTTTCATAAACATATCCATCATTTGATTATCATGATCAATGGTAGAGATTTAAATTAACGATCATATTTTGGTACTTTGTATTTAATTATGTAATGAAAGATATTGTTTTTTCCACTCTCTCTCTCTCTCTCTCTCTCTCTCTATATATATATATATATATATATATACACGAGAACATACGCACACTATGGGATTGTAGTTGGGTTGACCTGGGCACAAAGCGAACCTGACCCTGGTCAAGATCAACTCTTGGAAATGGACCCGAATGAATGTCGGGTGGGTTCCTGCTTAACTGGTTCTTCGGTCGGAGCGAAAATGACTGGACCTGAAGTTGATTTGGCCATTGACCCAATTTGCAACCCCTAAGAGTGCCGCTAACCCGACCCATGAATAGGTCCCCGATCATGCTAGAAAATAATGTTTACCCAACAAATTGGGTGGTATAATATAACCGAATGACCGAATCTTTCAAAAAGAGAACGTATAGCTCACCAGTTCATACTCTTGCTTGTTGGTAAGGAGAGAGAGAGAGAGAGAGAGAGAGAGAGAGAGAGAGAGAGAGTAACTTCGCTTGTGAACAGAGCTTCAAATTGTGGAACAGCCTGGACGGGCCCGACCCAGCCAAAAAGGCCACGCTCATTTATATATATATATATAGATATAGATATATATATATATATAGAGAGAGAGAGAGAGAGAGTTTTATCTGCGTAAGGTTGTTTGATACATAATCTTGCACTATAGATTTAAGTCAAATGTATCATTATATCATCCTACTTTACATTTAATGCACTATATATATTAAACGTAAAGTGATTCAAATCTCTACGGTCAATCTCAAAGCTGGAACGATACAAGATTATGCACCAAACAACAAGACATTTCTCTATATATATGGTCTTGCAGACTGAGTCAGGTAGACATGGCCAGTTCGGATCTGGCCCAACAATTCGATTTGGAACTGAACCGACCCACAAACTGGATAAAATCGGACCCGAACATAACCCGGTTCAGTTATGGTTTGTCTATTTGGCAAACTGGGTTGAAACCAGAACTGTTGTTTGGGTTCAGGTTCGAACCGTCAAGGCAGTTCCGGGTCCTGTTGTGAATCAAACCATTGGTTTTGGTTTTATGACGGTTTCAAATCAGGTTTTGGGGCGGTTATGGATCAAGGTTTTTTATGGTTTTGAATCTAGTTCTCGATTCGGTTTTTATGGTTTCAAATCTTATTTCGTGGCGAATCTGAATCTAGATTTGGTTTAGTTATATAACTATTAAACTATTTAAACTATATATAAAGTCTATGACTATAAGTTATATAAGACTATATAAGTTTATAACTATAAGTAGGAGTCTATAATATATTATATTATACATACATAATACATATATTATATTAAAAAAATATAGTTACATTATATAAATTCTTATATATAACTTATAAGTATTACATTCATTAATTAATTTATATATACATAATATATTGCATTGCAGAAATTATATGTATACTATGTAGTAGATTAGTAGTAATGTAAATATATACATATATAATAATGTAACTATATAAGTATATAGCATATTATGTATATATGATATATGTAATATAATATAGTATAATTAATCTACTACATAGTGTACATAGCATAATAATATATTATATATAATACATTATATTATGGAACCGAAACTGAAATCATCTCCAAACCGGATTCAGAACCGTCATAAAACCGGATATGGAACCGTCAAACCGTCCGATTTAGGTTCTTAGTTTCGGGTAACCACAAACCATATATGTCTACTGCCAGGCATCTCGACCGTGCTCCATAAATGGGCCTGAAATGTTTGGCCCGACCTTATATTTCTTTCAAGGCTAGGTCCGGTCGACCTTCCAAACCAGGCACATTTTGACATCTCTATCGGCTTCTCAAGATTATGAGAGAGGAGTTTTGATTGCGTAATGTTGTTTGGTGGATTGACGGTACAAATTTGAATAACAATAAAGTATAGTCATACATTTGATTTGTACCATCGATCTCATGCGGAATTCTCTTTATATATATATATATATATATATATATATATATATATATATATATATATATATGAGTGGGGTACTTTTGAAGATTTTGTTATAAAAATATTTATTTTTTTGTTTTGACTCTATCTTATCTCCGTTTAAGTCTATCTGTATCTTCCCCTTTCTCTATTTTAGAATCCACGGAGCATAGAATTTCCAACGGAGGCGGACAGGGTTAAGCAATTGATGCTCGTCTACCTTCGATCAATGCCGACTCGCCTGGAACTCGTTGGTGGGAATCATACCGCCGCCCGTTTCTGCACTCGCTAATCCGGCCTCTTTCTTTGTTTTTCGGCTGTTTCTCCGATCACGCTTACTGTGTTTCTATATCCGCTGTCTCTCTCGTTCTTTCTGATCGATTTCGAGAGGAGTTCGTTGGATTTTGGTTCTGAGATGGATGCTAATGCTGGGGTTGGGAAAATCCTAGACCGCAGGAACCATTGCAATAGATTCATCATTGTCATTCCCGATCGCAGACTGCTGAGGCTTTTGGCCAGATGTCTTTTCCTTGCGGGCGCTCTCCTCGTTATCCCCTGGCTCCATGGAATCCTGAAACTGTTTGACTTCGGAGCAATCTCCGGGGCTGGCTTGGAACCTCCGCGGGAAGATCTTCACCGGATCGTGTTTCGCGATATGCTCAACGAGCATTTGCTTACCGTGGGAGAGTATGCGGTTTTTATTGGTGGATCACCGGAGGTCGCTGAGATCCGGGCGCTGATCGACGGCGGGGTCGTGCCGCCTCTTGACGTGGTCGACGAGAGTATCGATACCGGTAAATCCATCCCTGATGGGACTGTCGACTTCGCTTTCGCCGCCAACGGCTTCCACTCCTTGCCGTTCATCAACCGGGTTCTTCGGGTGGGCGGCGTTGCGGCATTCCGGTTCGGCACCCGAACCTACATTCGCAGCATCCAGCCGAATTACAAAATCGTCTATCTCCGCCGGTTTCACGTCCCTGAAATGCACTCGATCGTCGCGATACGAAAGATGAGTGCCACCAGCAAGAATGCAGGTTCCGTCGAGCCGATGACGAGCTTGTGTGCTATTTCGGACGCGAAACGGAATGCTATCCGGGATCTGGAAGACCTCCTCCTCGAGGCGCCCCGCGGCACCTTCGTCGAATCCGGCGAACACCTGAACCGTGTCAAATATCTACCACAGCTTACGGCAGACAATCTCAAAAACTACAGCGGCCACGTTTACGTGGAGGTCGACCACGTTCGCCGGACGACCGGCATCGGCGACTGGTTTCGGCAAAACTACCCGACTAACAGCCAGGATTTCGACGTTTACGCGCTACATGGTGACGTGGCGGGTGGTTACGCTCCGGTGGTGACGTGGGCGAGAAAAGGCCAGGTTGATACGGGGCCCACAGGGATCTCAAACTGGCTGCACCACCACGTGTCGAAAGATGATTTCGTCGTGATGAAGATGGACGTCGGAGGGGTCGATGAGTCGTTAGAGGTGGTGGGGGAGATGGTGAGGAGCAAGGCCGTTTGTCTGGTGGACGAGTTGTTCCTGGTATGCGACCACGAGGGGAGGCGCGGGAACGGGGCGAAGAGGAAACCCTACTGGCAGTGCGTTCGCCTATACGGCATGCTGAGGAAAGGAGGCGTGGTCGTTCATCAATGGTGGGGGTAAGATCCTGCCGTCCATAAAATGGTGGGGCTGTCTTCTCGCCGTCCATCTCCATCTATCATTCTTTACGCACAAAATGTGCCGTGCCGTATCATGTCGTGTCGTGTCTGTTGCAGGTTGTAGTTAGGGTCTTAGCAGTATACAGTAGAGGGTAGGGTAGGGTTTTCTCTTGTCTATATGGCTTGTGTTCTGCTTGAATGCGTGAGTCTAATATTATAGTTCTGGTCTTAGTTAGGGTCTTGTCTATTAGCAGAGTATACGATAGAGGGTAGGGATCTTCTCTTGTCTATATGGCTTGTTGGCTGATTGTGCGTGAGTCTAATGTTATAGTTTGGTTTATTTTAAGGTATGGTATCTGGTGTACTTCCTTTTCTGTTTTCTCGGTTACAGAAGGTGGCCAACACACACGCATGCACCCTCGAACTTGCGACTGTGGTAGTGGCGGATTCGTAAATTTGTTTTTGATGGGCGGACTTTATTGAGAATTACAATACACATTTAGAAATTTTCAAAATTTCAGGGTGCCACCACCACTGTTCTGTTGTTTTAATCTTTTTAAGCAGTCACCTGGTTTGGGAACGGCTTGGTTTTGGTTTTAAAAGCCGATGCTGACCAGAAGGTCATGAGTTCCATACTCGGGGCATACATTTGGTTTTGGTCCCTCCCGACAAAATAATCGTACAACAGTTTTTGAGTCAATCCACGGTCCGGCCTACTTATGCATTTATTGACCGCCCTTGCATTCGGCTCATTATGAAATAAAAAACAGTTCGGGGAACGTATTGGAACATAAATTGTTTGTACCATATACAAACATGAGCAAGCTTGCATAGGACACGAGCAGAATGCCAACGACCTGTCATGGATTTCTTCGGCTCATTTAATTGTCCTGCATCAAAACCCAACACGAACATTGCCCGAAAGGTCTTTTACAAAATATTATGCAAAAATTCCGGTGGGGTTCTGGTTGATTGGTTTTGGACACGAAGATAAAACAACACGAAAAAAGTATAATCTAAAGTACCAACTTGTTGGCAACATGATAACCCGCAGCATCAAAACCCAATGCTGACACGACCCTAAACCAATACGGCCACAATTCTAAAGTCGTGTCTATCTAGAGTCGCCTGAAAAAGTTCATCTTTCGTGTCAGGTTTGACCTGATTTTCAAGCGAACATGAGATGACAAGGCACAAGTAAGACCCCCAGCGTGAAATTTTTAACGCAAACTTTTTAAATAGCAGGAGTGTTTTGGAAAATATTGATAAGGAGATGACGTAATTAGCGATATCCAATAAATGAGGAGTGTAATTTGATACATTAAATAATTCATGGTCCGCTTTTTACTCCACGTCAGACATGCATTTCATGACGAAAAACACAGTTTCATAGTCTTAGGCCTCGTAATCAAACACCCTTTTCCTCGGAAGTTCTAGCAAGCATTAGTCTACACTTAGTAAGTCTACGAGGTCGACGAGTTCTTCAATTTTTGCCTCGTTGAAAAATTATACATGCAAAGGAGGGCACAACCAAGTTGGGCACTCTGATCAAGCGATCACATAATCACATATATGTTCCTTTTTCTAGGGCTGATGTCTATCTATTGGAGACTAAAATGTGAGGGCCGAAAGGACCCGAAGAAAGAACTCAATTATTGATATGAATGTCCCTCAGATCTTCATTTTCATCTCCCTCGAGAAAAACATAATGAGAAAGTCTCGCCCCCCCAACATTAAGAGTCCTCTCTTCATCAACGTTGTTAGTGTAGCTTAGACATGGCCAGGTTGAAAATGGACCGGTGGTTTCAATCGAAACCAAACTCGAATAGAAACCAGCTAAAAGCAGAACTGAACCAGCGGTGCTGGTCTCACCATCCATAGAACAGGAGCCGGTAATTCAAACGGCTGGTTCAACTATTTTTTATTTTTTTGATAAGTTTTTATTTTCCCATTTTTAAATGATTTGAGCCTCCAATTGAAACTGGAACAAGAATATGGGTGTTCACGGTCCTGTTTGATTCAGTTCTATGCTCAACCTCGAACCAAACTGTTACTTATAGTTCTTGGTATTTTGAGAACCGATTCAAACCGTGGCATGATCATAACTGAATTGAACTAAACTGATGGTTTTCATTTAGTTCGGTTTTATACCACAATTCTACTTATTTAGGGTTTGGCTAAGGACTATTGTGACCGGCACCCTCCCCTATATAAAATATTAATATAATAAGAATAGATCCTACACTTGATTTCAACCAAAAGATCAAGGAAGGTATGTTTTGTTTAAACCCTTATGACCCATTTTGTAATCGCTGAATTGTCTCGTCGACAATGTGGATCCGCTACTGCGCTTTAGCCTATGGGTCCAAGTTCCTAACTTAAATACAAGTCCTTGAGTTTTCATAAGATTGTGAAATATACATTGGCCTAAAAAAAAAAATCACGAGTCCGCCATTGCCTACAAGAATCTATAAGTGGGATCGTCCCCATTACAAGTATCTGTAAGTGGAATCATCCCCATCTTTGGTGACAATTTCATCTTCAGAGCAGTGTGTCTCAGGAACAAACATGTCAACCTAAACACTCCTGATTTTTCCCCGTCACCTAGGTTGGGAACGAGCCTTTTGGGATTATCTGTATTTGGTTTTGTGTTGAGCGTTGAACTAACAACAATTTCATGCTTTGAGTCGTGTTCATCTTCTGTCATTTTCTGTTCGCTTCAGAAATAGATCAACCAAATCATGCAAAACTATTCTGTTTTCTTTTTACCCAAGCATTTGCTTCTGTGTCGTTTTGGTGCTAGGCTTTCGTGCCGTATCTTATATTGTCAGTTATTTGGATTCGAACTAAATCAGACTTGTTGATACCACCAGGTTGAGAAAACAAACACACACACACAGTAAATAACGCTTCAGCACTGGCTTCTCATCAGAAACCCACCTCTCTCTCTCTCTCTCTGTCTGAGACCCAGTTGCTCCCACTCGTCATTGGCCTCCTTGGCTGTTCACTCACGTCTCCTCTTTATCAAAAGAGAGATGAATCCCGTTACTGCTTTTCTTCTTGTTCAGAAACCCACAATTTTAGGCCTGTGATCTCAAATACCCACTTCCTCTTACACCCTTCACCGGAATTTCAAATCTCCGTTCCCCAATTGTAAGAGGAAGCAAATGGCTGCTGTCAAGCCTTTCGTTGAAGGTGGCATTGCCGCAATCGTCGCCGGCGTCTCCACCCACCCCCTCGACCTCATCAAGGTCCGTATGCAGCTCCAGGGTGAAGCCCCACCTCCCGTTGTCCGGCCCGCCGTTACCTTCGCTGGAGCTACGACCACCGCCGCTCAGTTTTCCCTCCACCACAACCGGCTCGCGTGGGTCCGATCGCCGTCGGAGTGAAGATCATCAGAACCAAAGGCCCCGCCGCGCTCTATAACGGTGTCTCCGCCACCGTGCTGCGGCAAGCCCTCTATTCTACCACCAGCATGGGTTTCTACGACATTTTCAAGTCCATGTACTCAGACCCGGAGACCGGCCACTTCTCCATAGGCCGCAAGATAGTAGCCGGCCTCGCGGCCGGCGGGATCGGGGCTGCTGTCGGCAATCCGGCCGATGTGGCGATGGTGAGGATGCAGGCCGACGGCAGGTTCCCGCCAGCGCAACGGCGCAACTACAAGTCCGTGGTAGACGCCATCACGAGGATGGCTAAGCAGGAGTGGCGTCACCAGCTTCTGTGGCGGGGCTCATACCGCTTACGGTGAACCGCGCCATGCCGGTAACGGCCTCATACAGCTGGCGTCGTACGACCAGTTCAAGGAGATAATTCTGGAGAAGGGCGTGATGCATTGTCGGGCTCTGGACTCAATGACCGCGAGTTTCGCGGCGGGGTTTGTGGCGGCAGTTACGTCGAACCCAGTGGACGTGATCAAGACGCGGGTGATGAACTTGAAGGTGGTGGCAGGAGAGGCGCCGCCGTACGCCGGGCCGCTCGATTGCGTGGTGAAGACAGTGCGAGCCGAGGGAATTATGGCGCTTTACAAAGGGTTCATACCCGCCATCACCAGGTAGGGACCTTTTACTGTGATGCTCTTCGTTACCCTGGAGCAGGTTAGTAAATTGCTCAAGGATTTCTGATCCAAGGGAGAGATTTGATGACGATGAACAATGATGAAGAAATAAGAATTGAAAGGGAAAGAGATGAAGGTGGCAGCGGCGGTGGTGGTAGAGGAACGAGATGATGGTAACGATAAAATTTAATAGATTATTGGATTTAAATTTCATATTTGTTATTTCTTACTATTTTTGCTTGGAAGCTTATGAACAATGATTGTAGAAGTTGAATAAGGTGCAAAGTGTAGTTTCTTCGCCTTATGTAGGGCTTTCTATGGGTAAGTTCCGCTTCTTCTGCCTCTTGTCAATAATCTCTCTTAGAATGGGGAGACCAAAGCCAGATGCATCGTCACATGTATTGAACTCATGACCTGGCCAAAGCCAGATGTATCGTCACTATGGAGGGCTTTCTATGAGTAAGTTCCGCTTCTTCTGCCTCTTGTCAATAATCTCTCTTAGAATGGGGAGACCAAAGCCAGATGCATCGTCACATGTATTCATGACCTGGCCAAAGCCAGATGTATCGTCACATGTATTGAACTCATGACCTGCAACTTGTGAGTCAACCCCATAATTTTGTGAGCTACTCTTACCAAATTTATGAAAACTAAATTGTCACAAAGAAACTTTTAGGAAGTGAGGCAACTCGGTCCCTTTTTTGGCCCTCGTGATACATAGTTATCCTTCCCGAATTTGTAGTTTAGCACTCCTCTCATCCGCCTGATACATAGGTTTCAGTGTTCTCTGCCTACATCAACTAAATGGTGGAGATCACTTGATTTTAAGTTTTGATTTTTTTTTTTTCGTTAGAAGTTAGTCCCTTTGCCGCCCGAATGTAGTGAAAATTTTTCAGAGAGGGTCTCCGCATTTTCATTATGGACGGATGCGGGGGGGTAAGGAAGCTGGTCCTAGATAATAAGATTCGTATTGGTTCTTGGAATATCGAAACATTATCGGGTAAGCTAATGGAGGTGGTAGATACTATGATTCGGAAAAAGATTCATATTATAGGTTGGAGAAAAAGCAAAGGAGATAGAGGATACAGGTTTTAAATTATAGTACTCAGGTAAAGAAAAGGCTCGAAACGGAGTTGGTATTATCATAAATAAAGATCTAAAGGAGAGTGTAGTAAACATACAACGATATGGTGACCGAATCATGACGTTGAAATTAGTGTTAGGAGCAGAGGTTTTGAATATAGTTTGTGCTTACGCACCCTAAGTAGGACTAGAAGATAGTATAAAGACAATTTTTTGGGAAGAGTTAGATAAGGTGTTTCAAAAGATTCTACAAAGGGAGATGATTTGTTTAGGAGGAGATTTAAATGAACATGTCGGTAAAGAGGCATTAGGATATCAAGGGATTCATGGAAACTTTGGTTTTGGGGATATAAACGAGGAAGGTAGGGAGATTTTAAATTTTGCTATGGCATTTGATCTCTTTATAGTCAATACAATCTTCAAAAAACGAGATGAACATTTAATTACTTATAAGAGTGGCTTATCACAAATACAAATTGATTACTTTATTTGTAGAAAAAAAGATAGAGCGTGTTGTAAAGATTGTAAGGTAATTCCAGGAGAAAGCTTAATCACCCAACATCGACTTTTAGTTATGAATTTACAAATAAAAAAAATAGACAAAGAAGAAAAGAGTGCATCGAGCTATTCAGACTAAATGGTGGAACCTCAAAAGTGAGAAAGAAGATATATTTAAACAGAAAATCCTTCAAGGAGATGTTCGGAATTATGTTGGCACACCCTGTGATATGTGGAACAATATGGCTATACATATTAGGAAAGTGACGAAAGATGTGTTAGGGGTATCTAAGGGAGGTGTACCAGCACAAAAAGAAGCTTGGTGGTGGAGTGAAGTAGTACAAAATAAAATCAAGGCAAAGAGGGCATGTTACAAATTACATTATGCTAAGAAAACTAGTAAAACTTTAGAAGCTTATAAGAAAGCAAAGAAGGAAGCGAAAAAGGCCGTTAGTGAAGCAAAAGCTAAGATTTGGGATGACCTATATAAAAAACTCAACTCAAAAGAGGGTGAAAGAGATATTTTTAGGATAGCTAGGGCTAGAGATAAGAAAACTAGAGATCTTAATTATGTTAGATGCATAAAAGACGAGGATGAAAAAATTGTAGTGGCAAATGATGATATAAGAAATAGATGAAAAAACTATTTTTATAATCTTTTTAATGAAAATAAAGATGTTAGTATTAATTTAGGAGATTTAGCCAAGTCAGAAAAGTATATAAACCACAATTTCTACCGACGTATTCAAAAGAATGAAGTCAAAGAGGCTCTTAAACATATGAAGAGTGGTAAATCGGTAGGACCAGATAATATTCCTATAGAAGTTTGGAAAATACTAGGAGAAATAGGAATCACTTGGCTCACAAGACTATTTAATGAAATATGGAAAAACCAAAAGATGCCCGAGGAATGGAGAGTAAGTACACTTATACCCATATATAAGAACAAGGGAGACATTCAAAATTGTGCGAATTATCGAGGTATCAAGTTAATGAGTCATACTATGAAATTATGGAAAAGAATTATCGAACGTAGGTTAAGACAAGTCTCAAGTACAACAGAGAACCAATTTGGATTTATGCCAGGCAGATCTACTATTGAAGCGATTCACCTTTTGAGACGTCTTATGGAACATTTTAGAGCAAAAAAGAAAGACCTTCACATGATATTTATTGATCTAGAAAAAGCTTATGATAGGGTACCGAGGGAGGTTCTTTGGAGAACTTTGGAAAAAAGAGGTATTCCATTGACATATATTAACCTTATAAGAGACATGTATGATGGTGCAAAAACATGTGTGAGGACTCATGAAGGAACGACAGACTTCTTTGAAGTTAATATTGGGTTACATCAAGGATCAACTTTAAGTCCATACTTATTTATAATGATGATGGATGAGTTAACAAAACATATTCAAGATGAAGTACCTTGGTGTATGTTATTTGCATATGACATTGTATTAGTGGAGGAGTCTAAGGAAAAAGTTAATAGAAAATTGGAACTATGGAGAGAAACATTAGAAAGCAAAGGCCTCCGACTTGGTAGAACAAAGACAGAATATATGGAATGTAAGTTTGATCATTTGGCTACTTCAGAGGACATAGAAATTAAAATTGGCACACATTGCATTCCCCAAAAGAAAAGTTTTAAATACCTAGGGTCAATTTTTCAAAGTGATGGAAGAATTGATTGAGATATTACACATAGAATTAATGCTGGTTGGTTAAAATGGAGAAGAGCATCAGGTATTCTTTGTGATAAGAAGATACCATTAAATTAAAAGGTAAATATTATAGAACAGCAATTAGGCCTGCCATGTTTTATGGTTCTGGGTGTTGGGCAGTTAATCATCAACATGTACAAAAGATGTCTGTGACGAAAATGAAGATGGATGAGTGGTCATACAAGAAAAGACCGTATACATAATGAGGTTATTAGAAACAAATTAGGAGTGACACCAATAGAGGATAAAATGAGAGAACATCATTTAAGATGGTTTGGACATATAGGAAGAAGATCAAAAGAAGAACCTATAAGAAGGTTAGAAAAACTAAATTTGGAAAGTATTAAAAGAGGTAGAGGACGATCACAACAGTGTTGGAAAGAAACAATGAAGAATGATCTAGCTTATTGGGAGTTAACTGCTAACATGGCACACGATAGGGATTTGTAAAAACAAAGAATCCATATAGCCGACCCCGTCTAGTATGGGAAAAGGCTTAGTTGTTGTTGTTGTTGTTTCCATTTTGTTTTCAGAGGAGAGATCAAGGTGAATAAGAGATTGGTTAAGGTTGTAAGCTTTGTGGCCTTTACAGAGGGCAACAAGCTTCTTGTTTCTTTCTTTTCTGAAATTCAAATTGTCTCTACCAGTGCCAGTTTCAAGCTCGAATAGGAAAGGAGGAGTTCTGCATTAGAAGGCCAACGGGTAGAGACACAAACCTAAGTTGGACATTGGAATTTATATCATGTCGCAGCTCACCCCACTTAATGTGTGAGAAGGCTTGGTTCTGGTTTTTATTAGATTTTCAGAGTTTTTAGTGGAGCTTAATGCCCACAAACACAGCCTAAGGTTCTGGTGAAGTGAATATTTTGCAGTAAAACATTTTCGTTGTTGGACTTCCCTTTTGATACTTACATGAGATTGACGATGGGGATTTTGCGCTTTTTGTTTTGTTTTCTGTGGATGGTGGTGACTGGTCTTAACAAAGTGTGGTGGTTGATGAGGGTGTCTCTTTCCTCGTTTTCTTCTTTATAAGTATTGGGTGCAGTGTGCACAAGACACGCTTGTTATGCTTAGTTTATTCTTAGTCACCATTATTGGGAGACGAGGTGATGTAAGCTAGCACCTATTCTTAGTAGTGTAGAGCTTTTAGAAGAGAAAGTTTGGGAATAGCTTAGCGAATTCCGAATTTTCGGGTTATTTTGAAGTATGCTTCACTCCTTCAAGCCTCTAATATTGCAGGTGTTCTAAAACAGAGATAATTTTGTACTTAGAATGTCAGCCCATTGAGCAGGGCTCACTGACTCCATTCATACAGGTGGTGAGTTAGATGCTGGGGGCGTGCACGTGTGTGTTAGGCCTCGGCCTCCTGTTGTAATTGAAAAAAGAAAAAAGAACAGAGAAAATTTTAACATTAGGAAGAAAAGTGAGGATGAGAGGCAGATAAGCAGGAATGCTTGTTTGTATTATTTACATATGTACATGTGTGTGCATTCATGCAGGTGCTTGGATATGGCCTTACATTTTGAGAATTATTACCAAAACAACTAAGCCTTACTGGATAGATGGGATAGGGAACATGGGTTCTTTGTTTTCATAGAGTTCGATCATGATGCTTATAAAAACGTTTAGGTTTGTAACGTGTTTTTTTGTGCTTTTTGCTTGAGTGTTTGCTCCTTAGAACGGGGAAGAATTAATATGATCCCGTCCCCTTTAACAAACAAACTCCTTGCCCTTAAGGGTGACCTCCTAAGAACAACAAAGAGAATAAGACGTTTTCAAAATTCTCATCCATGAGAAAAACAATTTACTTAAGCAACTTATCAATTATAATCATGTTTAGCTTTAGGGGGTTATCCGACTGTGTGCCCGAGTTTGACAACTCTAAAGGCAGCTCAATACCTTCCTATTCAAAATTAGGAAACTAACATAATTGGTTGTTTTTCAATTATGGAAATTTTAATAATATTATTACTTGTTCAATGATAAAGTTGTGCTTATAATTTGAACTAATGTTCAATGGATGAATGATTACCTAAATTTTGATTTATAGGAATTGTTCTTGATTTTTTTTTATTTCAAAATATTTTCGAAAAACTTTACGATACTATAGGATGCACCTTTCTTGTGGGGAAAAAATTATACACATTACGATACGGTACACACCACACCGCTCAACATAATTAGATATTTCTTTATTGTATCCTTTCAATACTTTTGTAGTCTTTTCTTCATCTTTTAATTTTTTAAGAATATAGTTTCTCTTATCTTTTTACTGGAACTTTCTCCAATCGTTTTCTTACGTATCTAAACCATCTTAAACTATTTTTTCTCATTTGAATATTATCCGCCTCTCATTAATATAAAATAATGTTTGGTGTTGAAAGAAAGCCATGCATCAAGTACTATTGTGGCTAAAAGCTTTCATTATATGAAAACTGGTCATATCTAAGTACATTCGATGTTGTATATGACAAGATGATACCATTAAGATTTCAAAGTAATTCATAAAGTCGTGATAGACCAACAATTTCATAATATCGAGTGCCAAGTTTTGCATCGACATCAAGGTGGGGAGAATGACAATATCAAAATTGACATGTTGAGGTGAGTCTGATGCATGATTGTACAAGAAGAGACTATATCAACAATGAGGCTCAGTAAAAAGAAACTCTGAACCAATAAAAATAATGAGAGAGGTATACCTAAAGTCATCTAGAAACTTGGAGAAACTGATACATGACATTCTTTGGAAGAGATGTGTCAAATTAGATGGTCATTCAATAAAGAAGTGTGTCAAATTTATGTGATAAGTACTCTAAATGGATCGAGGAAAGAATTTAAAGAGCTAGACAGAAACAATAAACACCATCTTGCCTTTGTAGAATAAATGCTAACTAATATGACACAAGATAGAACAACAACAAAAAGTCCCATGTAGTTGAACCTCTTTGTGCCACATAAGGCTTCGTTTTGGATTTGGTATTTCACGTTTAAAGGGATATCAGTGGTCATAAAATTCTTACTTCACAAGCACCAAAAAAAGAGACGTTAGTAATGTTTTGTTGTAGTGGATTTCGGGCAGGCCTAGAAAAATAACCTTTTAGCTTGTATTTAAAAATACTTTTTAAAAAATAAGGAAAAAATTCTGTTAATTTTAAGGGAATTTCCTCCCAAACCTGTAGCTTTGACAGTGAGGCCTAATTGTTCAGCTTCCCCACTGAATTCATGGTAGACTTCAAACCCTCATGTGAACTTTTAAAATTTAGTTTCGTCTCTTGTGTAGGATGACAAGACTTGGACCATATTGGACCCGAAGCTGGGGAGCACTCGATTGGGTTAAGGTTCCACCTTCCATGAAGCAGGAACTGGCCCGAAACCAGAACCCAAAAGTTTCAAACCACCGAATCCTTTTTTTTTTCAAAATCATTTTTTATTTTTTTCTCAGTTCTGAACAATTTAGGCCTCAAACCACAACCATCCCAGTCCCGGTTCAGTTCCAGTTTACCCAGAAAAATAATGGACAATGATGAAGACATCAACAGTCACCATTATTGGCTTTCGAGTTTTCAGTACATATATGATGTACACGAACAACAACCCATCTAACCTTGTTTGAAATGCAATTCTTCTAACTGGAGCAGAAAGCAGCGACCGGTCATCCCTCCAAGTCGTCATTGTGGCCAACTTGTCGGTGCCCTTTCTCCAAATCCTGCAAGCATGGTCCTACCTCCAGTTGGTGCACATGTTTGTCCCACACAATCCTGGTAAAACTATTGAACCAATAAACTGGGTCCGGGCCGACACCTTTACATGTACATTGTTGAGCTGGTGGTGTGAACCTAAAGCGATGATGGATGGTTATTTGCACTTCTGTCCAGTCTGGTAAACGAGCCGAATGAACAGAACAGGGGCTGGTCATGGCTTATTCTGTGACTTGAAGACCTTGTTGATGCTTTACTTGTTGGCTCTTTTGGTTTGAGTTGAACATGAACTAAACACGAGATGAAGAGGAACTTGAAGCTCTTGTTGATGCTCTGCTTGTTAGCTTATTTTGTAACTGTTACTTTTCACGTATATCTTTTATACAGAAAGTTTAACTTCTTGATTAGAAATTTAAGTTAAAAGTTTCATATTTTGTAGAGGGTTTCAGTAATTTTGAAAGAATGAATCATGTATACCCACCCAAGTAGTTGGCCAGCATAGTTTTCTTGAATATTTGTACAACATACCACTTTTCCTTGGAAATGTACTTGGCCTTTCTTGCTTCCTGCTGAAACAAACATATTGTGGAAATGTGCAATCGGCTTCATGCATTAGATGCTCATTTGAAAGCAAAAGAAAATGTCACCTTCCCTAGGAAAGTATTCGATACCCATTCTAATGAGAAAAGTTCCTGTTTCTAACTTGATGCTGAAAGAAATAGCATGTATTTCAAGGTAATGTGACTAATTTTCATCCGGACCTGTTTCTCACTTGGTGCTGAAACAAACATATAGATAGTAGGAAAGCAGTGAGACCCATACACCGAGTGCTCCTTCCTTTTCTCTGGGTAAGATGGGGGGCCAAAGACAGATGCACGCCCCGGGTTTCAAACTCATGACTTTCAACTTGTTAGTCGACCCCTTATCCAGGTGAGGTATTGCTCCTTGAGTGCACTAAGCACTCCTTTAAATGCCGAGAAGTGCTCTCCAAGGAAAACTTTAACCACAAGAAAAGGTATTTCTCCTTGAAGCGCATTTCGACAGAAAGTAGCTCCTTAAATCCTACTTGCATTTCTGAAACATCATAAGGTTTTCATGAGATTGATAATCTACCTTATTGCCATGAGAAGGAGGACTCCTTTATGCCAAAATATCTCTTGTTACATGCCTGCATTAAGTTCAGAATATTGATGGACAATAGATCATTAAACCAACCAAAACATAAACCAAGCCTTATCCCACACCAAGTGAGGTTGGCTGCACGGATTCTCATCCATTATATGCTCTCTTTGAGCCACATTAGCAATTGATACCACAAAAAAGCAAGACGGTGCTTTATCATTTCCTTCCAATACTTTTAAATCATTCGCTGATCAAATAGTTATCGGACATGATGCCAGAAAAGAACTCTAAGGAAATGGACATGGAAAACATTGAATTGCTTAAAAAGATCCCTTTACATCATCCAGACAAGTAAATAACTCATATTACATCAACAGACGAAATATATATACATTATTTCCCCTTTTCTCTCAAATGTTCCTGAACAACAACAGTGGGACTGCATAATCTCAACCAAGAATCAGAGGTGAACCTTATTGGTTCCTGTCCCACTGAATTTACTCGAAGGCAGTGCAACGAATACTTTAAAACATAGAGAAATGCCTGCCAACAAGGTGAGAAGTGTACAAAAAAGGGCATAAAAAATGCAAAAGAGACTGGAGTCAATGTACAGAGGAAAGGATACTGGCTTTAAGTTTATTTTAAAGAATCAGCTGCCTTCTGATCGAGATGTTATCTTGAAGGACTACTTCCGATCTTCCAAAATTTTCTCCTTTTCTCCAAGGTGGTAGCCGACCCCGTCTAGTATGGGAAAAAGCTTAGTTGTTGTTGTTGTTGTTCTCCATCAAGGTGGTGAAGCTCATTTAACAGCTGAGACCGCCGTTCCTTCAAGAAATCAAGTCGACTTGTCAACTCAACCAGCGTTGAAGATGTAGAAGCTGGTCCCTGATGTAGCCGGAGGCACATTGTTAAAACTCGGTGTCTGGTTAAAGGAAAAGAGCATCCCCAGAGGATGTAGCATGAATTATGTTATAATAGACAGGTGAACTGCACTGAACATCTCATGCTCAGCCGTCTCCAAAAACAAGGGGAGGGTTTTTATACGGATGACTTAGACTATGAAAAGAAATGGAAGACATTAACAAGCATCGCATAAAAAAGGCACCATAAAATGCAAAAGAAAACGCATGCTCGTACTGTCATGTGTATGGGATTTTCGTGAAAATTTCTATATAATGACACTTGTAAGAAGTTGCGTATGAGAAAGTTACTAATGCTCACAATTTGAAATGACCCAAATGCGTACAAGTTGTTCATTAGCATTTCCACAATTGGTGTGGACAAATGTGCTCACACGATGCACTGCTTAGAAGAAACATTACAAATCAGCCAAGTCAGCTTCTTTATTCCCTAGAGCTTTGAAAGACGATGCGAAAGACAGATTAAGATATTCGGACACTGAATTTAGTACTCTATTATAACTCTAAAATCCCAAGTGAAGGTCCACCAAAGTATGAGAAGGCACTTACCTCATCCGTAGCAGTTGCTTCCTTCACAGGACGAGCATGTGTGGTCATGCTCGCAGAGTCTGCTTCTTTCTTGGAAGATTTGCTGCTCGGTAGAGATAGCACGTGCTGTGACCTCGCAGACCCAGATTCAACTCTGAACAAAGTATCCTGCCTTCAACAGGAAATCCATTAACACCATGTGCCTCTATTGGTCTTTAATTTGACTGGCATTAATGATGTACATAAGGCTTTAATCCTTGAGCAACGCAAAAACAATTGTAATGCTTGAACCAGAGAGAGGGAAGATAAAGCCTTTGAAATACACATAAAAGGAGAACAAGCAAGAAAATGATGAATCAGTCACCACAAAACCCATAATTTAGCTGTTCATATTGTTTCCACGTGCTAGAATTATCCGTATACAAAGTCAACCCCTCTTCTAGATAGCTAAATAAAGTTACTGTCTGCGGTTCTTCAGGCTAATCATGGTCAGCATTTCTTATGAAGTATGAATGCCCATAAAATTTCATTACCGCTACTCACCATCATGCAAAAAGCATACGATACT
Organism: Brasenia schreberi; assembly: GCA_036023115.1. Taxonomy (NCBI): domain Eukaryota; kingdom Viridiplantae; phylum Streptophyta; class Magnoliopsida; order Nymphaeales; family Cabombaceae; genus Brasenia; species Brasenia schreberi. Next base: position 5,130,033 of record JAYKKT010000059.1, on the reverse strand, counting down.
TGAGGAAAGGCTGAAAAAGATATTTAAATGAATTGCAATCCAAAGGATTATCAAAACAAATGCAAGTTGTCTACTTAGAATTGCATATTGCATGCACAGTTCAGTAAACTGATCCACACCAATCAATTTATTATGCATGATTACCATGGTTACTCTTTCTTTCCAGTAGGATAAGACCTTGAAGCTTGTCCCATTGCCAAGAGGAAAGCTAATGGCCACTCTCGTAATGATTATAAATTGGAAAAGTTAATAGTGTGACTGTAACTTCCTGCCCACATACAAGAAAGTGGTAGATATGGATAGCCCACAGTGAATCAGCAAAGCATGTTTGTAACAACAGCAACAACAACTAAGCCTTTTCCCATACTAGACGGGGTCAGCTACATGGATTCTTTGTTTCCACAGATCCCTATCGTGTGCCATGTTAGCAGTTAACTCCCAATAAGCTAGATCATTCTTTATTGTTTCTTTCCAACACTTTTGTGGTCGTCCTCTACCTCTTTTAATACTTTCCAAATTTAGTTTTTCTAACCTTCTTACAGGTTCTTCTTTTGATCTTCTTTCTATATGTCCAAACCATCTTAAATGATGTTCTCTCGTTTTATTCTCTATTGGTGTCACTCCTAATTTGTTTCTAATAACCTCATTATGTATAAGGTTTTTTCTTGTATGACCACTCATCCATCTCAACATCTTTATTTCTGTCACAGACATCTTTTGTACATGTTGATGATTAACTGCCCAACACTCAGAACCATAAAACATGGCAGGCCTAATTGCTGCTCTATAATATTTACCTTTTAACTTTAATGGTATCTTCTTATCACAAAGAATACCTGATGCTCCTCTCCATTGTCACCAACCAGCATTAATTCTATGCATAACATCTCCAGCAAAGCATGTTTGTAGCTATTAAATAAAAAATCTAAGAATTTTCTGGGGTCATGATAATAATGGGAAGCATGCAATACTAAAAGTTTGCCCAGAATAACAAGCTTTTAGCAGATGTTCTCAGGCATCCAAACACATTTTTCATGACAGCATCGTGAATGAGAAATATGAAGCTATAAAATTAGAAATAAGCCAACATGATAAAAAAACATGGATTTTCCAGTTTCACGGCATTAGGAACAAAAGCTGTGCAAGTTATTGATCGTGTGTTTCTGCAGTGAGAAGCAAGCAGACTGAATGGTTCTTGGCTTCTGCATGTTTACCTCACTCTTCCCAGCCCCTTCATTGTGTAGCATACCACTAGCAGTTCCAGTATCTTGGTCATGCTCATGATTTTGATGCTGGCTGCATGATTCACAAATGGAGCCGAAGCCATGCTGGAGCTGTTGATTCAGCTGTAAATGAAGATCTACCACCCTCTGTTTCAAGCTAATCACATCTGCCTCAGCAACAGCAATTTCCTGAAGCTCTGCCCTAGTCTGCCAAGATGGAAAAACATTACTAGCATCAAAGAGACTTCTAGAGACCAAAAAAGTAGCAAGGAAAACAAACCTTTGAATCGATGTTATATGACAGCAAATGATTTCCTGGAGGCATATTCAATCCAGCTTCCAATATCACCCTAAGGTCCCTTTCCTTTTGCAGTTGCTCTTGCAATCTTGCAACCTGTCATCACAATCAAATTAGCTACAATCAACACTATGGTAAGAAATGGAACGCAGGAGCAACATTTATTTGTATTGATCTTGCTGGTGGGTCATATTTTGTGAATCTATTCTTTCAGTAAACTTGTCTTCTCAACTTCTCAAAAAGGCATACTAAACATATGCATGTTGCAATACACCAACTTGTAAGCAGGAAACAAGCACCGGTCATATTAGTTGGAAATTTGATTGTTCATTCTAAATTTCATGAGATATCTGGGTAGGTTGCTTGGATGTAGCACATTGGAAAATTAAGAACAAGCCGTTAAGAAAGAAAATAACAACAATATCAGCACTGACGGACATTCACAAACCAAAACAAAAATCGGACATAAGGTCATTAACAGTCTCAATCATCATAAATTCTTGCATATTGGAAAGAGTGCTTGCATGTTCCTGTTTCCAACAACACGACTTTGAAAAGATATCACTTTCACTACAATCCCAGAAAATTGCTACAAAATGTGTTCTGTAATGGCAAAGAAATTTAAATGCAATTACCTTCAAAATTGATAATAACCGCCAGCATGGTACAAGCATTACACTTTCTGAACTTGTTAAGCCATGGATGTTAATAACTAAATACACCTTCCTTAGTTCCAAAAAAACTAAATACACCTCCACATGCAATGAAAAAAAATGCAGACAAACGATGAGAACTCTTGCATACGTATGAGTGCACCCATGCACATGCACACATAAGTACGTGAAGACACATACATCTTGTTCAAGTGCTAATCGACGCTCATGTAAAGCTTGCTTTCTTCTCTCCAAACTAGCTTGCAGGATAGCATTCCCCTTTGCCTATATAACAAAAATAAGATCGTTCAGAGTAAAGGGCACAAAATTTGCTACCATCAAGGGGAAGAAGGAACACTTATACCTCTTTTGCAATTTTATTTTGAAGATCATTTTTGGTGATCTCAAGCCTTTGAATTGCAATCCTGAAACAAGTCAAGAAATACATATATAAGAAAGCAAAAACGAATTTCAATCCTGAAACAAGTCAAGAAAAACATATATAAGAAAACAAAAATTATAAAGAACTGGTTCTGATATGATCAAGTATTTCCCAAGTAGTGGCACCAAGATAGAGAGGGGGGAAATGACTTCTGTCAAGAGCTTGTTCAAAATAATTATAGAACAAAGTAAAAATATAAATGAGATTTTCATTATCGACACCTAAGATATCAGAATAATAAGAGAAGAGTGCCAGACAGACAAAAAGCAAAGAACGCTCCAAACAATTTATTAAACTTTCTTTTATGCAGGATTTAAAGTGTCAGAAGAATTATAAACTATCACTTTATGGCTGTGAACAAAACATCCCGGTTTAAATACACAGACATATACATATCTAAATGATATGTATAGTGACCAACAAGTCAATGACAACAGTATGGTATATGGTGGGAAAAAAGAATGATCGGTACGGAAATGATATTGACACCAGCATAGGAACAGGGTACAATAATTTCAAAGAATCTCAATCGAGAACTCAATCTATAAGCCCTATATCCCCTTGTTTGGGAGTTTGGCTGGTTTATTTCGATTCCTTCATCAGGCTCTGTCAAAGACCTAAGACAAAAGAGGTCGTGCACAAGGAGAAAACGATGGTTTACTAACTTGTGTTGCTGAGGTTCCAATTTGCAGCTCCATTGGAACTTCCCAATACAACAACAACAACAACTAAGCCTTTTCCCATACTAGACGGGGAATCCATGTTATAAAAATCCGACGAAGCTTTACGCTGGCTGTCGGAAGCCTAACACAACCCTCCTCCTTTATCCGGGCTTGGGACCGGCAATGCAAGGGTAATCCTTACATGGGCGGAGTTCCATTGGAACTTCCCAATAACTTGGAAAAATTTGAGCGAGAATCAGATAAGTGGGCCACTAAACTAAACCCATGCCAACTAACCAAGCTATCAACCACTTCATAAAAACATAACAACTATATATAAAAAATTACATTTTCATAAAATTCATAATGAAAAAACTAAATTGAATCAAATAGATTTTAACATGACATGAAACTCCAACAAGAAACATCATATACCAGTCTCAATCTCATAACATGTCACTTAAACATCAAAACATAACATCTCAAAATAAGACTAGGTGACTGCATGTGTCGGGAGTCGGTGCCGGAAAAATCCCAGTGTTGGATGAGTCGAGCTGATTGCAAAGATGGCTACGATGGTGTTATCGAGAAGGAAGATGACCACAGCATGAAGGAGGACCAGCAACATAATAAAAATTTAGAGATGCTAGGGCTTCGGGCGTTTTGGATCAAGTCAACCCATACGGATATGGGCCAACTTGACCCATTACAAGTTTCAAAAAAGAACATATATGTGAGTAGCCAATTATGGATTTTTGTACCCAAACATACCCAAAATCCAAAAGTTTAAAGTACACACCCATATCAAAGTTTATAGGTACACATACCCATAACTGGTATGTACCAAATGAAGGTACTAAGCTGGGAAAAACATACCATGCATCACAGCCGTACATCTGCAAAGGTGTGATGCAGACAAACAATTATTCGAGCCAATCCAACAATATGATTGATTGCCAATTGAAACTCAAGATTAAAAGCATTTGGATAAGCCATTTCATATTTTTGATGTAACCCGTTGAGGGTTATCTCAAGCCTCGACTCAACCCGAGTGAGCCTATCTCTAGCCGAGTTTTTGAAGTAAAATTACAGCTGATTGGAGGCCTATATGACACTCCAACACCCAAGAAAGAAACCAGTCAAGTTGGAACTGAAGTGGAGGACGAATCTAGGCCAAACCAGATCCAGCTTTGAAATGTGAGTCCGCATGAAATGTGACAGACCCTCCTAGCACCAGTGTTATCCGTATCGCACCGTATCGTACGTATCATATCGTGGAAAGCCACGATACGATACAGTAACCTGTATCGTAAGATACAAGTTATCGTACCGTATCGTACGATACTGGCGATACGCCCCAAAAAAAATTCAAAAAAAAAAATTCAATTCTTTTTTCAAATTTTTTTTATTTTTTTGTGTAGGTTTCTGTCCTCTCTTCACTTTCCTATGCTTGTAATTTGGGTTTATAATTTTATTTATTGAATAAGAATAATTTATAAACAAATAAAAATTGTGAGAAAATCATTTTCCTTTCTGTTGCCAACTTTTAGGTATATTTCTGCTAGTAGTTTCTAATTTCATGAGATCGCAAACAATTAAAAATATTTGGTTGTCTCGGTTCATTGAGTGGGCATTTCACAACTTCACTATTTTAGGGTTCACCTTACATGACTTCCATTGAGTTGAACATGATCAACGTGTGTGAGGCTTAACTCAGTCTAGCAAATATGACAACTACATGTACAAAGATAGCAGTTTGTTAATTTTGATATATTAGATTAGTGAATTATGGAAGATAACGAAGAAAATGCACTCCTAACCGAAGAACTATGTCACACGGGTGCGGGTGCGGGTGCGGGTGCGAGATACGGCAAATTTCAAAAATTTTGGGTGCGACGACACGGCTAGGGTATATAATATTATATATTATATATAATATTCAACCTAAATAAATCAATCATAATACAACTAGTATTTGCTAATTTTGGGTGCACATAGGTATCAATTAGCAAGTTCTCACATAATGATCTGAAACTTACAATCATTTTATGAGCTACAAAATATCGAAGTTATGGATTCAAAGAGTTTCGAGATCTTTAGTAGGATATAACATCTATGTCACATGAGTGCGGGTGTGGGTGCGGGTGCGGGTGCGGGATACGGCAAATTTCAAAAATTTTGGGTGCGGCGACACGGCTAGGGTATATAATATTATATATTATATATAATATTCAACCTAAATAAATCAATCATAATACAACTAGTATTTGCTAATTTTGGGTGCACATAGGTATCAATTAGCAAGTTCTCACATAATGATCTGAAACTTACAATCATTTTATGAGCTACAAAATATTGAAGTTATGGATTCAAAGAGTTTCGAGATCTTTAGTAGGATATAACATATACTAGTATTTGTGCTAGGATCCACTAGTGATGTCATACTCTTCTGTTCTATTGATCAGGTAATGTTCTTGGTCTTTAAATGTGTTTGGTGACAAAGATTATTCTGTGCAAAGGCATACAGTATGGAGTCAAGAATCCAATCACATTGAGTAATAAGAAACCAATTGTTCGCACCCAAAATCATTGAAGCTAATATGATATACAACTACAAGTCTACAATAGCAAGTACACAACTTTATAAGTTTATATTAAAGCAAAACATATAAATGGTAAACAACTACTAATTTCATCATAATACACAAATCAATCTTCATTATCCGGACCCGTTTAACCATGAGTTACAAAAAAAAAATTTGCAATTTTTTTTTTTGCAAAATTTTTTTTTTTTGCCATGCCGCACCCGACACAATGTCGGTGTCGGTGTCGGTGTCGGTGTCGCACTAGTGTCGAGGTCGACACTCCACCCCTTAGAAGTGTCCATGTGACTTAGCCGAAGAAGACATTGCATGAATTAATTTGGATTGCAACAACATCACGAAGGAGATGAAGATTTTCAGTTTAAAGCAGAAGGTGATGAGAAACTTTGAATCTTTATCAAGTAGAAGATGAAGATTATTTAGTTAATAATCCAGATACAAATTTACAATATATAAAATGTAAATGTATTTCATTTTTTGCTTCAAAATATGTAATTTTGGATGCAATTGTTCAATGTTGAATGTTCAATCTGTGCTAAACTTTGCATTATATGAATTTAAAGCAATTATCAGATTTTTTCAGATTTTTTTCGGACTTTTATTAATTTTCTTGATTTTTTAAATAATTTTTGTATTATTTTAATATTAAAGTACGATATGATACGCCCGTATCATGGAGCCCAGCGATACGCGATACAATACGCGTCAGACAACACTGCCTAGCACGTTTAAGGCTAGTCGATCTTACTCTTGATCTCATTTAAATTATATTTATCTAGTGTTTCCTGAAGTTATTTTGAATTTTAGGTTTATTTAATTATGGCAGCTATCTTATTCATTGCGGAGTAGGAAACAAATTGTGAAATGACTAAAATGACCTTAATCTAAAAAAGGGGATGTTACTGGACAAATTTTCTAGTTTTTCATTACGGGTTCCTACTTTGATTTCTCTTCTTTTTCTAGCTATTGATTCTCAAATCTCTCTAGATTTCTCTCCGTTGAACAACCAAAACCACATCAATTCAAGCAAGCAATTTTCTGGCGATCACCTGAGGTTTCTGATTTCTTTCAGCCATTGAAATATGCTATCTTTGGTTTTGAAGCTGCTTTCCACATCCAAAGGGTTTTCTTTTGGTAGTTCAAAACAGATCACAAATCAACACGAAGTTGCTTCATTGTTTCAAACCACATCGAGCTAAAATTTTCTAATTAGATTTATTCCTCCAATTCATCAAAAATCAGAAACTTTTTGTTCTAAGGCTAGGATGCATCGGATTTCTATGACCATTCTAAGGGTTGCTTGATAGTCACAATGATCTAATGTAAAGCTATAAATGATATGTGTATGATGCATGTGCCACACTTCCATGCTATAATCTAGCACTTGATTATGTAACTGCAGTTTCATGTTTTCTCCATATCAGTGGCTAGTTGTATGGAAAGATTACTGAAGGATAGTGATTGGCACTGTCTATAGATTTGCAATATGATAACAGCTGTAACAGTTAAAATAGAGTGAAAAGGAAAGCAAGAAATGAGAAACATGAAATCAAGACTGTGTACGAAGAAAACCAAGTGAGATGACTAAATCAAATAGGTAAAACAAGACTCATAAAGTTTTCTAGTCTATTAATAGAAGTACTTGTACCAAGCAAAAGACTCCTCCAAAAGGTAACAAATATGAAATCAAGTTTGATACCAAACAGGACAAGATATCAAGGTAAATACGTACTCATCATCACTGGATAAATCGATGGATTCCATAGACAGGTTCTTTCTAGCCTGAAAGGATCACAGAAGTGAAAAGGATGAGCTCACACAAAGCTTATCAATTATATATACCCAAATATTTTATGACTAAGCAGCCATGAGAAAATTTAAAAGAGGGAGAGGGAGAGAGAGAGAAAGAGAGACAAGGGACCACAGCTTTCAATCACACAACAAAACACAAAAAGACATGTCAACAATGCCAATAATAACTTTCCATAGCCTGGGACACTCCACCACACTCACAAGCCCACAGACGGAAGTAACCGAAAATTCCTCAGCCCCTCTACCCCAACTAGTGTGCATAGAAATGTATGGACATGCATAAATCATTTAGTACTTACAGCAGTTCGTCCCCAGATTGTTGGTCGCCTTAAAGAGGGTGCAGATCCATATGACTTGCTACTAGTTTTTGTAAGGCATGATGATGAACTTAAGCTAGGTGTATCAAGCTTTGGACTTTCAACAGCAGGAATATCACCGAAAGATTCTTGCAATGCCCTAGCAGACACATCTGATACCTTCTCATTTTCAGGGAGACTATCATGCAGCGCAGCATCAGGGTGCTGTGATACAACATGGCCTTCATCTAGTTTCCGAGTGATACTGCTCATTTTTTGGTCATTCTGGTTATTGAAATCTGAATCAACTCCTTCATAGACCTAAAACTCAAACATATACATGCAAGCTCCATGTCAGAGAAGAAAAGAATGTATGCCACTAAGCTGCAAGTGAGTGAAAGAGAGGGGTTGAGCATCTATCACAACTAAGAAATTGCAACCATTTATAGCCATACCTTCTCTCATCGAAAAGTTACATGCTAATCTTTCGTAGAGAATCACAATTAGCATGAAATGAAAAAGAGTGTATTCACAGAAATTAATTAGTTATCAGAAAAGAACAAGGACAATGAAAGAATTTTTTGCTTCATCAAGAAAAAAAGGAATTTGTTTCTGAAACATAAAGGCAAGTTTATAGCTCAAATAACATACACTTTCCAGAAAAGGTGCCTGAATATATCGAGTTACACGGCCTTAGGATGCATGCTTCATGCGAGAGGATTATCATGATTCCAACTCAAACTGTCAACCAATAGACTCCTTCAAGAACAACGAATAATGACCACAACAACAATAACAAAGCTGGAAGGACAACTGGTAAAAACCTTGTAATTGTATAAATCCTCTTCACTTCCTGCACTGCCTATACTTCCACTGGGATTTCCACTAGGTGCCTCTTCTGGGTCATCCTCTAGGTGAAGGTCATCCTCTGGGTCAACGTCATTCTCTGCATCATGATATCCAATATCAGCAACTTCAAGGATCTCCTCATCCTCTTCATCCTCCATCGAACCCTCAGTATAACTGCCTTCAGAATCAGAATACATATCAGATGAATGAGACCCCGTTTCCAAGCAATCATCCTGCATTAGTAATAAAAAATAGAAGCTCAGAAGAACAGTAACCCACTCAAAATGCTAAAAGTGATGGAAATATGATCCTAACTACAAGGATAACACGAATCTTATGTTTCCAATTGCCTTAGAATTTATTGAAAATAAGAAGCGAACTCGTACCCAACAGCAACAAGATGTATATGAAGAAAAGCTTATATACTCATTTTTTCACCGACTGTCAAAGAGTGTCACCAAAAGAGTGCCTAGATTCAGAAGAAGCAAAACATGGCGCACCTGAATTGTTGAACTCATTTTTTCACTGACTGTCAAAATTCAACTAAAGACACATCTTTAATCATACATGCTGTTCGTGAAAGTCATCAAGCCCTCCACAGACTATAACGGTCAAGTTTAATGAAGAAAAGGTGCATCATGTTTAGCTGCTAGTTACAGTTCTTACTTCAAATATACTATCATACTCCTCCAGCAATGTTGTAACAATCGCATGAGCATGGTTAGCAGCCGCAGCTGCGGCCAACAGTTGAGCAGAGCCATCACCACTAGTACCAAGTACATCATCCAGCTCACATTCGCCTGCTAAAAGAGGCCGAAGAAGCAGAGGTGCCATGCATGCAGCGACAGCTGATGTAGACATTCTATTCAAAGACTTGTGAGATGCAACAATGAGCATCATCTTGAGGAGCCTAACATCAAGACAAATGTATAAAAATGGGGAACAGGATATCTGGCAATAAAAGAGTGCACAAAAAATAGTAACTAGCAATTATGGTAGCAGAAAAAGTTCTTGTGAATAATCCATGCAGTAAAAATGAAAATGATCTATCAACCCAAGAACGTTTTCCCAAAGTAGAATATGTATACCTCTGCAGTAGCAGACGATTAGGCTCTGGAAATGTCTCAAAAATTGCATCATGCATGGCATCAACCCTAGATTCCCGACCACTTCCTATTCAGAATGCAAATGCTCCATAAATATATAAATAAAAGCGCAGATCACATCTTCTGATTAAGAAATTAAAGAGCAAGAAAGGAATCAAACCCCAAAATGATTACAAACAACAAGAAGTTAGTAGAGTCTAAGATGATAGACGATACAACATATCTTTAGCAAAGTCAAACATGAAACACATAACTTCTAGATATTTCCCACCAAAAGCATCACAAGACATGATAAATCTAAACTAACTTCAAGCATGACCAGTCAAAATAACTTGGTACATCAATCAGATATTTTATCAAAGACCTAATCAATATTTATTTATCGGAACATGAAAGGAATTTCTGGAACCAACATGAACCATTCAAAAGAAAAAAAAACATAGGGAGCATGAGGAAAGGAAAAAACGTACTGTAGGCTTCTAGAAGTGCAGTGCAACAAGAAGCAGGAACAGGAGAAGAAGGCAACTCCCTAAGAACATGCTGCAAGAAATGAAAGGAGACAAGGTTATATGAGAAATCAACAAGATAATTAAAAGAATCAATAGGTCACATTTGGGCCAACTTTAACACATGAAAGTACAAAGGTACCTTAATACAATCGCCTACAACATGTGCATCTTCATCAGGAGAAAACTCAGTCTTCCCTGAAAATTAAAAATATATTACATCTCTGGTAAATGTCATACCAAGAAAAACACGTGCAAAAAAGTACAAGCATTGACTTCAGAAATTTCAAATAGTTCCAGAAGTAAAAGACTGAAAAATAACACCTGGAGCTAACATGATGCAATTCCAGAATAGGAAAAGAAAAACAACAAGGATTTGTATAAGAACAGCCAAATCAGTTTCAAGAAAGAAACCTTGTTCATATTCTTGAACACGCCGCTCAACCTCTTCAACATCAGCAGCTAGCCTTAATATCCCTTCTACTTTTATTCCTGGCAAAATTATATCAGTGAGACACACATGCATTCATGCATACAGACACACACATATTTACCATATTGCTCAATGAATCTCAGAGCTTTCTCCAGAAAGGATGGGCTTCCATCTATATCTTCCAACGCAAGTAATATGGGCCTACCAACAACTAAGGACTTGATGGGCTGCCTTTCGTTCCCTGAAACAACATGAAGATACTCTTAGCACAACGTGACACTAAACTGACAAATGCAACATAACTTAAATATTTTCAATTCAAAACACAAGAAACTGGCATTGATGCAACTGTAGACATAGCAATAGCAAGAAACAGGTATAGCATGCAGAGAAAAGTTGTGCTAAATAATGTCACGTCAGTAGCACTGCATTAATAATCAGAACAGAACAGACAGCTCCTTTGTTCTCCAAAACAGGATCAGAATCAAGCGTTATCCATTTATTGTAGAGAAAACTCAGTGGAGCAACTAGCATTGGCAGTAGACAAAAGCATACCTAAAGATGGCAATTTGTTAGAAACATGCCTAAAGAGTTGGTGGCATACAATATTGAACCTAATGCAGAAAATTGCCGAAAGAACACCAAACTTTTTGTATTTTTCATTAAGATCAGTTGTCTTCCACTAAACATTAATCAACAATACCAATGTCAGGTTAGTTCATTAAGTGACATCTTTTCTCTTATAGATACTTTCACATGTTAGGTTAGGTGCATTACTGCAAGAGTTTACTGAAGATTAAAATTGCTATTCGACAAGACATAGACAACAAATCCTCAGCGATAATGATAGACCTTCTTTCATTAGCCATGAAAGGACTCGGGTGTTATTTTCAAAATTTTACAAAAGTAGGTGTTTAGTTGGATAATGCCAGTTCCTTATGTGTGCCATTAATAATTACAAATGTTTAGTGGCTTTTTAATTATTGCCAATTCTTTAGGTGCACTTCTGAAACTTTCTTCTTAATAAAGTTGAAGTATGTAGTTCTATAGTTAACAATGATAAACTTATGTTCCTAAATGGTAAGGTGTGTTAAAATGTAATAGTGGGGCTGGGCCCAGCAGGTCACTTGTGGACTGGGCCTCAAGGGCCAGTCCCCCTCTCAATGGCTACATCAACTAGCCATTGGGGAAAACTCCCAACGGCTAATTGTTGTAGCTATTGGGAGCCGATCTCCCTCTCTCTCTCATGTAAAATCAGTTATCTCTCTCTTGCAAATACCTCTATAAATATAAGAGATGTCTAATGAATAAAATTAGAGTTTTCCATGTTCCTTGGACTTGTTATATATTTGGTTTGGCTTGTATACAAGTGTTTGGTGATTTGGTTGACTTGTTGAAGATCATTCGGGATAGTTTGTGTTTGAATGTGTGGATTACTTTATCAACATATTGGCGACATTTTTACATGGTATCTGAGCCGAAAGAGTTTGATTAAAGCTACATTGGGATTCATGTCAATACTTACAATTTGGAAATCGTTTGAAAGAAGGTACTCTTCATATTTTCTATTATTATTGAGAAGAATCGAAGAGAAAAGTGAGAATTTTCGTTGGTTGTGGGTGCCCAACTCTTATCCAAGTTCGACACGAACCATGAAAAATATTTTATTTCCAAAGACTATTGGGCTTATATTCATGGTATCATCAAAGAATCCAAATGGATAGACGAAGAATGTAATGCTATGATTTTCTCAAATTACAAGAGAAACATGAATAAGAATTGAAAAAATGGAAGTAGAACACCAAATCACTTAGATTATTGGACAAAATGTGGATGAAAAGCTTCGTAGTCGAATTAGTATGTTTGACAATGTTTTTGAAACTTGGGAATATCATAGAAAAAATTATTCTTAAGATGATTTTGTCTTTTAAATAAACTTACAAGAAAAATGATAATGCTCAACCAAGGTTCCATGAGCATTAGGGATTATTATAACGAGTTTTCCGACCTTTATAACCAACTTACGAGCTTTGACAAATTCGAAAAACTCCAATGTATGGATGAGTTTCAAGAGTATCTTATAACCAATATTTTTTCTTGTTTATAAGGGGATCAAGAGATGAGTTTCAAAGCATTATATCATACTTTATTCATAGAAAACCAAAACTCAAAAGCCATAAGATTTTAGCCGATTTAGTTACAGAGGAAACTAGATTTGAAAATATTAGAGACTAAAACGAAGTAGTTCTTGCTATGTGTAGACCCAAAAATTATTTGAGAACCTACAAACTTCCACATGTAAAAGCTAGTGAAGACAATGGGAAAATAAAGAATAATGTAGTGCCTTGGCCCACTAAAAGCATAATTTGTCATTATTGTAAGGAAAATGAGCACATCAAGACTTCATTTCCTCTCTTATTGAGGAGATTCATCATGTGGCTGCTATTGATATAAGGAGGAAGTTTTACTATCGAAGATCAAGGCCTATATTGAAGAAATGCTCAAAGAAAAGGCAGGTATCTCCGAGTCGGCACTATCATATTTTTCAAAGGTCAAGGTATGCCAAGGTTTTTAGATTATGGTGGTTCTTTTCATATGACTAATGAATATAAATTGTTAGACAAATGCACACAAGCTAGAGGACAAGTATTTACGACTGATGGAACTAAACTTGATGTTAAAGAAATTGGAAATTTAGAAAGTAATTTCTTTAAAATACCCCAAGTATGTTTTATACCAAAATTAAACATTAATCTTCTCTCAGTTTCTCTTCTCACCAAATAGATGTATGGATGTATGGTGCAGAACCATGTGTCAAAGAACATGATTGGGCAAGGACATAGAGAAGGTCTTTCCGCCATGGATAATTTGGTTATGTCAAATTTTAGAACTTGTGTAATTATTTGTAATGATTTTGAACTTTGGCACAAAATATTGGGGCACATTCATGTAAACAAAATGAACAATTATTCATAAATCAATCAAAAGAATGATTTCATTTGTAAAGATTGTATTTTTGGCAAAACACACTATGCATCATTTGGCGATAGAACATTTATCACAAATAAGACATTTAAATTACTACACTTCGATATTTGGCAACCCGCTCTCATAACCTCAAAGGAGGAGTGACTTTCTATGCTATTTTTGTAGATGACTTCACTTGACACACTTATATTTCTTGAAATATAAATCAGAAGTTTTAAATATTTCTTGATTTTTCACAATATGATCAAGACCCAATTTGAAACTCATATTAAAATCCTAATAACCGATTCTAGAGGAGAGCATCTATCAAATGTCTTCAAAAATTATTTTGAAAAAAATGGAATTTGGCATCAAAATACCTCACAACAAATGGTTTAGCAAAAGAAAACATACACATTATTGAAACAATTAGAACTTTGTTATTAAATAGTAAATTTCCCCAACATTTGTGGGCCAAAGCCGTCCTAACATTCGTATATTTGATAAATAGAATGTTATCATCCAAACTTGAAAATTGTTCTTCTATACAAAAATTATTTTCTAATAAACCTAGTTACGATGGATTGAAAGTTTTTGGGTGTAAATGCTATATTTATACCGATAAAATGATAAGTTAAGTTCCAAAGTCATTGAGTGTGTGTTTCTTGAGTATGGTATTTATTAAAAGGGGTATAGGTGTTATGATCCAAAAGAAGATAAACTTTATTTGTTTAAAGATGTCAAATTCATTGAAGATGAATGTTATTATGGAAATGAATCTAAAAATACTAAAGAAAATATATTTTGAGATGAAATATCGTAATAAAGGTTAGATGAGAATGAGGAAGTACAAGAAGATAGAATGGTTCAACAAGAGAACATGTGTTAAGACCCTTTAAATATCATTATGTAAGAAGGAGTAAAGAAAATTATAATGCCCTTAGCAAAAAAATCATAAAACCCCTCAAAGATTTGTGTCTTATGAATCATTTCAACCACAGCATAGAAATCACATAGCCATCATATCGAGCATTCTTGAACTCAATCATTATGATCAAGCAAAAAATAACTTAGAATGGAGGAAAGCTCTAGAAAGAAAGTGTACTTAGGGATATTTTTTGAAACCCAAAAAAAAATATTATTGGTTGTAATGGATCTATAAGGTCAAAACTCATAGTGATGGTTCTATTCAAAAGTACAAAGCAACACTTTGGCTAAAGAGTACTCCCAAAAATATGGGGTTGATTATGAAAAAACATTTGTGTCGGTTGCACGTATGATGATTGTTCATATTTTAATTTTATTTGTATAATTAAATAAATAGGATTGTTAAAATTGCTTTTTTGAATGAAAACCTTAGTGAAGAAATCTATATGGCTCCTCCTTTAGGATTCATTGTTCAAAGTAACTATGTTCTTAAACTAAAAAAAAGCTTTATATGGACTCAAACAAGCTCCTAAGACTTGGTTTGATAAATTTGAGTATTTTATGCACAAAATTTTCGCTCTTGTTATAATAACATTGTCTTATTTGTGAGAAAATCTAGTGAAGATATTGTGATTCTACTCCTGTATGTAGATGATATGATCATCACCGAAAGTGATGAAAATAAGATATTACAAATAAAAAGTGAGTTTTATAAAGAATTTAAAATGAAAGATCTTGGATTTATTAGTTATTTTTTGAGAATAGAAATAACTCATAATAACAAAGGTTACTTTATGTCACAAACAAAGTTTGCTATTGATATTGTTAACAGGTCAGGATTGACATATCAGAAGAAAGTAAGCACGCCCAAGGTGATGGGTATCAAGCTGAGGACTATGGATGGGGAAAAGTTAGAGGATCTCACTCCCTACGAACAAATCATAGGAGTCTTGACGTATCTAAATATCACTCGACCAGACATACTACATGAATACATGTGGCAAGCCAATTTCAACAGGCCCTCACCATAGTACACATGAGTGTGGTAATGTGGATTATAAGATACATAAAGGATACACTTGAAAGGGGATTATTCTAACCTCATCATTTTCTTTTAAATGAACTCCTTACACTAATGCTAACTGGGTTGGGAATCTTAATGATAGGCATTCTATCACTAGATTTTGTGTGTTTTAAAGTGATTCTCTAATTTCTTTGAGGTACAAAAAGCAGCAAAAGGTGTCTTTATCATCTACAAAAGCATAATATAGGGTCATAGCCACCACAAGTGTTGAGATATCTTGGATCACTGAAATCCTAGCAATCATGGAGGTTACCTTGGAGGACTCCACATAATTGCTTTATGATAATAAAAGCATTATGTACATTGCTTCAAATAATACTTTTCAAGAAAAAATTAAATATATTGAGATGGCTATCACTGTGTTAGAGATTAATGCTTGAAGAAAAGATTGATTATGTGTTATATTCTTTCAGAGTTATAGTTAGAAGATTTTTTCACTAAAATCCTTGTTAGCCCCTATATTTATGTTTCTAATAGAAACTTTTGGTATATACACTGCAAGTTTGAGGACGGGTGTTAAAAATGTAATAGTGGGGTTGGGCCAATAGGGCCCAACTGGTCACTTGGGGACTAGGCCTCAAGGGCTAGTTCCCCTCCCAATGGCTATAACAACTAGCCATTGGGGACACTCCCAACAGCTAGTTGTTGTAGTTGTTGGGAGCAAATCTCCCTCTCTCTCATATAAAATCGGTTCTCCTTCTCTCTCTCTTGCAAATATCTCTATAAATATAAGAGATGTCTAATGAATAAAATTAGAGTTTTTCATGCTCTCATGACTTGTTTGATATTTGATTTGGCTTGTATATCAAGTGTTTGGTGATTCGTTTGGCGATTTGGCTTGTTGAAGATCCTTCAGGATAGTTTGTGTTTGAGTTTATGGATTACTTTGGCAAGATGTTGGCAACATTTTTACAAGGTGAAGGTCTTGCATCAAGAATATGAGGTATAAACAACATACATGTCAATTCACATACAAGACCATGTTGATGTTAAATACCAAATAATAATACAATATAAGCAGAGTGATCAGCTAAACTATGTGCAATCAATCTCATCAGAACAAACCTGTACATTGTTCAAATGATCCCTCAATTGTATCAGATGCATCATTTTGAAAGATCCCAGTCTGACCCATCACAAGATTCGCACTAGGTGCTTGAGCCAAAGCATTTTCAAGTGCAGCTTTCCATTCATACAAATCGTCTGAAGTCTCTGCCTGCATACCAGGGAAAGGGTAAGGAAGAAAGACTCCAGCATAATGAAACAGAGTGATAGGGTATACCTTCAGCGTAAATCCCCTTCCACCACCTCCATTGGGAAACAAAATCGTTAAGAGCTTCTTATCAGCCCTCACAACAACACTGCACAATTGCAATTTCAAGTAAATACCTGTTCACTTCCACACACATAGATATTCCCAATTATTTATGAACTACAAAATGCTTACCTTCCAGAATTATTAAGGTCGATTCCACCCAGAGTAAGATTTACTTCACCACTCTTCTGAGGGAGTGCGCTCTGTAATACATATCTAGTTAGAGATAGATAAAATGATTGATTATGATGCCATTTCATGTGCAGAACTTATTAACACGAGACAAACACATGTATCATGCATGGTAACAAGTATCCTTGAATATAAACAATCCTTACAGGGTCACTTCGAAAGAAGACTAGTGATGTACGTGTCAAGATGAACCACCGTTTCTTCCAAGAAGTCCATCCTAACCCTGTTAATGTATATACAAATCAATAAGCAATCAAAAGAAGCATCAGTATCAAAATATGCATGACCCAGCTTGAATGAAAAGGCAATGTGCTCACGCATCACTGGTGTTCAAAATCTTAGTAAGTTTTACTAGTATGTGACATTATGGTTATCATGGAACATGCTTAGCAGCAGCACCACAGAATAAATTTCGAAGAGAAGAACTACTAAAAGATAATATTCCCCGAAGTAGGATAGACAGAAATAATGCTAAAAGATAATCCATTCAAGGCCTGATTAGCTATTAAGCGCCAAACTGCAGTTTTTGAACTTATCATGTTGTCATCTTTTATCCACATTATAACAAATAATGAAACAATCATCATCAGTTTAGATCCTTGCTAGTTGCATAAAAGAAAAACAACAAAAAGAACAACATAGCAGACCATCAACCTTAAACTGTATGTATCATAAAGTGGCTGGTCTTAACAGTCAACATCCTAGTCAGTGTAGTCACTGTTGGGATGCACACAAGGCAATTTCGCATGAAACTCCACAAGCTACAAAGCTTTCTGAGGGTATGAGAAGTCATCAAAGGTGATAATTAACGATTCTAGCATTATAGGTGAAAAAGAAACTCACATATGATCATACCCGTTAAAAGAATGAGAACGTGTATAGACATTCCGCAAGGTAATACTAGTGACTGACGAGCATGGAAAGCCTACTGCAACTGACTACCATCTAGAACATGGTCAAGCAATAAAACTGGTACTACCTTTGGAGGATATGAAAAGAGGCCCGCTCTTGAAGACCTGCAAAATGAACAAGGTGAGTTGTAATTTCACTATACATGAAGAAATGTGCAGCAGCTGCAGCTTAGTCCTTCCAAACGTGAATTGAACAAAAGACGTCTTCCAAAAAGCTACAATTACCGACAGGAAAGGCATCATCCAAAAAGCCACAAGTTACCAAGACGAACAGTAAAACTTTAGATTCGGAGATAAATAATTGCGAAAAGAGAAGCACTCTTTGGACGAATCATCAACTGGTAACCCACGTTTGAAAATTAACTATTCAATCGGACAAAAGGTTCATAAAGAAATGAGGTACATAAATGAAATGGAAGCATTTTGCATCAAACGAGAAACATGGAACGTCCTAGATGACAAGAAGGAGTCAAGATTTTGCTCCAATGGGAATTATTAGAGTCGCCATGAATATGGTTGTAAACAAACAGAATCAGTCAGAGAATCCCTAATCTCCTGATGCAATGCAAAATAAGCGGCGACGAAAAATGGTGAGGCGAAACCCGCGAAAGAAAAGACTGGCCACAATAACGAAGGAAAGTAGAACGCAGATTCACGTACGGTGTTAGAAGCCCGTGGCAGCGGTCTATCAAGCGGCACCACTTGCGCCGGCAACGGACAGCTCTCTCCCTGCTATCCACAATAACACATTGCGTCGTGAATCCCAGGTCGTGAATATCTTACGGCAAACTATCCAAATATAATCCTCGAGGCAATCCAGAAACGAGCTCAAAGCGTAGATAGAAGAAGAAAGAGAGGGGAAAAAACGTAAAAATTTTCCATACTACCTGAGAAGCGTCGGCATTGCGCGAAACCATCTCCGTAATCAATCACAAAAATCAACGAAATTCTGCATTAGCACCAAAATCCATTTCAAAATCAACAAAGCCATCTGAGACAAACTCAGCTCATGAAGACGCAAATTTAAACATCGAACAGAAATAGATTAAGATCTCGAACAAGTCTCTTTCGCAACCAAGATTCACGTACAACAATCAAATGACGAAAAAGGAGACGTTAGGAGCCCCATGCTCGATGCATAGATGAGAATGTGCGTTCAGGAGCATCCAATCCCGAGGGAGACAAACAGAGCTGCAGAGAGAGAGGGAGGGAGAGACAGACAGAGAGGAGAGTAACTTCGTTCAATTCCGAAACAGAAGGGCGAAGGTCAAGCATAGCGACTCTTTTATTAGAAGCCTCCCTCTCCCTCTCCGGGAATCTGATTCCCCACTCTTTCGAGGGAGAAAACTTTTCCTAAGAAAATTCACTTCTGGATGGAGGTGAAAATGAGAAAACGACTCTTACTCCATTATCACACTACCATATCATATACAGCATAATCTTATTGTTCAACTCAGGGGTGTTCATAGAACCGCCAGAATGGAACTGAACCACCAGTCGTTCGATTCTGTTTTAGATGTCCGGCGGTTTGGTTTGATTTGATTCTAGTTGCAAAATTTTATAGAGTATTGGAATCAAACCAAACCGTTATATATATTGATATATGTATATACGGTTGTAAAACCTATATATAAAATCTTGATAAGTTTATAAGTTTATGTTTATTAGTTTTATAACCTTATATACGAATTTATATTTATATGGATTTAAATCTTGACATGTAAAATATGGACCGAAGATCCAAATAACCTCATGGCATAATACATTATATTTAGCAAAATCTTTAAATCAGTAGAACTGTGGCTCTGAACCGAACCAAACCAGAACCGGCAGTTTGGTTTTGGCCACAGCACAGTCCAGTTTGGTTCTCTAAAAGTTGAGAACCAAAACTACTGGTTTGATTAGAGGTTGAGACTAGAACTGAACCAAACCAAACCTTCAACACCCTTATAACAATTGACAGATATTAGAGAAATTACATTTGAACTTAAACGCCGAGATTAAAATCAACAACAAGCCTTTTATTCACCTTTGACCGGGGCCACTAACATGATTCCTAATTGTCATCAAGCTCTATTTTACATATATTAGCATTTAACTCAAAAAAATAGAATCACATTTTATAGTGCTTTAAGTCTCATCTATCATCCAAATCGTAAATTAGATTATGTCAAAACAACAGAGCATAATGATGATTAAGAACTTATGCATTCACAAGTAAGGGTATCCATGATAAGGTTTGAAACAAAACAAAATAATTGATTCTTAATTTTTGGAGATCCAAACACAATCATTGGTTTAGGCATCGGCCTTCCTTTGAAACGTAAGAAAAGAAATGTATTCAACAATACGAAGGGTCGTATATATGAAGTATTTCGGTCTTTATAATGTAAATAAAATAAGAAATAATGTCATGAAGGGTCTTTTGTGGCTTATCTCATTAAGTTGTTTCTTCTTAATGGGTATTTAGGATAATAATAACACTTCAAATTTTATATAGTTTCATCGAGAAAATTAAATTCGTGTTTGTTTAAGATAAAGGTTTATTTAGCAGCATGATCCCTCTGGAACCATGAAGGCAAATTATATATATAGGTCGTGTACTGTTCAGGGCAAGTATCAAGTTAGGTACAGGTTGGACACCTTATTCCCGTACCCGAACCCGATCGTGTTGGGTATTCCTTGCCCGATTTGGATCAAGTTGGATTGGAGTTGCACGGGTTGGATCAAATTTACCATCTCTGCATTGAGTGTTATACAAAATTAGTAGACGTATGAACTAGACAAGACATACTTTTGCACCCACTTTATAACCATACAAGCGAAGGGGAAGATTGTGGGCACAAGTAAGCCAAGCTGCTTACTAGCTACTGGAGCTAGACTCATGAAAAACTTTGAGCTCACTTCGATCTTTTAGATCTGGGTTGACCCACATTAAACTCAGTTTAGAACTTTTAAAGTTTGGGCTAATTCACCAGCTCAATTGAGCACAATCAATCCAAACTCGGTGAGCTTTATTACGAACTGAGCTTCCTGCGAGATGCTGGTTTGGTTTTGCAACCCTACTTATAACTATAAAATACAGGATATATATTTATACTACTAGTAATAAGAATAATAAGTATAAATAAGGAAAACCATTTTTTTGTTCACTCCTAACATGCTCACTCACGTTCATTTAGGAGCGTAATTTAAAAATTTTAAAAATATAAAAGACAATATTATTATACTTATACCATCCAAAATATAATAAATAAAATAATATGATCCAATCACTCATAATAATAATAATAATAATAATAATAATAATAATAATAATAATAACACTACTATTATCATCATTATTATTACCATGACAGTGACATGTGGAGAGAGCGCAGCAGGAAGACCCCAACAATATTAATGACGGTGAGGCCACAGCACCAGAGGGTGTTGGGATCGCAGTGAACAATTGACTGACGACGAACGGGACAACCTTGGCCTGAAAATTTAACGCACTCAGCAACTTGCCTCGTGTCGTGTCACTGTATGACATACAGAAGCCGAATTGAGTCTTACCTACACTGAGTGGGGGTTGGCTAATTGTTTTTTTGCCATTAATGCTGGATTTAATTTTTTTTTTAGAGAGGTGTAAGATGCATTGTTATTTTTGATACAATGGAGAGGCCGAAGCCAGATGCACAACATGGGTATTGAACCCCTGACCCCTAGCAAGGCGAGCAATTGCTCATTGTAAGCTTAACCAAATAGTTTTCTGCACATCAATACCATGAAAACATTGTTCATTTATTATTGCCTTATAATAGTTACTTAATTTAAATGATAACTTTCGATAATGTGATTTGTTGTATTGTATTTGGGAGACTTTTTTTTTTACAAGAGAAGACCTAAGCCTAACACCCACACTCACACATACACCCTCTGGGAATTGAACTCTCCCATCAGCAGCAACGGCGCTAGAGCATCCTGCCGTTGAGCTAACACTCTCGGTGTGGTGACAGAGTCTTTTATACACACATGTAAAAAATAAGATGGTATAGACGGTGCTGTGCCTATAGCAATAATGCATATTGTATTATGTTTTTCTTTTTATAATGAGGAGGCCAAAACCATATGCACACACAGGGTGTTGAACTCATGGCCCTTAACGTGTGAGTCGACCTCCCAACCAGGTGAGCCATTGTTTCTTAGTCACTGCTCTTTTCTATATAATAGTATACATACATGTATAGAGAGAGAGAGCAATATGATAAAGTTTTTTTTATAAGCTTTTTAATGAGAATATAAATACTAATGTAACTTGAGAGAGCTAATCAACTTAGGAGCATATATAAATCATGATTTCTATCAATGTATTAAAAAGAATAAAGTAAAATAAACTCTTAAGCTCATGAAATCTATTAAATTTGTAGGACTCAATGATATTCATATTAAAGAATGAAAAGTTTTAGAGAAGTTAAGCATAAGTTCACTTATAAGCTTATTTAATATTATTCAAATGGATAAAAAGATATCTAAATGATGGAGAAGGAATACAAACAATATTCATTTATAAGAGCAAAGGAAATATTCAAAATGGTACGAATTACAAGATATAAGTTGATGAGTCATATAATAAAACTATGAGAAAAACTATTAAAAGCTTGAGACAAATATTTAGCATAATAGGAAACTAATTTAAGTTCATATCCTAGAGATCTATGGTTGAGGCTATTTATTTGTTGAGACGTTTAAGAAAACACTTTAGAGCTAAGAATAAAAACTTATACATGATATCTATTGGTTTAAAGAATATATCTATTGGTTTAAAGAATGGATAGAATACCAAGAGATGCTCTCTAGAAAGTTCTACAGAATAAATGTATCCCTTTGTTATACATTAGGCTTATAAAGAATGAAAAATGGTGTAAAAACATGTATTAATATTCATGAAGGGAGACTTTTTTGAAGTCAATATTAAATTATATCAAGGGTTAGTACTAAGTAGACACCTAACTATTTTGGTTGTAGACTGGTTAATGAAACATATTTAAGACGAAGTACTTTGTATATGCTACATGCATATAATATTATGTCAGTGGATGAGTTAAATAAAGGAGTTGATAAGAAACTTGAGTTATGTAGATAAACATTGAAAACAAAGGGTTTTAGAATCACCAAAATAAAGGTAAGGGTGTAAGTTTAGTAATATCATGGGTATGGATGATACACAAATTTAAAGTGGTAGATAATGTATCATTATGTAAGAGGACACTTTTAAGTAGTTAAGAGTCAAATTTTAGAAGCATTGAAAAACTGATGGAGATAATTACATGGTGTAACACATGTTGACTAAAATGAAGATGGGTCTTCCATGTTTTGTGTAATAAGAAGATACCAATAAAGTTGAAAGATAAATATTATAAGGTAATAGTAAGATTTCATAATGAATTTATTAGAGAAAAAGTTTGGTATCAATTATAAAAGATAAGATGAGAGAGACACGTTTAAGATAGTTTGAATATGTAAAGAGGCAACCAAGGACCTCCGATAAAAAAGTATGAGAAACCAGCAATATTCTAAAAGAGAAAAAAACTATGTATTCGAGAGAAGCTATTAAATATGATATAACTTTTATACATAATAACTACTAATATGGTACGAAATAGTACATTATAGAATCAGGGAATTAGATGACCATACTTAGTGTGAGAAAGGGCTTGGTTGTTATATATATATAGAGAGAAATTAGTATATGCTCAATTACTCATATGTTGATGTTGAAGATCGATGGTTGAAATTTAAAATTCAAAATAAAAAAGTGTGCAAGTGTTTCTTTATGTACATTTATTACACCTGTTATTTTTTATTTTTTGACTCGAGGATCTCAACCACCTATCAGTTTGATCCAACGATTGAAATCCTTAAATATTTGTAAGCACTTATGAGTGTGCCCATGGACCAACCCCTCTCTCTCTCTCTCTCTCTCTCTCTCTCTCTCTCATATATATATATATATATATATATATATATATATATATATATATACTTCAAATAAGAATTCTCTTAGATACCCCATTTGATAGGAACTTTTCACCCGAGCCACAACCCTTTTTTCTTCATCCCTTCCTTTCTATCCTTCTCCATCGTTCCCGGCTCATCAAAGCTGCACTCAAACATAAATACCTGACATCAACTTTGTGCCCCGTTGCACCTTGTAACCTAATGGGGATGCTTATCGGTTTAGGTCTTTCCTCGTGTGGGCAACAAGACAAGTATGAGGGGCCTCATAACCCAACTCCAGTGGCAATGAAAATTCTTTAAGATTTTTT
Source organism: Brasenia schreberi (assembly GCA_036023115.1). Classification (NCBI taxonomy): domain Eukaryota; kingdom Viridiplantae; phylum Streptophyta; class Magnoliopsida; order Nymphaeales; family Cabombaceae; genus Brasenia; species Brasenia schreberi. Next base: position 5,105,443 of record JAYKKT010000059.1, on the reverse strand, counting down.
TTAAAAATAAAACCAAGTCATTTGATTGAAAAAATTCAACTTACGATGATGGACAATTCAACTCTCTCTCTCATACATACACATATATTTATCTACATACATAAATACACATATATGCATACCTGTATATGTGTGTGTATATATATATATATATTTATATATTTATATTTATATGCATTATATATTTCAGGTTGGGTACGAGTTCGGTACTTCTTACCCCATCCACTCGATACCCAGTCAAAGGTGTTCTGGCTTTCCCATTAACTGAACCCAAACCCAATAACCCTAGATAACATTTCCACGAAATGCAAGTACTTATCACTTGCTCCATTACAGTACAGCCGTCGATTATACTCTTGTAAGAAAACTACTTAGATCATATGCATTAAGGCTCCGTAGACAAACCAACTAGATCATATGCATTAATTTATACTCTTGTACAGTCAGGGACGACTCGCATACTGTAAGTTCATTGAACCAGGTAAAGCTTACTTAATCTTTGGAACATACAAACAACAACAACAACTAAGCCTTTTTCTATACTAGACGGGGCCTTTTTCCATACTAGACGGGGCTGGCTACATGAATTCTTTGTTTCCACATAGCCCTATCATGTGTCATGTTAGCAGTTAACTCACAATAAGCATGTTATCAAATAATAATAAACTAAACTATCATAGTCTGGAATGCTTACATAGAAAAGGCCTGTTTTTTATTTTGGATATATTATATGTATGTCAAAATTATAAAGCAACGGTAACACCAAGAATGCTATGATGTCTAGCTTTGAGCAGTCATTTCATTAGATGCCAGTGGCAGAAACGAAGATGTCGATTGAATATATGATCATGAAAGAAAAAGCAAGAGTTAATGAGCCTCTCAAAGAAAAAGTTGGCGAGAAACCAAATTAAGGCGGTTGCACATTTGAAGAGGCTGCTATGGAGCTCCGGTGAGGTGCGAAACTGAACGATGGACACTTCAGAAAAGCAGGGAAAAATCCATTTCTTGCTTGTTGGGAGTTCAATGCAAATATGGCACAAGATCAAGAACAATGAAAATTAAGAATCTATGTAGCGCACTCTACTTGGTTATGGAGAAGGCTGGTTTTGGATATATAGCTGGTCGCTGGGACTGTAAAACTTTTTGTTGTTGTGTGTGCCTCTGTATTCACAATCATACACGTATCTGTAACATAAGCTGAAAGTTCAGCTGTACTTCTCATTCACGTGGCTTGTCACACACAAAAACAAAACTGGATGATAAATTAACTTGTGCCTTTAACCTAACTCTCTCTCTCTCTCTCTCTCTCTCTCTCTCTCTCTGAATCTATCAAAACCCTGCACTCCTGAAGGCAGCTTCTGTGGCGTTCTGGACATCTTGCCGTGCCATATCGAAGCTATTATAAACATCTTCATGGTTCTTGGGATTCGATATGTTGCGCCATGATTGCTCGTCATTAATGTATATCGCTTGTGGAGTTTGCGGACGTTTTAACCTCAATTCACCCAATCAAACTAGGAGGGTGATTGATTCTTTTTTTTTCCTGTATATAGAACTTGATTCTCCTACAAGAAATTTGTAGAATTTCATCAGCGAACAGTTTGCTTTCTGCAATTATGATTGCCTTTTCAAGTGTAATGACTGCTATTGCTCCTTGTATATAATTGATTTGGCTTCAAGCAACAGCCAGTTATGGTGAATGCGGTTGATCTCTTTATATGCTTGCCTTCAATTCCAAGAAATTTTGGGCATACTTCCATGTCATTATCAATGTGTCATACGTACATCAATTCTCATCTTTATGCTTTATAGGACGTGGGTATAAGATCTTTAAGTACGATCCATTGTGTCAAGCATGAGTTAAAACATTTTCCTTTCTTGGGAAGACAAGGTGGTGTAGGCAGACCCCTAGCAGTTTGTTGCTGAAAAAAGCTCTTTGTGGCAAGCTATATTTCCTATCCAAAGATGGTTCTATCTTTTTTAAGACATTATGTGGAAGAAATGATAAAACATGATCATACTTTTTTTTCTTTAATAGTGACACAAGATAAAGCACAACGGCGACGAAGAATGCCTTTGGTTTTGGCATCGAGTCTTCATTGTGAATCTGATGGCGTGGGGTAACGGCTCTTGCTCGATCTCCATCAAGAGAACCTACATGACAGAAAGACCTGTCCATCGTCACAGAGATGGTCTTTCCTTCATCATAATCGGTAATTCAAACTCGCCAAATAGCCCGATTCAAGATCAAGGTCGGTGCACATGCTTGCTTGACTCGAACAATCAACTCACTCCGTGAGCAAGCCTATATTGTCTCGCATAAATCCCTTCAATCTTAGGTCCCTGGCTACAAAAACCACATGCCACGGAGTGAGTTGATTGTTCACCCAGTTCCATATGCATACTGCTGACATCCAGCCAGTTTCATAAAAACCATCTTATTTTTGTTCCTTAAAGAAGAAACTGCAATCGGTTTTGCTCAAAATAAATTGGGAGAAAATTTAAGGAGAGCTAACAAGTCATGAACACGTTTCCTTTCATTCAAAAGGATGATCATATTATTAAAACAAAAGATTTATTTAAGAAAAATAAAAGACGGGACAAATACCTCTTACAATTAGTGTACACTGTCAACAGCACAATGCACCTCTTGATGCCTTTCACCAGGATTACTAAAGTCTGAAGTCATAAATAAGACATTGTTTTGTCAACCTTGACAGATGAGATCCTCCCACATAACGAGCAAGCAGAATGCCTTTATAAAACTTACGCAAATATATCATCAACATTACATTCTCCAAGGAAAACCTTGATGCTTCGTGGTGAGCCACAGCTACCTTCTGCTATAATGGCTCTGTCATTGGCAGCCATATGTGCAATGATCTTGTATATCATTTCAATCTGCATAAGACCCAGGCAGGGAAAAGAATAATGAAAATAACATAAAGAAAAAGAGGTTGTAGAGAAGGTATGATAGTACAAAACATACTTCTTCTGGTGCATGGCAACGATCTGCAATTTCGTCCAACGTCAATGGCTCAATGGGTTCTTTGCAGCTATGGAACAGAATGAGGCAATTGATCATTTAACCAGAAGAAAACCATTTAGAAACTTGATGAGCTCATTGAAGCCCCAAAATGCTCATGCCAAAAGAAAAGGAACGAAAGAGAAAGTGAAAAGAAAATACAGATGCATGAATGTGGAAAGCCTGTATTCTCATGTTATTCACAGATGAGTGCAATTATCACTTCCAGGAAATAAAAAAGTATTCTCAAAGCATTAACTTGCTTTTACTGTTTCAGAAAGAGAGATTATTCTGTCTCTAAACAATATCGCTCGACCCTCTTAGGATCCCTGATGACGAAACAGTACAATTTGTTTACAGGATCAACTTTCTTGATGATCATAACAAAAGGTGACCATTTTCTCATGTAAGAAAATTAGAAAGCTTTTTCAGAAAATCATCCTTTCAAGAGATAAGTCTTAACATTTCCTTTTTGGTCCCTCTTTTACCCTCTCTAGTTTGAGCGGACTTGCATGTATCTGATGATATTTCCATTTCCTAGTAACATCATCACATGGTCATGTGCTATATCATTATGAAGTTGCGAAGAGTTAAGGACATGATAAGAAATGGTCAGTTTATCACCTAAAAACATATCCACATGATTTTCATTTAGAACTTAACTGAATTCCTCTTTTTCGGATAAAAACTAAAGTTCAAATCATTGAGAAGATGTGAAAAAGGCCATGAATAAGACCAAAAAGCAGTGCTATCCGTATCGCATTGTATCGTAAGATACGGTGCGATATGTATTGTATCGTGAGACTCCATGATATGATACATGATACTATATCATATAAGATACAGTATTGTGTTGTATCATGTGATACAACCATGTGTTTCTGCGAGATTTATGGTCTGTGTCTTCCAGCATCTCTAAGATAACTTCCGCCCACCGTGAGGGATTTCCAACAGTTTTCAAAGGTCTCTTACGCCACATCACTCCGGTAGTGACAACACCAACAATCCAATGGTTATGGTACAAAGTTTTTCACTTTTTGTCTTTGTATTTGGTATCTTCTTGTGTTATTTGTTCTTTCTTTTTTGAATGACAACATATGAACTTATGAAGTGTGTGAATATCCTTTCATTGTATTTGTGAAGTGGGATACACTCTACTTAATGTTTTGGTGGTTTATGAAGTGAAGATTGGGGGATTTATGAAGTGCTTTTATTTTGAGGTTTATTAAGATTGAAGTGTTAAATTAAGATGACATGAAGGGATATTAGAGAATCTCAATCTCGGTATGATAATTTGGCATGGTAGTGGGGTCCTGCAGTTGAGGAAAACAAATTGAAAATCTTTTTTTTTTTGAAAATGTGATTAGTGGTGAAATTTCTCGTTTGAAACATCACCTAGTAGCGACTAGGAAAAAGGTTGCTCCTTACACGGGCAAAGTTAGAAAAGTGCCAGAAGCTATTAGAGGGTAATATGTACTAGGAGATCCTTGAAATGGTCATAAAGCAGCCTCTTTCTGCCACCTTAATTAGTACTAGGTGATTAGTGGTGGAGATCCTTGATTAGTGGTAGCGACTAGTACCTATTGTCCTCTAATGACTTCTAACACTTTCCTAACTTTGTGATGTTTCAAAGGATCGTGTGCACAATTTAAAGGATTGGTGCCAGAAAGCAACTAGAATTCTACACGATTACATTTGCATGATATCGAGAGGACTCAAACATGTTACCTGGCCTCATTCAGAACTGCAAGGATCCTTTTTTGAAGAGCTAATACTTCTCCTGCTGCCTTCTTCCCAGCCTCCACACCTGAATGTACAATGAAAGAGATCAGAAAACCAGTGATTGAAGATGACATATAACTCCTAGTGGCTGTAACATGGTGGTTGCTGACTTTGTAGATGATGAAAAAATAGTGTGGATGCAGAAAAGTACCAGGCTGATGGTACGCATTGATGTTGACTAGGGATGCATATATCCCAACAGCACGCTCATAAAGCGCTACTAGTGCCCCAACAGATCTAGGAGTTACTTCCTGAACTGTAACTGTTATGGACTCACGGTTGTTTGCATAAAGTGCTGAACGTGTTCCCTGACATTTCACATTTTCAGAGTAAGTATTCTGACCAGGCAAAAGTTAATGAAAGAAATGATATAGAAGAAATAAAGAAAGATCCATTGCTAGATCAGACTTTGTGGATCCAGAACCCTAGAATTAGGGAAAGGCATCAAGTTATTCCAAGCTTTCAGATCATTAATAGTCCTATACCAATGGGGATATTCAACCAGTGTGATACGAGATATTGGTGTTGAACAGGAACATTGAAACCACACTTAAAGAACCTGGCAGTTAGCATCCACTCAGTATAAATATAAATACCTGCAACATGCCAAACAAGTAGTCCCCACATGTCACACCAGGCTCAAGCTCCCAGTCATGACCAGGGGGTCTGTCACGGAGAACTTCAATGAAAGTAACAAAAAAATTGTGGACACCCTCTCTCAACTGTTGAATGTAGCTGTTAAAAACAAAAAGAGAGTGCAGCCAAGTGAAAAACTATCAGTTATTATAACTCAAGAAGCAAAAGCCTCAAAGTACAAAACAGAACAAGAACCCACGCATGTTGATCGGTGCTTCCTTTGTTTCCATACACGGTAAGACCTTGATTGACCTGTTAAGCACATAACATTCTTAGACCATCGATATGGGAGAGGTCAATGTATAGAAACATAATAGATACATCAGTTCATTATTGTTACGTTTATAACGTCCCATGATTATACAACAGAGCTTCAAGCAGTGGACATGGATTAGATTGTTGAAGTTGCAGCTGGAAATGAGACACATGACCTAATGGTCTGATTCATATATCATCAAGCTTATCAAATTACACATGTAACTCTAAAAGTTCAACGAAATGGTTCCCCAGCCCAGTTTTTTTCTTCTTTTTCAGGTATTCATAATCGGCTATCTGATGATAGCTGAAGTTTGACACCTCTTCTCCTAGCAATATATATATAGATAGAGAGAGAGAGAGAGAGCAATTAGGACAAGATAGACGTAGTTTTGGAGGTTGCATCTACGCACAAACACAACTGAACAGGTTGTTCATAGACACACCAGATTGCCATCTAGGTCAAGCTCCTTTCCAAGGGATTCCATGACAAGTTGCTGCAGATATCTACTGAAAAGCAGAAGGCTATCCTTGTATGGAAGTACAACCATGTCCTGTAGAAAACCAAACAGCAGAAACATAAACGATAAAGAAGACAAACAGAGGAAGATATTGATGAAAGTTAAAGAAAAGAAAGAAGTTTGAAAAACAGACCTTGGATCCAACACCATCGGAAGCCCAATACCAGCATAAAGCTAGCAAGGCAGCAGGATTATTCTTAACCTGCAAAAACATATCAACGATGAACTCAAAGGAAATATTACAGATCATGCACAGGAATATCCTCTCCAACAGCGAAAATTGATATTTTCGTTATAGAGAAAGAAACAAGAAGACCAACGAAAAGACATCATATTATCATAGAGTCATTGAAAGAGAAAAGCAATATTATCAAATACATAATCACAGATACTTACAACAGTACTCCGAGTTGCCTCATCCATCATTGATGCACCAACAAGCATTTCCCTGATGTCAATTCCCTGAATATATAATAGACTGCAAGTAAACGAAGTGCCCATAAAGGATTAGATAGGTTAGATTATCAGAGAGACATGCCTGCAAAGCAGCAGGAAGTAAACCGACCGCGGACATTTCTGAGGTCCTTCCTCCAACCCAATCAAACATAGGAAATCTTGCCAACCAACCTTCTATGTCTGCTGTCTTGTCTAACAGAGATTTTTCTTGTGTAATAGCAACCCCCTAAAGAAGAAAATCACAATAAATATTAGCTACAAAGATAAAACAGGTTGGGAACGGGAAACAGGATGACATTTAGCATTTGGATATCATCAAACTTGAAAACAAAAATAGTATCCACTATTTTGAACTTTCAACGTAACCATGGTTAAAGTTTTGGCCTCAATAGTCAAGCCTATCAATCACAACTAAATCTTAAATTACCTTTTTTTATTGCAACATTAAAGTCATGAATAAAGGACATCTTAAATGGAGAAGCTACTTCTAGAACTGGCTTACTGAGTATTTGTACTTGTAAGTTTGTAACAATTGCGCATAATGACATGAAACTTTTCAGCCAGCATATGTCTTGGTCCAGTCATACATGCATGTAAGCACCACTCGCATCACTTACTAATGCTAATAAAAGATTTTACAGAACTTCTTAATGATCATTGCAAGAGACGACTTAGTTTACAAGGCACACTTTTCAAGGAGAAAGAAAACAAGTCATCTCCTAATCATTCATACCCAGTCTCACATAAAACTTAGACTAATGAACTCTTTTCTTCAAACATTTCCATCTAATTTCTCATTAGCCTATGTTTAGATATTCATGCATTCAAACATCAGACCAGCATATAGTTCTTTTTGTATATTATAATAAATGAAAAGTACTTTGTAGGAATGCATTCTACACCAGTTCACTTAGTAGGTGGACAGACTCACCAGATGCTATACAATAAACTTCAATAATGAGCACAAGTTTCCCCCTCAGCTGCTACCACCTTCAGGTTATTCTGCTGTTAGATGATACTAAAGGCATGTTTGCTTCACCATGTTATGCCTGAATTTTTCACAAGAGGCTGCCACTTTCACAGCTTCCACTTCCACAAGTAAAAGCAAACCAAAAAATTAAAAATTATATGAGCTGTGGTTCTTTGGCTCTATCAGAGAGAATTGAACCCTCACAACCTGTAATTTCATATCAGAGGAGAGGAGCTATGATATGAAATCACACCATCAGAAATTGCAGGTTGATGGGACATCACACTTCTGACCAAAACAACCATGTCCTAACTTAGTGTCATGTTCTTCTTTAAATAGACAGGGAAGAACTTTACTGGTAACTTTTTCTTGTACATTATCTTAACAAAATGGCATACTAATAGTTGTGAAAGGAAAGAGGCTCAGCAAAACTAACAAGTTAGTGCCAGAAACAAGTGAACCATATCTGTCAGCAACTATTTCTTGCCAGACGGCAGAAAATGTAACAATGTACGTTGCAAATGGAACATCACCACATCACTCTCCATTAATTTGAACCATAAACAGCAAATTTTATACATCTCATTTCGGACAACTCACAAGCACCATGCCTCAGGTTATTAAAAACTATAATAAATTAATCAAGAAAAAGAAATATGAAAACTAAAACCTGTTTCGCAAAATCAAGCCCGGCTTCCCGGAAAGCCTTCTGTACTTCCAGCAAACCATTACGAGTTTCTGGTGTGCCTCCACTCTGAGCTACAGAAAAACTAAGTCAGACTCGATGTGAATTAAATGACTCAAGTAATTTTAGATGTTCAGGACAGAAGCATATATGTATACCTTTGAAATCACAATCACAAGGGTGGAGGCTAATTCTTCACCAAGTTGAGCAATTTGATGGTCAATTCCAGCTGGATCAGTATTGTCGATGAATCTTATCTAAACATGCATTAGACAGAAATGAAGTCGGAGCAAAGCCCATTGAGCTATGAGTAAGAAAATATGATCCAAGTAAAAGGCTACAATCACATTACATGGTAGTCCCCGAACCCTGCAAGTTAAATGTGCAAGCTGATGGCAATCAAAGAGCAGCCAGTCAAAAGTACATCTTACAAATAGCAAGGAAGTTCATGAATCAGGAAGTCGTTGCTCTTTGCTGAATCCATAATCAGTAAAACAGATAGAACGTGCAACCTCAGCATTCTTCAAAAAATACGAACATGAGAAAAAACATTTCTGAAAAAGGGAAACAATGATTATGGTGGAAAAAGGGATGATGCGTTTTGGTATAGAAAACACGTGTTGCTACATAAATTGAACATGTTGAACAAACATTGATAAACTGACAGCTCCATGGAATACTTTGGTGATGAATCATATTACAGTAATACGTTTCCTATTGGCATGCACAGAAGCAAACCGAGTAAAAGACATAGATCACAGATTAACAAAAAAAAAAACTTTTAACTTTCCAACATCAACAATCAGTACCATACCTTCAAAGGAGGATTATCAGGAGATAATGCTTCTGCAACAAATTGCGGTCCCAAAGCTGATCCTCCAATCCCAACCGAGAGGATCTGAGTAAACCGACCAGATGAAGACGATGGTGGTTTAATCTGTTCCAACGAAGTACAAAAGGGATCGGTTCAGTATCAAATAGGCTCAACCTTCTTATAAGAAAAGGACTAAAAGAGAAGTTTTTCACTAAAACATATTCAAACCCAACAAAGAGAACCATTTGCACAAGTTACCAAAATTACAAACGGATACACAAGGAGAGACAAGCATCCATCGTTTACCTTACCACCGATTACATCGTCGGCGAACTTGCAAATGGAGTCGAGGGTCGTTTCAATCTGCCTTTGAAGAATCGGCTTGGGGGCCAAATGTGGGCTTCGCAACCAGTAGTGTCCGACCATCCGCTTCTCGTCGGGATTAGCGATGGCCCCCTTTTCGAGCTCCTGCATCGCGAGGAACGCCTTCTGGAATCTCGGCTCCATCTTCTCCACGAACTCATCGGTGAACCCAATTCGGCTAACGTCCAGAAAGAGCCCCAAATCCTTGTGCTGGTAAAGCCTCTCTACGTAACGATCCCAGAGAGCGATTGGATCCTTCTGCAACCCCTCCATCTTGCCCTTCTTCAGTATTTCTGCTCGTGACAGTTCGGCCGGAATGTCGCGGGCGACGGACAGCGGCCAAAAATGGGTTCGTCTGGAACAAGAAGAAGAACGGAAGGCAGTTGGATTCCTGCCGAATGAAGTGGGAGCACACGGCGAAGAGCGGGTTAAGACCTTCTGAGTCGACGAGGAAGAGAGGCCCGGCAATGACGCCATTGTGGGGAGTAGGACGGGAGAGAAATTTCTCTCCCACAGAAAATCAACGCCCCCGACAATGAAATTCCCAACTGAAGAAACCAGAGTTCAAACCAGAGAGAGAGAGAGAGAGAGAGAGATACACTGCTAAAATTCTTCAACAGTCCTACAAAAATCTAGCGATACCCTGGAAATCAGAGAGAGAGAGAAAGATAGAGAGGCTGAAGAGTGTCCGGTGAGTTTATAAGTTAGGTTGGTGGGCGAGAGGTATTGTGTGAAGTTGGTCTCGTGCAGAGAGATGACGAAGGTCGGTGTGTGATGTTTGCTTTGTGTCAGATTTTTGCTGCCTACACAAAATGACTGAATTCTTTGACGGTCGGTTTCGACCTTCTTCTGATTTCATCATCTCATCGTTCGTTCGTATTGTACTTTCCCCCTCCTCTCTTTCTCTTAATATATATATATATATAGAAAGAGAAATAGGTGCACGGTGTATAATTTTACTAACATATTTTTGCAGTCCTATATTGGAGATGGGTGATAGAGATTCAAATAACGTGATTTATATTTAATCTAATATATATTAAATGTAAGTATACGAGTATAACAATACATTTGATTTGAATGTCTACCGCTCGTATTCAAAATGAAACAATAGAAATGTTTTAGTAAAATTATGTACCCAAATACATTATGCAAGTAAGATTCTCTCTCTCTTTCTTTTGACATGCTTTTCATTTTATGTAGTCATTCAATATTTGTTTATGACCTAAGCACTCTAATTCGTATCGTATTGTGAACCACCACGACACTCTTATTCGTATCGTATTGTGAGCCACCACGATACGATACACTAACACATTTCCAAGTTATCGCACTGTATCGTGTGACGGTGCGTATCGCCCGTATCATACGCCAAGTCCCTAGTCGAATGGAAACTCGCGTTTTTCCTCTCTTTCTTCTGAGCTCCCCAAGCTTTTCTAGCGTGGTTCTTCGCCTCCTTAGTGTTAAAGATTTCAAAAATGTGCTCTACGATGTCCGTGATTTAGGTATATTTTTAGTGTTTTTATTCATTTTTTTCTTTATATTTGTTATTTTTTGTGTTATATTTGTATTTTTCCTTTTTTGAATGATAAAATATGAAGTTAAGTATGTGGATATGATTTTTATTGCATTCATGAAACGGGAGACACTCTATTTGAGTGTTATTTGAACATTGGGGATTTACGAAGTGCTTTTATTTTAAGTTTTTTTATTGAATTAAAGTACTCAATTGAGATGTCAAGAAAGGGTGTTAGAGACTCTCATTCTCGTTCTGATTATCCGGCATTGCAGTAGGGTACACCAGTTGAGGATTCCAGATTAAAGATCATATGTTTATTTTGTGAGAGGGTAGTTAGTGGTAGAATTTCAAGGTTGAAACACCACCTAGTAGGGACAAGAAAAGAAGTTATTCCTTACATATGCAGAGTTAGAAGTTTGCTAGAAGGCATTAAATGACAATGTCTTCAAATGATTGAGAGTATAAAAGAGATGAGATAACAAAAGAATGATTTGGAGATGTTTAAAGAATATTATGATGCTATTTAATTCACTGATAGTTTACCTTCAAATGCTAGAATAGAGATAGTAGCAGTTCACGACCACCTAAAAAGAGAAAGAGGGTTGATGAATACTTTGGAGGTGGTAGAAAAGAAAGTTCAAGGAGTAGAGGAAGAGTTGTTTCTATCATACATTCATTTTTTCTTCCTATCACTATACTTGATACTCAACCTGAAATTCGTGTTGCTATGGCTTCAAAACAACCGCATGATCAGACAGACCTTGCAGTGGGCAGATGGTTTTATGATCCATGCATTTCATTTAATGCAGCAAATAGTTTTTATTTTTAAGCAATAACAGATGCAATTGCTAACATTGGTCCAAGATACAAGATGTCTTCATATCAGAAGTTGAGAGGAAAGATCTTAGATAAGACCGTCGTTGAAGTGCAAAAATATTGTTCGACTTTGAGAGAGTCATGGAAGGAGATAGGTTACACTATCATGACAGATGAATAAACAAATAAAAGAGGAAGGACCTTGCTAAACTTTCTTTTTTACTATCCTAAAGGACTTATGTTTTTGAGATCTCTAGACATGTCAAAAGAGAGGCACACTGCAGAGATGCTACGACAAGAATTTGATAAGGTGATATGCGAGGTTGGGCTAGAGAATGTAGTCTAATTGATTATAGATAATGCAACTAACTACAAAGCGGCTGAGAATAAGTTAACTGATACTTATGAGACTTTCTATTTGACACCATGTGCAACCCATTATTTATATCTCATCCTTGAAGATATTGGTGAGATAGATGAGATACAGGCAGCAACTGAGTGTTGCCAAGATATCACCAAATTCATCTACAACTATGCATTTATTTTGCGTATGATGAGGAGATATACAGAAGGTGTAGAGCTTCTTCGAATAGCTGTAACTCGGTTTGCAACAAACTTCTTATTTTTACTGAGTATTGTGAGACAGAAAAAAGAATTGAAGAGAATGTTCTCCTCAGATGAGTGGCAGCAATTTACAGAGTTGTCTTAGAACAAAAGAAACCGAAAGTTGAATGAGATTTTCGAGACAGTCTTCAGGAGTACATTTTGAAATGCATGTGTTAGACTGTTGAGGATTACATGTCCATTAGTGAAGGTTTTGAGATTGGCTTATAGCGAGGAGAAACCTTCTATGGGCTACCTTTATGAAGCCATGGATAGGGCAAAAGAAGCAATTAGAAATAATTTTAATTGAAAAAAGAGAGATTATGTGCCCGTGTAAAAAATTATTGATAATAGATGGAATAAACAATTGCATCAGCCTATTCATGCAGCAGCATATTATTTAAACTCATCATTCAGATACTCAACAAGCTTCAAAAGGGACGATAAGGTTAATCGAGGCATAATTGATTGTATAGATAGATTAGTCCATGATGAGAGAAAAGCAAATGTTATACATCGAGAGATGGAGATCTATGATAATGCTCTTCACTTGATAGGTTTGCCTATAGAAATTCGCAACCGCACTACTATGCCTGCAGGTAAATTGTTTATCTTTGTATTTAAGTTTCTTAAATCAACTTGTCTTATATTATTGTGGATTATCTCTAATGTTTGTCTTTTTCTACAGATGTTTGGTGGAATAGGTTTGAAACTAATTATTCAAACCTTAGGGATTTTGCAGTGAGAGTTTTGAGCCAAACCTATAGTGTAACAGGTTGTGAAAGGAATTTGAGTGTCTTTGAACACATTTATACAAAAAAGTGCAACAGGTTATATAAGAGACTGAATGATTTAGTTTTTATTCGTTGTAACATGCGTCTTCGTGAAAGGTAATGTTGTATTACTTAGTACTTAATATTCAATTCAATAAATTGTTTGACTTCAATTGTTAATATTATTTACTAATTGCTTATCTTTCTTTGTTGTAGGCAATTAAAAAAAGTAAATAGACAAGAAAGCCAATTTGATCCAATAAGTTTGGATAATTTTGATATATTAGAAGACTGGATTATAAAAGACAGTAAAGAAAATGCCCTCCTAACTAAAGAAGACATTGCATGGATTAATTTAGAAGGAGTGCAACAACAGTATCAAGGAAATGAAGAATTTGATTTCCAAGCAGAAGGTGTTGGTGATGATGAGGATCTTTAGCAATGAGAAGATGAAGATTATTTAGTTGATAATCCTGATTATAATTTGTAAACTATAAATCTATTTCATTTTTTGATTTAAAATATGTAAATTTGGATGCAATTGTTCAATGTTGAATGCTCAATCTGTACTAAACTTTGCATTATACGAATTTAAAGCAATTACCAATTTTTTCTAGATTTTTTTCAGATTTTTCATGATTTTTTTTGGATTTTTATTAATTTTTCTTGCTTTTTTAAATAAATTTTATATTATTTTAATACTAAAATACGATACGAGCGATACGATACGATATGCCCGTATCGTGGAGCCCAACAATACGCGATATGAGATACGATACGCGTCAGACAACACTGCACGTAAGCCTTCCAATCTTTTAACATAGATGTCAACACATAATCATTAAACCCAAAGTACACTGTATAATTTCAATCTCTTAAAAAAAGATAAAAATTAAAACCAAAGAATATACAAGACCAAAAAGCCTCACCTAGCAAGTAAATAGAGAAGCACATCCTACTTGACATAAAACCCAATTCATTGAGATATCTTGTACATTATATAATTTCAAATAAATAGAGAAAATATTGATTGTATCCACAAAACCAATTGAAGTATCGTGGCTTGAGTTTTCTGGTTTGTTCATTGAGATCTCTTGTGAAAATGAAGTAACAATGAGAAAATAAAAGTTATTGAGAATTGTATCCACAAAAGAAAGCTTCATTCTCTGCTGCCTCAGTAGTTCTTATTCATCTTCTACTGCCTTAGTAGAAGTTCTTACTTTATTTTTGTATTACTTTTTTTTCTTGCTTTCTAGGAGTAATTGTAATTTAGTATTTTCGATGCCTATTCGAATATACTGAATGCTCTTTTGTATTCATACACATGATTCTTACGACAACCGAAATACGCACAATCGAATTCCCGAAAACCCATTCTCATCGCCTAAAGCTTTATCTACGCTCTCCTTGAGAACGAGCGTTAAAGTTTTATGCAACGCCCTGCCTCACATTTTCTCTTTGAATTGCTGTTTCTGCACAAGGACAATCGCAGGGAGTAACCTCATCTAGCAGTGCTCTCTTACTCCCGTGATGCCGGTGGACAGTTGGACGCATAAATACAACAGAAGTTTCAAGATGGTATACACACAAATCGAATTTAAACAGGGTTGCAAAATATCTTGTTACAATTGTTATCCTGAAAGCCCAGTTCCTGAAAATTGCAGAAATTTGGAGAGCATTATCTTGAAACGGATTGAGATGAGATGGCCGTGCAGACCTCAAACTTTGCCAGTTATTTCATTCTTTGTTTGCTTGCTTTAAATGTGTCGATGCAGGGAGCGATCCAGATCTGGATCCGAAAATGGAAGGTTGAGAGTTCAGAATAAGATTCATGACAAAGGGCTGGAACTGGATTCCCCAATTTTCTACTTTTGGGATCCATATCCAATTTCGGGAAGCCATAGTTCCTGATCCAAATTTTAGTAGGATAAGGGGATCATCTAGAGTATGTTTTAGTGCCTAGTTGACAACCGTCCATCTATATCAAGGGGCAAAATCTACCCCGTCCATTCATTAAGATTTATAGACACCAGCCCCTTGGCCTATTCTAAAAGCCAAAATTCAAATGTTAACGGTCGAGTTAAGCACTATTTTACCAAATCAATTGAAGATGGAGCTCTGCCCAGAGTTTGAATTGAACCCTTCATGGAGGATTCCAAGTCCAATAAAATAAGATGATCGAGATAGCCGGCAGAAAACATAAAATATAAACCCTTGTGGTCGAGCGAGAATATTACGAGGACGTTGACCATCTAAAAGTCTTCTTCTGCCTTCTAGCCGACCCCATCTAGCATGAGAAAAAGGCTTGGTCAAGGTCAAGAGATTGATCTAATATGGACCTGGCCGATTCATCACCGGAATGGAATTCCAGTTAGAAAGGATAACATACATGATAAACACGTTATAATCAGGATTAGATTGTCCACCATACAATCTCAAAACCGTTAATCTGTGTCCAATCTGTCTACCAGTTAACATGGTTTTTTCAACCAAATCCAACTGATTGGAACCTGTATGGGCTCCGAGAGGTCTTTAGGCTGAACGCAGTGAAGCGGTTCTTTGGCTGTGCGAAGCGAAGTGATGGAGAACTGAGCTTTCTTATTTTGCGCCGAAGCTATTTATAAAGCACAGGCCGAACCAGGTAAAATTAAAGGACATTATACATCCGAAGAAATTTCGAAAAGAGCGACATGTTCCTATCATAATGCATGAATACTTAACAGGGGGATTCACTGCAAATAGTTGGTAGGATTTGTGGAAAGCAAACATATTAGAGAACGATGATTGATGAATATATATATGATTTCAGCAGTAAATCCGTCCTTAACATCTCCATAATATGTACTGATGGATTCATAATAAATGATTCTTTTGGACATAAACTCCAAGATTGAGACTAATATCTGGAACTGAGATAAAAAATAAGGCTATACAACCCAACCCCACCTTTATTACGCGCTGCATTTGATTATGATGGGAACTGAAGCCAATTTCATAGTCCTAGGCCTTGTAATCAAATACCTTTCATAGCCCGTATTTGAGTGAACATGTGCACTTGGTGCTCTACTTGTACAGTCTGTAAAAGATCAACTGTATGGAGTTTTTACTCTTGTATGTATTACCATACCGAAGATCAACCAAAACAAAAGTGAGTGGACGGTTAGGAACACCAAGGTACACAAAAGATTAGTAAAGGAGATAATGTAACGTATCCAAACGGATACCCTTTTTACATAAAAGGAGTCATAATGAGGGTTTGAAGTTAGTAGAAATTATCAAAAAGTACTTCCCCATGATCCCGATCCAGAGTAGAGCTCCTATCCACTCATTGAAAAATAACTATCAGGAACGAAGTAATCCTTTATTTATATAGTCCCTCTGAGAAAGAAGAGAAGAACTGGAAGTAAAAAATAAATTGACTGACTATTTAATATATCTTATTGAAAGATGATGAGTTTTTACTGAAAAAACTGAACAAAAAGGATGAGATGGATTCATGTGTGGTGCAATCAGGGGGCGAACCCAAATATAATTTCACTCTTTTTGACCTTAAATCTAACATGAAAATCATGTGTTTGGTCTGATGACATGGGTGAGGACTTCATAAGTTCTAGCCTGTAGGGCAGCAGAGCAATTGTCAAATATAATTTCACTCTTTTTGACCATAAATCTAACATGAAAATCATGTGTTTGGTCTGATGACATGGGTGAGGACTTCAGAAGTTCTAGCCTGTAGGGCAGCAGAGCAATTGTCAATGGCCATCAACAATTTTCCTCACTAGCATGGAAGAAAGAAAGGTAAGTTGGAAAGGGCCATCAACATTTTCCTCACTAGCATGGAAAGGGCCGTCAACAATTTTCCTCACTAGCATGCAAGAATGAAAGGTAAGTTGGAAAGGGCCATCAAGAATTTTCCTCACTAGCATGCAAGAATGAAAGGTAAGTTGGAAAGGGCCATCAACAATTTTCCTCACTAGCATGGAAGAATGAAAGGTAAGTTGGAAAGAAAAACTACATCTTCTCCTTGTCTACCATGTATCTTTAAGTTAGGTGGCTCTCTCAGCCAGTGTTATAAATATGATATATTACAGGACATTATGTCATTATATATCAAAACCTAGATTTGAACTCAGAGCATTAGCTCATCTGGCAATGCACTGAACTCGGAAGATGCAGGTCATGAGTTGAATCCAGAGGGCATGCATACCTGGCTTCAGCCTCTCCACTGTAGCCAAAACCAAAAGAACCTAGATTTTGCAATGGAGGCATCTGTATCTTAGTGTATGGCATCATTATATATGATACTCACCTTATTGTATATTATGTTAAATGTATAATAGGATAATTTCTCTTTTTTGTGATAAATTTTGCTCCACCATTGGGGCACGTTCGGCCCAGTCCGAAGAACGGAATTGCAAGAAATGTGGTACCCACTGATCGCATGAATCAAGCAAGAAAGATGAATTAAGCTGCCATGTTGACGAGGAAAGAGGTTCTTCAGCAACCGAGCAACTTGAATACTTGCATATTGCAATAATCGAAATCAAAACTGTTACCATTTCACTCACTCATGAACCTGTGTTTAGTCTAATAACTAAAATTCAATTGCCTTTAGTGTTTTTTGGCTCGCAAATCATGACTCACCGCACCCAGGTGGGGTTCGAACTCGTGAACTCCTATGAAAGAGCAAACTAATTTGGTCTTACAATAGAGAAGCCCACTTTGAAAATTAAAACAAATGATCTCCAGGTATCGAACTCCTGACCTACAAAGTTAGCAGCTGACCTGCTGGTCAGGTAAGCTAGGCCTCCTTTGGTCTTATTTCTTGGAGTTGCACAGCAAGCCGAGCTACTCAACCTCCACTCCGGGTTAACAATTCCCTAAGTTTAAGATAAGACTTCATGGTTGATGAAAAAAAAACATAAGCTGAAAAATTAAACCAGGATAAAATCAAATAAATTAAATTGCCACCTTTTTGAAGAGAAGGGAAATGTTACCAATACAGCGCAAGCTAAAAGGAAAAGACAAAAAAAAAGTAATAAAGATTACCAGAAATGAGTTCATAAAAAAACCAGCCTTGCATATTTCAGGATATTTAGAAGAACATGATCAGATATGGAAGCAGCTTAATTCAATAAGATCTTTGTAAGGTTGCAGACATACCCACCGAAGCATGAAAGCCAGGATCCTTCAGAAAATCGATTCTTATTTGCCACAACTGCAAACCAGAGACTACTGGAAGAATAACTTGCGATGGTTTTGCCAAGAGAGTAGGCAGTTCTAACAGGCGATTCTTGAAACGAAATTGAAAATTTCAACTCCAAAGATCGTCAAGGTGATCAGACATGAAGGCACTATTAGGAACTGAAAATAAAGGATGATGAAAGTTTTTAAACTTGAACTATGGCTTAGCCATGCAAACATGAATAACCTCCTCAAAGTTCTCGACAGTATCCAAAACACAGCTGGAAGAGACCCAAGTATATTAATCATCAGACAACCCCAAAATCCTTTCCCTCAGCTCCGCAAGTGTACTCGCCAATTCCTCCCTCCTTTTCTGTACACACACACACACACACACACACAGAGAGAGAGAGAGAGAGTGAGTTTTAACAGGCAATTCATGAAGGAAAGTTGAGAAAACCTATTCCAAGAGAACGGTGGTTACCTTGAAAAGCAGGTAACGATAGCTGAACCATATTGTGTAGGACAGACCAACAACTTCCATCAGTTGTGGAAACTGTTTGTAGAGAAAATCATCAAATCAGTTTACATGTTTCATGGTACAAGTAGCAGAACCGCTCATAAAAGTCAAGGGCATCATACCACAGGGATGGCTTCTAGTGCCTCCACGATAATTGATGAAAACCATAGAGCCACCAAAGCACCAGCTCCATATAAGAAGATGATATATGATTCGTCTGAGCCCAACTGCATATAATGAAAACAAACTGAACATGCGTATTCCATGCATATTACCTCCAGCAACGTTAAAGAAACAAGACGACCAAAATACAAAGGTGAAGGCCATCATGACCAACAGAAAAATACAAAGTTAGGCTGAAAAAGGCACATACAACTAAAATGCATGTCTACATATAGACATTATATCATGGGTATACTGAGTTCTAAACATTAACAATAGGTAGGCATGGGAAGGGGAAAAAAGCAAACAAGTGTCTATTGAGATACCTTGGATTTTGTGTTTGTTTCACTGATCCAGACTAAATCAGACCCTTGAATCTAAGATATGAGATTCAAATGCAACCAAGAGAAAACGAGACCCTTATGCTGATGATGGCCGCTTTTACAAACATCATCCAGGAACGGCCCATCCTGAACTTCGTTTCTCTATAAAAGCAGCTGCCAGCATTTCGGAGTTGTTGGGTGCAAAAGCGTTTTGAATGAAGAAATAAGGAAAAGGTACTCAGAGGTGGTGATTGTTGCCAGGGTTCATGGATGCCATTAACTGAAAAGACCAAGTCATTGCCAGACAGAAGTACCACGACCATTCCAATGAAATTTATAAGATACCCAATCCAAGGCTTGCCTTGGATTAGAGTAGGGAATATGTACATATGTGGGCTGTGCCAGCTGAATCCCTATTTTATCCATATGGTAGATATCTGAACTTACCGTAGGGGTGCATGTGTGTGTGCTTGTGTGTATAAAATTCAAGCAGTAATGACGACATGATGTCAAAGAGCCACTATAACCGTGTATTGCATAAAGATCATCATGTTATAGATGATAAGGGCAAGAAATAAGGAAAATAAAGAGGCTGCCAATTATCTAGGAACCTCATGTACTAGTCCTGAAAAGGGACAAAAATACAATCCTGTAACATAGGGATTTTGACACAGGTTCAACATTGGTTAAAAAGGTCCGATCTTGCAAATGAAAGGGATCAAATGATCTAGCCCTACTACTGTAGAGAGATGAAACGAAACTTATTAAATATTGTAGCTTGCCCAACCTTGTATGTAATTAACACACATAATAAACTGGTTTTTCAAAGAGGGAAACAGCGATATCTCTACTGTTTGAAATAGAAGAGAACAATGAAAGAAAAAGAAACCATCTGCCAATAAAATTTGAGAAACCAGATATTAATATATTATCATAGAAAACGTATGCATCACACATATTTGCAACTTATTGGGTACCCAAACTATTGCCAATGAGGTAAATAATAAGAGTTAACAAAACGTGCACATGTAAGACCGTCAAATGTTATAGCTTATACGTGTACATACATACATGTATATATATATATATATATATATATATATATATATATATATATATATATATATATATGTTGATTTCAATTATTTATTTAATGATAATTTGGTTCTGTTAGAAAGGATAAATGCACACATTTGTCATTTATATTTTAAATAATTTTAATCTTTCCTGGGATTTTAAACTTCTTTTTGTAAGTTTTGTATATTACCCCCTTCTTCATATGGATTTTATGTTTTCGTTATGTAACTTTACTTATATATGCCCCTTTTATTTAACAAATAAGAAACCTTCTGGAGCTTTTATCGGAAATGCCAAAAAAAAGCTCTAAGAGATGATGTGAGACACTTTATCATATGAAACATGTACATTCATAATTAATTCAAATAAAAAAGATCTCTTAAGAGAAGTGGCATGTTTGTGTTTCTGTGCAGGCATATGCTCTTCACTTTTTCCCTTTAAGGTGAATGAAGATTGAGCAACCTTCAACGGGAGCTTGTCCAGCATCTCGCCTCTGTCCTCATTCTCTTTATCTACTGAAGGTTCTTCAATATCTGATTCCTCTTCAGAAGCATTCCCAAATTGACCAGAGATGCCAGGCAAAGCCTCCTTTGTAGCTGTGGATCTTGAAATAGGAGAACAATGACATTGCAACCCTACATATGCAAAAAAGAATACAAACATAAATAAAAGAGGAAACCAATCATGATTTCATACTGCATCATTATCTGCAAACAGTGGCAGACACAAATCTTGTAGGAACAGGAAAATTTAGACTGAAGTACCTTGGGTTAGTGGAGGAGTCTAAGGAAAAAGTTAATAGAAAATTGGAACTATGGAGAGAAAGAAAGTAAAGGTTTCCGACTTAGTAAAATAAAGACACAATATATAGAATGTTAGTTTGATCATTTGGTTACTTCAGAGGACATAGAAATTAAAATTGGCACATATTGCATCCCCAA
Organism: Brasenia schreberi; assembly: GCA_036023115.1. Classification (NCBI taxonomy): domain Eukaryota; kingdom Viridiplantae; phylum Streptophyta; class Magnoliopsida; order Nymphaeales; family Cabombaceae; genus Brasenia; species Brasenia schreberi. Next base: position 5,084,018 of record JAYKKT010000059.1, on the reverse strand, counting down.
AAGGAAAGTTTTGAATACCTAGGGTCAATTTTTCAGAGTGTTTGAAGAATTGATGGAGATGTTACTAATAGAATTAATGTTGGTTAGTTAAAATGGAGAGGGTCATCGGGTATTCTTTTTGTGATAAGAAGATACCATTAAAGTTAAAAGGTAAATTAGACATTGGTTCTGAGTGTTGGGCAGTTAATCGTCAACATGTACAAAAGATGTCTTCACATAAATGAAGATGTTGAGATGGATGAGTAGTCATACAATAAAAGACCGGTTACATAATGAGATTATTAGAAACAAATTAGGAGTGACACCAATAAGGATAAAATGAGATAATATCATTTAAGATGGTTGGGACATATGGAAAGAATATCAAAAGAAGAACTTGTAAGAAGATACGAAAAACTAGATTTTGAAAGTATTAAAAGAAGTAGAGGACGACCACAAAAGTATTGGAAAAGAAACAATAAAGAATGATCTAGCTTATTGTGAGTTGATTTGTGGAAACAAAGAATCCATGTAGCCGACCCCGTCTAGTATGGGAAAAGGCTTAGTTGTTGTTGCTAGGAAAACTTAGACAGAAAAGAGAAGAGGTGACAAGAAACATGACTCCAGGAAACAGCAAACAAGCTTGAAGATACATTTAATCCATTAGAATCTATACTTGTCCCTGAAAATAATCATAAACTCAGACACATAGTCCAAAAAATAAATGGTATAAAGTATTACGCTATGCAACCAATCCCAAACCCCACCTTATGATGAAAGCACCAATAGTCAACCTACGAGGTATATTCGCATTCTGCTTTATAGAACATTCGAGCATGACAACAAAAAGGAAAAAGGGTGACGGTACACTCACAACCACCATCTATCAAAAACTGAGAACATGAAACATCGACAAATATTAAAAATAACAAGTACATCCACCGTTCACAACCGTAAGAGCCCAAACAAACATTTGGAAACGAAACAATACACAGATAGTTAAAGGAGAAAACAATCAACCATGAAACCCATGTAAATAGCTATTTCAACTTATTCGAATAGATACAGAATGAAAGGGAAAACCGGGATTGAGAGGACGGTAGAAACCAATAAAGAGTGGCAATAGCCATGGGCACAATCAATGCAACAAAAAGGAACAGCCCACCGATCCATTCTGCACCACCATGCAAAATTGGCATTTTCAAATGAACAACGATAAAAGGAAAAAGGAACATAAAAACTGCATCTCTTGGTAATATGCCATGGAGAGAGACTAGAGAGAGTACGGTACGTCGGAATAGCTTGGTAGGAGCGCGATTGCTGAAGGGTCTCTTAAGGAAGCAGGAAGACGAGTATGTGTTGAGAGGAGGAAGAAACCGAGGAGTCTGAGTTGGGGAGGCGCCCCGTGAGGTGAACAGAGGAGCAGTTGTGATCTCCATTTGATTGCCTCAGAAGAAACAAGAAACTACAAAGAAGAAAACGAAGATGTTCGCTTCTCTTGCCTTCCCACCGGCTCTGTCAGTGTCAAGTCACGTCGCTTGAGGTTGGCTTCTCAGCTCTGTTTTAGGTCTTCATTTGTATCTTTTAAAACTTCAAGTATCAGAAGAAACCTCTTGGATCAAACGGATACGGAGATGGCATACGAGTGGTTCTTTTCTTTTAACAAAGGAGGCTGAACTCCTAATGTGACGCAGAGGCTGTTTACTCCGTAGTTTTTTTTTCTTTTAATTTTTTGAAAACCATTTCCCATGAATATCAAGATTTTTGCTTTTTCTGTTTATATTGAAATAAATTAATTACTTATATAGCACATGATCTCTTTATATCCAACACAATCCTCAAAAAATAAGAAAATTTAATTACTTATATGAATGGCTTGTTACAAATAAAATTTGATTATTTTTTTAAGAAAAAAAAGATCATGTTGAAAAGATTGAAGTAATTTATAACATTGACTTTTAGTTATGAATTTTATGGTAAAAAGTGGACACAAAAAGTACATAAAATTATTTAAACTAAATAGTAAAACCTCAACAAAGAAGATATATTTAAACAAAAGGTTCTTCATTGAAACACTTCAAATTATGTAAGTACAATTTTTCATATATAAAATGATATAACTATACATATTAGGAATGAAAAAAGATGTGTTATGTAAATCAAAAGAAGCATACTGGCAAAAAAGAATGCTTGATGGTAGAGTGAAGCGGTGAAAGATAAAATTAAGATAGAGAAGGAATGTTAAAAATTCTATTATGCTAAGAAAACTAATGAAAAGAGCGGGAAAATACCATTAGTGAAGCAAAAGTCAAAATTTTGAATAATCTACATAAATATAAAAAAACTTAGCTCAAACAAAGTTTAAAGAGATATTTTTATGATAACTAAAGTTAGACATAAGAATACTAAGGATTTTACTTTTGTTAAATACATCAAAGATGAGAATGAGAAGATTCTTGACAAATGATAATGTAAAAATAGATAATTTTTTATTTTTATTTTTATAACTTATAACAAAAATATAAATATATGTATTAGTTCAAGAGAGTTAACCCAATAAAAAAGGTACATAAACCATAATTTCTATCTAGGTATTCAAAATAATGAAGTAAAAAAAGCTCTTAAATATATGAAATAAAGATAGGATCACTTGACTCACAAAACTATTTAATAAAATATAAAGAAGCCAAAACTTGTTACACTTATACCTATAACAAGAACAAGGCATGCATCCAAAATTATATTAATTATTGAGGTCTCAAGTTAATGAGTCATACTATAAAATTATGAGAAACAATTATTGAACATATGTTAATAAAAGTATCGAGTATCATAGAGAGTTCATTCAGATTTATGTCCAAACAATTTACTATTGAAGCGATTTACCTATTGAGACGTCTTATTGAACATTTTAGACAAAAAAAGAATAACCTTCACATATTATTTATTGATCTAGAAAAAACTTATAACATGATATCAAGAGATTTTCTTTGAAGAATCTTAAAAAGGATGGGTATTCCATTGATATAAATAAATCTTATAAGAGGCATGTATGATGGTGTAAAAACTTGTGTAACGACTCGTGAAGGAATGACAAATACCTTTGAAGTTAAGATTGGGTTATATTAGGGATCAACTTTAAGTTTATATTTATTTATATTATCATTGATAAGTTAACAAAACATATTCAAGATGAAGTACCTTAGTGTGTGTTATTTGCACATGATATTGTGTTACTTGATGAGTCTAAGAAAAAAGTTAGTGGGAAATTTGAATTATACAGAAAAACATTAGAAATTAAAGTCTTCCGACTTAGTAGAACAAAGACAAAATATATGAAATTTATATTTGATCATTTGAGTACTTCATAGAATATAGAAATTAAGATTGGTGCACAATGCATCCCTTAAGAAAAGTTTTAAATACCTAGGGTTAATTTTTCAAAATAATGAAAAAATTGATAGAAATGTTACGCATAGAATTAATGACGGTTTGTTAAAATAGAGAGGGGCATCAAGTATTATGTGTGATAAGATGATACTATCAAAATTAAAAGATAAATATTATAGAGTAACAATTAGACAAATTATATTTTATGGTTATAGGTGTTGGGTAGTTAACCATCAACATGTGCAAAAAAGGTTCATAAAGATGACCTATACATAATGAGGTTATTAGAAACTAATTGGGAGTGGTACCAATAGAGGATAAAATAAAAAAAGTCATTTGAAGATGGTTTGGTCATGTAGAAAGACGGACAAAGGACAGTCCTTTAAGAAGATATGAAAAATTAGATTTTGAAAACGTTAAAAGAAGATGACTATAAAAGTGTTGAAAAGAAACAATAAAGAATGATCTAGTTCATGTTGAGTTAACTTCTAGCACGACGCATGATAAAGCTTTGTAGAAACAAAGAATTCATTTAGCCAACCCCATCTATTATGGGAAAAAACTTAGTTTTTGTTGAGTCATTCAAAAAGGTTTACAAGAATATTCTTGCTAGATTAATGTCTAAAAATGAATAAATCAAATGTTTTTTTCAACTCAATGAATTACCCCCGAACACACGGTGTCGGACCCACGAAGTTTAATATACAAGGTAGGTCTAATAGTCCGTTTGAGTAGTTAAGGAGTTTTGTAATCTTTATGTACTTTCATCTAATTAACTTTTAGAATTCATGATAGATAAATAGATTATAAAAATATTTAAAAAAAGAAGAGAAAGACAAGCTGTGTTGAAAGAAAACATATTAACTTACATTAAGTTAAGTGTTAGCACGACACATGATCAAGCTCTATGAAAACAAAGACGACTCCATCTAGTATGAAAAGGCTTAGTTGTCATTTCATCTAATTGATTTATTCTAATATATAACAACAACAAAAACTAAGTCTTTTCTCATACTAGATGGGTTAGCTACATGAATTCTTTGTTTTCATAGAGCTTTATCATACGTTATGCTAGCAATTAACTGAACATGAGGTAGATCATTTTTATTGTTTCTTTTCAATACTTTGTAGTCGTCTTCTTACTCTTTTAACATTTTCAAAATATAATTTTTCATATCTTTTTAAAGGAGTGTTCTTTGGTCGTCTTTCTACATGTTCAAACCATCTTAAATGATTTTTTTCATTTTATCCTCTATTGGTGCTACTCTCAATTGGTTTCTAATAATCTTATAATATATACCGTTATTCCTTGTATGACCACTTATCTATCTTAATATCTTCATTTTTGGTATGATTTTTTTTTGCACATGTTGATGATTAACAACCCAACACTTATGACCATAAAACATAATATGTCTAATTGTTTCTCTATACTATTTATCTTTTAATTTTGATAATATCATCTTATCACACATAATACATTATGCTCCTCTTTATTTTAACCAACTAGTATTAATTTTATGCGTAACATTTCTATCAATTTTTTAATCACTTTGAAAAATTTACCCTAAATATTTTTAACTTTTCTTATAAGAGATGCATTGTACACCAATCTTAATTTCCATATTCTCTGAAGTGCTCAAATGATCAAACTTAAATTCCATATATTTTGTCTTTGTTCTACTAAGTCGGAAGCTTTTACTTTCTAACGTTTTTCTTTATACTTCAAATTTCCTATTAACTTTTTCGTTACACTAATCAACTAACACTATATCACATGTAAATGACATACACCAAGGTACTTCATCTTAAATATGTTTTTTGTGAGTCATTTTTCTTGTCTGGAAACTCAATTACCTCATCAATGACCAATATAAATAAATATGAATTTAAAGTTGATCCCTAATGTAACCCAATCTTAACTTCAAAGGAGTTTGTCATTCCTTGATGAGTTATCACATAAATTTTTACACCATGATACATATCTCTTATAAGATTTATGTAAGTCAATGGGATACCTTTTTTTTCTAAGGTTCTTCAAAGAACATCTCTTGACATCGTATCATAATCTTTTTCTAAATCAATAAATAATATGTGAAGATTCTTCTTTTTTGGTCTAAAATATTCTATAAGACGTTTTAATAGGTGAATCACTTTAATAGTAATATAGATACGAATTGATGTACTCGTGTACATTAAATGAAGTACACAAGTATAACATTATATTTGATTTAAATTTTTACTCTTGACTTCAAAAATCAAACGGTAAAGATATTTATAAAAGATTATGCACCAAACACCATTATACAATTAAGACTCTTTTTATATTTATATATAGAGGGAAACCAACTAATTTATGCGTATCCATAGATCTCGCAAGTCGATCGAGATGAGTTTTCTATCCGTGCATAAATCTTGGAGATAGAGATAAGTTTTGTATCCAAAACTTTAAGATTAGATAAATATTAGGGCCTCCAATTAATCTTGAACTCTCTATATAGTGCAGGCGCCTAAGGCAGGTTTCAAGGCTTTCAACAAGCCTCGGACTATTTTGTGTTTTATGTCATTCGGCTCCAAGCACAGGTTGAATCAAGAAACGGTGCAGGTATTGTTCTCTCGACTTCCTCGTAGAATTACTTAATTTACAGTCTCCTCGCTGCAAGTTCTGCATCTTTAATGGCACTTTCTACCATTCAAATCGCCGGTGTCGGATCTATTCATAGGCATAGAAAGAACGAAAAGAAAATTATATGTAGGTGGTCTAAGATTTTTTAGAAAACTATACAGATCGCGTGAATTTCACCTAATTGAAGATGTAGAACTTACAGCAAAGAGACTGCCATTGACGATTCCAACGGGGAAGTATATATATATATATATATATCATCAAATACCTTTGATTGGATGCATTGGAAGTTAGTTCAATCAAATCGAAAGGATGATGGATATAACATGCAGATATTAATTACGATCAATCTTCAAAGCTTGGCGATCTCTTGCCAAAATGAGGAAACACTGTGTTTAGTGCGTGAATCTTCCGTACAAGAAGTGCTGAAACTAGGGGTGTTCACGGTTCGGTTTGGTTCCGTTCTATCCTCAATCTTGAACCAAAATTGCTACTAGTCTTCCTGGTAGTTTGAGAACCGAATCAAACTATGGTATAATTAAAACTGAAGCGATTTGGTTTGGTTCTAAACCACGGTTCTTATTATAATGTAACAAAAGAGCAACCAATAAAATTAATTTAATATTGTATGGTTAATGACTAACTAATGATTTTAAACTCATAAGAACAAATATTACACTTGATCTTAACCAAAAGGCTATAAAAATTATGTCATACTGTATCATATAATGGTTTTTATAGTGCTCAACTCATTCTTCTTCTCATGGTCAATACCGGACTAAACTCATCCATCTTATACTTGGTTTGGTTCCCGGACTAGAACTGTGAACCAAACCACTGATAAGTTTTTGTGTTAAAACCAAACCAAACCAAACTGTTTGATATCTAGAACTGAACTGAACCATCGGTTTGGTTCAGTTCTAGCAGTTTGGCTCAGTTTCAGCGGATCCGTGAGCACCCATAACAGAAACGTGAGATTTTTTCTTATTCGAAATGAACCAAACCACGGGTTTTGTTCGGTTTTGTCAGTCCCCTGAACACGTACAAGTAAATCCCATATAACTAAACTGGTCTCTCACACTATTATGGGTTTTATACATACATATGTATCTATATACAGAGAATTTGGTCTCTTGTGATATTTTGGAGTCTCCCCTTTCAATCCATACAAATACGGTGCAAGATTATGAATCCCTCAGTCTCTCTCTCTCTCTCTCTCTCTCTATATATATATATATATATATATATAACATAAATATGTAAATTTCAAACGAACCTCAGTTTTGATTTGGGTCAGCAGCTAGACTTGGCTCGATTTTTTTGACTGGTCAGATTTTTTTTTTATGTACGTTCGGGTAAAAAATTGCCACCCCTCTTTGGTTCATAAGAATCCATCTAGCATAAAAAAATGTCAAAATGGGCCTGGCCCGGAGAGGCTGTGCCAGAGAATTCAAGCTCATATTTGAAGCAGGGCCAAATTGCCCAGCTTATATGGCCCATTGAATATTAGATTGGGCCATATTTGAAGCAGGGCCACAGACCCATTGAATATTAGATTGGGTCTATAAGACCCGATGTGCTTGAAATCCAAATCCAACCATACCATTTTAGACCTCAACAAGCTATATACAAATGTAATAAAAAACTATATATATATATATATATATATGTGTGTGTGTGTGTGTGTGTGTGTGTGTGTATTACATATATATATATATACATGTAATGGGAAAAAGTTATACATTATATATACATGTAACTGAAAAAAATTATACTAGCACATATATATATGTACGTGTAATAAAAAACTATATATACATGTAAATATGTGATAACAAACTATATATATATATATTGGGGCAGCACTTTAGAGGCCCATATAAAATGTTGCCCGGCCCAAATTAACATCTCTATTAACGTACCCCTAGGAGAAGGGTAAACTGGTAATCAAGTTTTGATTTTGTTTTCTGCAAGTTGTAAGTTCTACCCAATGTGGTTGGAGTATCCTGATTCCTTAAATCATTTTCAATGCATACAACCCAGTTCGTAGCATCTGATATTTTAATACTAGATGATAGGATACCACATGCAAATGATAAAAGCTGGTGAAGAGAGTGTTTGCTTTCTTTTTGCATGTTCCTTCTCATAATGCTGGTTTTCCTGTCGTCGCAAAAGTGATCTCAAAGGTATGGCAGCCACCACCAGTGGCGGAGCTATATGGTGGTGAGACGCCTGCCTTACCCACTACCATGAACCGTAACAGCGTCAGGTTCCACCCAATTCGGGTTACTGTTCATAACAAAAACTGAAAAGTATAAAAGAAAATCGAAAATAAAACTTATAAAATGGGACTAGAACCAGCGGCTTTGAACCCTGGGTTCTGGTTTCAATTATATGGAAGGAACTGAATCTTGGGCATCTTTGGTTAGATTATGGATTCAGGTCCAACACCAATTCCAATTTTAGCCAGTTTTGGATCCAGTTTGGTTCCAATTCAAACCATAGAGCTGGTTTTAAACCGCCATGTCAAACTCTGTAGGGATAGCAATGGAGCAGGTGCGAGAAGGATGCACTTATACCCAACCCCGACCGAAACGTCAACGGGACAGGTACTGAACAAAACTGGGGTGTATGTACATCCTTATATATATATGTGTGTGTGTGTGTGTGTGTGTGTAGAGAGAGGCTATAGTCCATGTATACACTCATCCATACTTAAATCTACTTAAAATACAATTAAGAGTTGAGATCTTTAAGCAAAAATTTTTAAGCGTAAATGGGTGTACACATTTACCATGTTCTCTCTACACACACACACACACACATATATATATATATATATATATATATATATATATATATATATATATATATATATATATATATATATATATATATATGTATATTTGTGTGTAGGTTGAGTATTGGGTCGGGTGAGGTCAATATTGCCAACCCTACTACTTTGATAGGCCAATATGAGCTATAGTTGTTAGCGCCTGTATTTTTTGAAATATCATGATAGTACAGGGTTTTGAGAACTCGTCTTCGAAATTAAAGATTAAAATGTTTAAAGTACTCATAAAATATGAGGCACAACGTAAATATCATGATGATATTGTGCATTATCTTGTTAATTTTCATTCTTTAATTTTCAATTTTAAAATAACATTTTGCAAATATTTTTCTCTACTATTTTCAAAATAAAAGAATACCACTAGAAAGCATTTTCTTGATGGGCCTTTTGTACACTATAATCTATTCAAAAGTTTGTTCAAGTGCCAAGATAACGAATGATATTTTCTTAAGAAATAATATTTTCACAAAAACCCTTTTTGAGGAGTCCCCTAATGACATGTAAAGGTAGCGTGGTTAAGGATGCACTTTTTTTTTTTGGTCTAAACCACCGGTGTCGAGATGCCCACCTAATCCGGTTTGGCACAAGTCGGTCGATTACGAGGGTGAAGCTCTTCCAATGTGGGTTTTCTTCATTCACAAGACTCAAACTCAAGACTTCGCTTAAGAGGAAACAATGCCCATCTAGCAAATTTACTTCGCCTTTTCTTTTCTAAGTTGCAGCGGGGAGGTGGCTCATCACAAAGGTTGCTATTTTCACTATCTACTTTCTCAAACCTTCTTGCCAAAGCTTTCTTTGTTGTCTTCGCATGTATTCAATCTATCTTAAATGATTTTTTCTCATTTTGTCATCTATCGGTATCACTCTCAATTTGTTTCTTTTCTAATTTTCTAAAATTTGAGCGAGGGAGTCGCCTCCCTGCGGTAACTTGGATTTGACTACCTTTGAACATGAGAAGATCTAATTTGGAAAAAAAAATACAAAGCCATAAGAATTATTGCCTGAATTCATGTGCTTCATGGTGGAGGACATTCCCAAGGGCCATAGCTTCTGTTTGCTTTCATTCATTTTCCTTCACAGGAAAGACTGAGAAAGCTTGTGGAGTTATATACAAAGTAAGCAATTAAAATAAGGTGTTGGGTCCAGTTCATCACATGGATGGGCTTGACGCATAGGACCCTCGACCAATTGCTCGGGCTTCAAGTGATCTAAGAGGTTGTGATCTAGCACGAAAATGCATGCCATTTGAGTCATCTCGAGACGGCAGGGCACGGGTCATATGCATTTTGGTTGGTGCGAGATAATACGAATTACATGCTTCGGTTCCAGATCATGATCGCCCAGATCACCTGACCCAACCTCCTTTTGATCAATTGTATAAAAGACACTCCTAATCCTACCTCTCTCAAACTACTCCATCACGACCCCAATCTAGCCTTAGTACTGAATAATGTATCGAAAATCAAATACTTCAAGTGATTTGTAGGTGCATTTGCTTGCTGGGGTCTCGTGGGCTTTTCGATCTTATTGACCTGGACATGGCCTGTTCCAACTGGGTCCGAACTAGGCCAGGAACCGACTGAACCAGGAATTGGTGGTTTCAAACCGCCGGTTCTGGTACCATTTTAATTTCTTTTATAATTTTCAAATTTTTTTAATAAAATGTATCGATTTCAGACAATTTTAAGTTCTGGGCTAACCGGAATCGGACATGTCTAGATTGACCAAAGAAATAGAATTCTGGATCCACAAGTCATAGACCAAATACGATATGATTCAATGACTGATCGCATGTAGTTCTAGATTGTCAAATCTATTTTTTTATATATAGAAGAGAGCCATGGCCTGAAAATGCATGGCTGGTAATATTTCAAAACTAAGGTACAATATGAGTATAGGGTATGATAAATTAACAAAATTAAGATTCAAATATGCCATATTATATATATGTATGGAATTGATTTTCTGAATATTAAATAAGACAACATTACATAAAAGATATTAAATTGGAAGACATAAATTTTAACAAACCCATTACTGTAAGTTTTAAAACAACCTAACGATATAAGTACTTGAGAGTACCCAGCATAAGATACACATATACAAAATTCAGAATTTTGAATAATTGCCATAATTGGTACGTACATACATGATACATATACTCTACCGGTAGAGAAGTAGACTGCATCAGAGGAGTTGGCATACAATAAAGATCTAGCTTACGTTGAGTTAACCGTTAGTATGACACTTGATCGGGTTCTATGGAAATAAAAAATCTATGTAGTCGATTCCATATTAGGGAAAAGGCTTAGTTGTTGTTGTTGTTTATATGATATATAGCATGATCATGTATTATACGATGTGTTGTATTAACAGGTATTCTATGATACAAACTGCTGTGTATCGTAACCGTAGTGTCAATACAACACATCGTATAATACATGATCATGCTATATATCATATAAACAACAACAACAACTAAGCCTTTTCCCTAATATGGAATCGACTACATAGATTTTTTATTTCCATAGAACCCGATCAAGTGTCATACTAACGGTTAACTCAACGTAAGCTAGATCTTTATTGGTTCCTTCCAACACTTTTGTGGTCTTCTTCTTATTCTTTTAACACTTTCGTGATCTAGTTTTTCATACTTTTTTTATAAGAACTTTTTTCATTATATTTTAATGTGTCTAATAAGCTATAATACTCGTCATGATCTTGGCAATTTTGTGATTAAAAAAGAACAGTTCGCCTTGACCAAGACATTAGACTCTCTTAGCAAGAAATGAATGCTCAAGCACTCATCGTTGAAAAACTAAGTGGGTATGAACCGCTCTCAAATTTTAAATCATCCTAACCGTACCTTTCCTTTGACGTTGAACGTTGATGTCTACACGGTAGGCAAATTGTTTTCCCTTTTAATCGTGTCAAAAAGAAGGTAAAGCATCCAGGTGCTATAGCACCGTTGATGCTGGTGGGGAGTTCGACTCCGAGAGGGTGCATGTGTGTCAGGCTTCGGCTTCCTCTTGTAACAAAAAAAAGAAAAAAAGAAAGAAGGTAAACGTTAAGGCCAACTATAATATCTGCCTTGATCCACATATTAATATTTTCTTAATCTTAGAAAATGTTAGACTTTCATACACAAAATGTGCATAAAAGGCTCATGTGGAACTTGAACCAAGTATTAGTAAGCTCGATTCATTCACAACGAGCTAAACTCGAGCTGAGTACTGATAAGCTCGAACTCGACTCACTTATACATGTTCAACTTGAGCTTGACAGACCAAATCGAATTCAAGTTTCTCTAATCCACAACTAATCGAATCGCGTCTTCAGCATCCCGTGTCGTGTCTGTCCACTAGCTTTGCCATTTCGATGGTTCCATCCCCCAAATAGTAAAGTGGATGAAAGGTCAAAAAAAAAAGTCAGAAGGAAAATTCTCTCTTTAAAAAGATGGGAAACGGAAAAGAGAGAAGGCAAAACACTGCAAAGAGGAAGAATATGACGCCGGAGGGTCTGAGTAGAGAGCAGTGCGTGTACCTCGCCAAGCTCGCCGAGCAGGCGGAGCGCTACGAGGAGATGGTGTCGTTCATGGACACCCTGGTCAAGTTGCTCGGCCAGCGCAGCGAGCCGACCGTAGAGGAGCGCAACCTCCTCTCCGTTGCCTACAAGAACGTGATCGGCGCGCGCCGCGCGTCGTGGCGGATCGTGTCTTCGATCGAGCAGAAGGAGGAAGGGCGCAAGAACGATGAACAGGCCGCTTTGGTTCGGAACTACCGCTCCCTTGTCGAATCCGAGCTCTCCGACTTCTGCTCCGGGATTCTGAAGCTGCTCGAGTCGAACCTCGTTCCTTCCGCGTCGTCCCCTGAGTCGAAGGTCTTCTTCCTCAAGATGAAGGGTGATTACCACCGGTATCTCGCCGAGTTTAAGATCGGAAACGAAAGGAAAGAGGCCGCCGAGGAGACCATGATCGCCTATAAAGCCGCTCAGGTTTCTCGCTCATTTCGTTACCCCCTTTCCCCTTGTTTTTTGTGGTTGTTGGTGCTCCATTGGTGTCGAATTTTGGGTTTCTTCGTTTTTGTTGATGGGTCGATTTCTGAATTGAAGGATATTGCTTTGGCGGATCTTCCTCCCACGCACCCGATTAGGTTGGGGTTGGCTCTGAATTTCTCTGTGTTTTACTACGAGATTCTCAATTCGTCGGAGAAGGCTTGCAGTATGGCTAAGCAGGTCTCTCTCTCTCTCTCTCTCTCTGAGACACACACAAACTCATTTTCTGTTGCTTTTCTCTTTCCATATCCGATTAAAACGGGATTGGGAGTTCGTTTTCCTTCATGTTCGCCATTTCCGTGAGAGATTTCTAAATGATCAGACTTAAGAGCATATTTCTGTGAAGGATTATCTGATGAATGGTTGAGAGAAGTCATTTCCTGCTGTTATGATTAAGAACTGTTCGCAAGTAAACAGAAAATTCAATGTGTATAAACGAACACGCGAATTCATTTCATTTCTGCCTGTTGTGAATGACCAAAACAAAGAAAGAACAAGGAATCACCATCTCTAGGATTTAATTTCCATGGTTTCAATTGGGGCATATCTTGAGCTAGTGGTACCACCACCACTAGATTTGTTTAGAGAACAGATCCAAATTGGTGAGTTCTAATGGATTCTAACTAGCTAGCTTGAAGCTACCGCTAGCTGCTTTCATTTATCCTATTTTACTCAATAATAACGATTTATGTTCTGCCCTGTAAATCTATAGTTTTGTAAATTTTGCAGCCTTAGTTTAGAGTCCACAAAGCCCGTAGTTTCTCGGAAATCCATAGATGTGAAGGCTGTCTTGCGGTTCCATTTCTATATAGTTGATCAATGGCAACTGACTGATAAGTCTGCATTTGACATGGTTGTACATCACAGAATTGAATACGGAAAATAGCTAATAAAGCCATTTCTCATGGAAACAATAAGGAATGATCTAATTTATATTGAGTTATTGGTTTCATGGCACGGAATCGAAACCTATGAAAACAAAAAAGTCATGTAGCTAACCCTATCAAGGATTCGTCGTCATTGTTGTTGTGTTGCAGGCCTCTTTGGGGGCATTGCCACAATGCGAAGCTATTGTTAAGCCAGGTATGCAATCCCAGAGAATTGAACTGACACCGTACGTCTGGTGAAGTTGAGAGCCCTGTCAGTGGGCTGACGCCCTGAGTGCATGTTATATGATGGTTTCGGAGGCTTAAAATGAAGCTCGAGCCAAAACTTTTGAATCCGAGCATTAGTTTTTATAGAAGAGAGATCTTTTCATTGAGGGGTAGTAGCTCGTAAGCAAGGCCACCAAGGGGGTGTTGGATTCGCAGGTCGGGACTATGGAACTGGAAGAGTCGCCTTAGCAGCCGGTCGGACTCGTAATGGTTTACTGTGCGCCTGATGCCCGTGTTTGATTGCGAGCCAAACTGCAGTTCTAGTTCCGTAGCTGCCTACGATCAAACCTCCCCCTAAAGGCAATTGCCTTAGCTCTCGAATTTTAAAGAAGTGTTTTTTGCCAAGGTGGCTCGTGGGCAAGGGCTACTAAGACAACTGCCTTTAGGTTTTCTAATTTTAATCTTGTTATACCTTAAATTTTCTATGTTTTCTAGGCCTTTAGGTTTCCCAATTTTGACCTTATCATAGCTTAAATTTTTTATAATATTTTTTTAAACACATTCTTTTTTATGCCCCAAATTTTCAGGTCACTCTTATAACACTTAATATAGTTTAACTTAAATGTTTTAATATTACAGTTTTTTTTAAAACATAGTTTTTAGTGCCCAAATTTTTAGGTTACTCTTATGACACTTAATATAGTTTGCGGAAACAAGGGTGACCAGCTGATGCAGTTAGCATTTTAAGCTCGTCAACGACAGCTGACCATGTTGTGGAGCCAGCTTGTGTTATGGTTGTCCACTTATTTGAAGATTCCCTATTATCATCCCTCTCCTGCGTCGTGCTTTCATGAAAATTAGGTCGCCTGTTGGCAACTGGATCTTTTTATTTTATTCCTGTGTCTATTTTTAGGACCATTTATTTCCACAGGCTACACAGCTGCGTAAATGGGAAGCCGTGACCGGTTTATTAAGAAATTGTTGGTGGTTGACGGGAATTGTGAGAAAATGAAGGGGCAGAATGAAAAAGTCAGCGTCAGCCTTGTCCCATCCAAGGTGATGTGTACGTACAGTACAGACGCAGATAAGGATGAAGAGGAAGAGAAGTAGGGTTGGTAAGATACGACACAAGGACGGCACGGACGTGACATACCCATAGGAAAAGGAAATGAGTTGGTTATACAAACAAAAAGCGCAGGAGTATAGATATAGAGTGGTTGGGCCCTGCCATGGCTGATGTTGCTCACTGACGACCGAAGAGTGTTTTTCGGGAGAATGAACGTAATAATATTGTTTTTTTTTTTAATCTTTAAAACTTTTTATATTATACTCGTTTCACTGAAACATGTGTGAGAAATAAGTAGAGATAAGAAATAAGAAATAAGTAGGATATGGTTTATATATAAAGAGAGAGTGAGAGAAAGAGATGGGAATGATATGGTAGTCTAGAAATATATACTCGAGACAATTGCCGTTTGATTGCCTTTGATGCATGAAGAGGACACAAATAAAGTGGTCTTGTCACACCGGTGCCATGTGACAACTGACAAGTATGGCATTTTGTTTGTGCCATTTTCGATTGTCTATCAAAGCGAGCATATGGTGGTTCAGGATTATTCTCGGAGTACCATGTTACTTCAAAGTTATAAGTGTATGCATGTGTTTCATAAGACTCTATATTTAGTTTTAGCAAGCAAGTAGAAAAGATAGAAACAACTACAGGACGGCCTTTTGTTTGTGCAATCTCCGATTATCCCACAAAGGCGAGCGAACGGTGGTCCAGGAGTACTCTCGGACTATGATGTCATTTATAAAGTTATAAGTGTGTGTATGCATGTGTGTGTTTCCTAAGAATGTATATATTTAGTTTTAGCAAGCAAGTAGAGAAGATAGAAACAATTACATGAAAATGCTATCTTGAACTGGTAGTGGTGGTCGATGTTTGTGGCTGTCAATGGCACTTCTGTTACTAGAATTCTTGTGATGCTTCCCATCTTTTCAAAGAATTGTTGCCCTGTGGCTGATAAACATCTCCTCTCGCTGCTTAGGCATTTGAGGAAGCCATAGCAGAGCTGGATTCATTAGGTGAAGATTCATACAAAGACAGCACCCTCATCATGCAACTGCTAAGGGACAATCTCACTCTTTGGACTTCAGATGCGCAGGTGAACAGATATGAAACCTTGTTTTAGTTTGATCTTTAGCATAAGCATACCACTTGCATAAGCATACCACTTGAAGGTGGTATCCAAACCATTGTTGTCGAAAAGCCCTTCTACACATTTGAACGATCCTTCCCTGATTCAATTATGCAGGATCAACTCGACGAAGCTTAAAAGCAAAAGGTGTGGGAATTCATTTCCTTTGCAGGCGGGAGGTGGACTTATATGTCACTAAATGTCTATAGCTTGCAAATATATCTGGATTCACATGTTTGTTTTGTGATTGTAAGCACTGTTTCTACATTCTGATTGTGTTCTGTATCAGTAAGATCCTTTGCTTGCTTTTGGTGGATGATCACGGGTCCTTCGTGCTGCATCCTCTAGCTGATCTCACCTAGCAGGGGAATGGGCGTGGTTAAGGTCAAGGAATGAGAGGCTCTGGCTTATTCGTATTCATGATTGGTTTTGATGTGCTGTGTAAAAGCATCCAAGAGAAACTCGCGGGTCTTGATTATCAGTAATTCTTCTGCAGAGCAGTGTAATTGCTACCAAAACATGCACAAATCGCCTAAAACAGCGTAAGGTTTGAAAGAAATAAGCATTTGCCAAATTCATGTATGAAACAGTCAGATAATATTCATTATTGTCATGGCCCCAGCTGGGTGTCCTTCCCACCCCAAATTAGAAAAATCTATATTGAATTATAGCCCAGGGTTGAGTTTGTGGCCTATAATACATAGTTTAACAGTTTCCCCGCCTATTCCTCCATCCTAAAACCCTTTCCACATCCACCACTGGCTGTAGGTGATAGGCAAAGTACCTAGGAGGTGGTTGATTTCATGGCTGGGACTGCAGTTCCACCGGCCCACCACTAGGGGTAGCTGTGGTGGGCCTTGTAAATGGGTAGTGGTGGGATCGTTTCTGTGCACCAAGGCCCAAGTTTGATTACGATGGGAACCGGAATTGTAGTTCCAGTTCCGTAGTCCTAAGCCTCGGAATCAAACACCACCTTAAGATCGATATGTGAAACATATCCGATGTATAAATCCAACTACAGTGTGCTTTCTTGGGTTTTCGGTTCGACCTTATTTATCTGTATTTAAATCCGATTTTCATAATATCAGTACTATCACATACAGTTATATAGGAGTATTTTATTACGTATATACAGGCCTGCTACGGGGAAATTAAAGATTGTAGTTCTTCCATATATCGGTAATAATCAACCACCATCTTGCACGACGCTGCCCTTCCTGGCTGCATTTGTTTGATACTCACGTCAACAGGCTTTCAATAAATGGTTATTGCAACGAGGCAGATCCAAGAAATTTACGAGTGCCTGCTAAAAAGACAAGAAGATGAGTTTGTAAGATGAAAGAACATAAACTTTTTATTGTACTAAATGAACTTCGGTTGACTGAATTTGTTTATTGTGCATTTGTATCAGAACCTCAACTAACTGTGTTTTTAATGGGGGTGCAGGCTAATCGAGCTGCTACTCGAACTACACTCGACCTTTTCAATAGGAGCTGGAGTTCACTCATACTCGGCTTTAGAAGCTCTAAGCCTAATTGATATATATATAGAGAGAGAAAAAAAAATTTTGAGAGTTGCTAGACATCCTCTTATACTAGACTCTACTAGACAATCGGCATCGTTTGTGTGATCATATGAACTATACATATCAAGCCTCCCATCAATGTCAATACAAGGATCAATGTTATTTAATGCACGTGAATGTATTAAATATGACTCGAGATAAGTGCTTGGATCACCACCTTGATCTCAAGGACGGTAGTGATGATCAATCTATGTGTTGGCTCTCTAGCAGCTCCCACTCTCTCTCTATATATAGAGAGAGTGATTTGATCTTGCCCACCACTGATATCACTTGCTTATACATGACCGTTATTTTTTGAGGTCATGAGTCTAATAACATTATCGTACGTACTTTTTCAAAAACCTTTAAAAGATTTTAAAATTATGCTCATGGTGGACTGGATCTAACTTTCAAATAAATACAGAGAGAGTGATTGGATCCTGCCCACCAATTGCTTTCGAATAGGTGGATCTGATTAGTTGGATTCAGTATCCGAATCCATATCAAGATAACAAGTCTGGATTTAGATTCATATATTGAAATTTGAATATATCCAATTAAGGGTGTGTATCCAATAACCGAACCGAATAGTATTAGACTTTCAAAACCAAACCCGAACCGAAATGTAGTGATAACCAAACCGAACCAGAAAATTTTGGTTTGGTTTGGTTATTTGGTTTACCCTATATGGCTGAATTCTATACATGTATATACTAATCTCTATCTAGATGTAATTCGGTAAACAAAATTAAACAATTTGGACTTAATTTTCTCTCCACCTATAACATTGTGTATTACAGAATTTAAAAGGAGAGAATTTAATAATAGATCATACAAAGAATCTTAAATAAATACAAGCACACCACATAGATATGAACTTTTATCGGTATGAGAAGAAAACCTCACTGCACACACTTCAGGTAGCTTTTACTGCCAAGAATTCAAGAAAATATACAAAGTGACGACTGCATACACTGCAACCTGACACAACCATCCTTTTATTTTCAGACGATATACTTCTTGGTTTATGGAACTGCAACTCCAGCAGAGAAATACTAACAAAATCTAGTTGCGTTTCAACTTCTTCGTCCCCAAAGTTCATGAAAAATTTGTTGAGAACGACCAAATTATTCCAAATGAGAAACAATAGTTTCTGATGTTGCTTTTGACATAATAAACTACAACCAAGTCCCAAGGATAAATGCCTATGCCGTAAAGGAAATTCAACAGGGAAAACCTTGTCACCTGAAATGAACCCGATTAAATCTCCAATTTCACAACTTTACTCAGGTGTGTGACTTGTCTCCTTTCCTAGCTCCAATCTTCTCCTTGTTAGAGACGTCATTTAGTTGTTGCTGTAATTGGGACAACTTGTATGTTGAGGCTCATGAGTCTTAAGGCCGTATAAGTTGTAGTAATAAGACATAAGCACATCAGAATGTTGCATGTAAGTTTCTTGCTAGTTAGTAGCAGATTCCTTTATATTGATCAGCAGATTCTGAAAACTTTGTGCATATAGTAAGAGAAAGACACTCCCCTTACATGCATGTGCTTTGTTCTTTCGGTTGCAAGTTCATCAGTTAAACTCAAAACTCAACAGGACAATATTATAATTCAGTAAGCAATTCAGTTCTATTAGTTCCTGCTATGTGCTCGTAATGAAATGACTGGTTTTTAAGAAGAAAAGAAGTACCTATTTTGTAGCTCTGAAATCTCATTCAACAATTGTCGCTCTCTTTCAGAAGTTGCAACTTCATTTTGCGAAAGGAATCAGAAAGTTAAAGCAACTGTAACAATATAAATGCAAAATTCCCTTCACATATTATAATATCGAAATTAGTCAAGGTTCCAAGTGACATATTATTACAATTTGAGTTTAGGGATCATATTGCAATTGCAATACATTAGTCAAATAAGATCCATTTACTCAATTACTTCATTATCTGATTGGCAAACAACTCTTGTTATCTGTTAAGCAAATTCGGCCATGTATTAAAATGGTGCAACACTTATAGACATATGTAGTTGCAAATAAACCAAACGTCAGGGATGCTAGATCATTGCCTACGGGTGGTTGGAACTTAAAGAGATCATTTCCCTGATGAGGAGGCACAATTAGGTATACAAGTATAAAACAAAATATGACCATAAAGCTACTTATGCTCACCAACTGATAGAGAGAGATGGCAGTGCCGCACACAAATGTTCTTGGCCGAGAGAGATGTCAGTAGATAGAAGAGATACAAGGCGCGTAAGGAAGAGAGAGAGAGAGAGAGAGAGAGAGAGAGATGGCAAATATGAAAGACGGCAGCTGCAAACAGTGATGCAGAGAATTTCACGAGGGCATCGAAGAGAAGAGGAGCGGGCGGAATTTCACGAGATTTTCATATTAAAGGTATTCGGTTTTCCAGTTTTGGAGAATATGGAACCGAAAAAACGATTTTCATTTGAGAAAGAAACCGAATCCGAATCGAAAGGTAATGCAACCGAACTGAATGGGCATTTCGGTTCAGTTCGGTTCAATAATTCGGTTTGACTCGAATTATGCTCACCCCTATCCAATGGTTTTTGAATGCTATTGTAGAATAAAACTTCAGATTTGGGTCTGCTCCCTGAGACCCGAATCTGACCCTAACCACTATCAGAGCCAAATCTGCTCTAAAATCTTTAGAACTGGCAATACAAGATGCAACACTAAAACCCCACACAAAGATTGGGTCGTGATCGGGTTGAACTGTTGTTGACACAAATTAATGCAAAGTGACACGAAATTGCTGCCACTATCCTCCAACACGAACTCCGACCACAAGCATGATCAAAAAACTATATGCCCATGTCCACTCGAAGTAACATGAAAATAATCTTATCGTGATCGGGTTTACATGTTTCTGATTCAAACCCGAAATTATACACAAAACAGCACCAAATGACCACCCTAGTGTGCACCCTTGGTCAACTGGGTTCAAGTGGGTCTGGAGAGCTTGAATCATTAGTCCGGTAAATGAGGGCTCAGGGAGCACAAATTTCATTAAACCGTGGGGTCCAAGCCGGCTGCACAATCAAGTATTACTTTGTGGACTCACTTGACACAGTCTTCTGTGCCTTACCTGGCCGTTTAATTGATGATCTTGCTGGGCCTGAGCCAAAGCTATTTAGCTGTATTGCAGCCATGGTTGACCCTTCAGTAGCAACCATGGTAGTCAGGAAGTGGCTCTCCGGGTCGCGGCTTCGTACCGTGATGGGTGTGTTCGTGTCGTGGCATTTTTGTGTTTGTGTTGGAAGCAGATTCCACCTCGGGTGACCCAAACATGGAGTTTTTGAGGGTTCTGTGTCTAAGTTTATATTGCATATATTTTTTTCTGTTTCCAGTCGTATTCATGTATTATTCTGTGCTTGTACACAAAACAGGTGAGCCCGAGCATGACCTGAGTTTTTTTACACGTTTACTTTAGGTGGTATTTTGGGTTTTCGTGTTGCATCTGAAATTAACTCCGCCAGGTACCAATGGTTATTCTGGGTTTGAGGTCGTGTCGTGTCATTTTCCTTTCATGTAGTAACGAGTCAACGCCACCTGATTTTTTCATGTGTACTTTGATTGAACACTAGTATCGACGTTTGCTGTGCTGCTTCCGTGTCGGGTTTCCGCATTCAACGTTAGCGATTTCACAACTATATTCTGCGATTTTGGGTCCGTGTAAAAAACTAGTCAACCCAATCACGAACATGAACTTTTCACGTTCTTTTTCTCATGAGGTTCTCGGGTTGAGCTTAACTCTTATTCTTTACTGGTCCTTGTTTTCCTTCAAAGCCAAAGTCAATTGGATCAATTATAGTTATTTGTGTGTCTATGGATGTTATATATATATATATATATATATGAAAACTATATCCTACCCACCTTTTAATTTATAAAAGTTCAAGGGTTTTAAAAAGAATGAAGAACAATATTACTACACTTACTCCAAAAAAAATGGTCGAAGATTAGTGAATAATGTTAGTGATGAATATGATCCAATCGATATATATATATATATATATATATATATATATATATATATATATATATAGGTACACTCACTCCCGAAAAACAATGACCGAAGATGAGTGAACAATATTAGTGATAGATGTGATCTAATCAATCTCAATTCCTACTCTCTCTCTCTCTCTCTCTCTCTCTCTATATATATATATATATATATATATAGAGAGAGAGAGAGAGAGAGAGAGAGAGAGTAGGAATTGCTAGACAATCAATCTCATATGCTAGATATTGCATGATCATCATTATCGTGTACGTGATTAATTAAATAGTAGTGATCAAGTCATTTATCATGTATCGCAGTGTATTAAATGACATCAATCTTTATGTTCATGTTGACGGGTGACTCAATCTACATCGGCCATGCAATTGCATGGACAACACATATAGTTTAGTAGAGTTTGGCATGAGAGAGTTTTTAACCACTTCAAGTTTCTCTCTCTCTCTCTCTCTCTCTCTCTCTATATATATATATATATATATATGAGAGCACGGAAGATGTGGCGGATGTTATGGACAACAAGCCCAGAGTCAGGAGGGCTTCGCATGTGCTGGGGAGCAAAATAGCTACAGCTTATAAGCACAAAAGGGGACTACCTCAAACTAGTGACAACATTCTTAAATATTTTTGAGCTTTGTGTTGGCCATTGTGGATCGAGAGTGAATGCCAATGGCTCATCCACCATTCATTCACACTTTGAATTTACAAGATTTTCTTTTCAAACTTTATCCGTGAAAGATGGATCCAGTTTGACTGTTGTCAATCTTAGTCCAATGCTTCCTACTTAATATTATTACACTAAAATTGAAGCTCAAGCAAAGTATGTTGTAAAGAATAAAGTAGACATAGCCGGTTGGTAACCAGATCAATGGTTTGAACCAAAACCGAACCAAGCCCAAAAATACCTGAAACTGGAACCAACCAACCAGGAACCTCCTACCGCCTCCCATGGAACCATAATTAGTTGTTCAAGTGACGCTTTTGGTTCCATTTCATAAATTTTCTCGACTTTTTACCTAATTTGTTTTATGAAAACTTATTAAAAGTACACTTAATCCAATATGGCACCTTATTTGCTACTTATAGCATATGTCATGGCATCTTTCACACCAACACTACTTATCATGTCAGTTTATATTTAATATTATACTAAAATAATCATAATTATTATAATTATATTAATTTTTTAGTATAATATTTAATAATGATATGACTCCTAAGCCAGCAGCCAAATCACCCAAGACATGTGAATCAATCTTCAACGTTATCTTCAGGTTACATTGTTAGTATGTTTAGACTAACCTTATAGTTGGCAAAAACCACTGTGACGTTTTTAAACTAGAGTGGTGAAATTGAAAATCCTTAAATCTTAGGATACTTTTTTAAAGGTTTTCATTTCTTGGTGGTTCAAACCGAATCAGGATCTGGTTTGGTTTAGTATTTTCTTTAGTATTGGAGTGAACTTTGATCAAGATGCATCTTTTATTAGTTTTAACTTCTATATGATATGTTACTTTCAAAACAATACGCTTCAAGAAAAAAGATGAGGGTATATAACCAAAAGATAGACAATTATGAATAAATTGGAGAGCATATATATGATTGATACACTCATCAACTTCAACACAAGGATCAATATCATTTAATGCATATGAATGTATTAAATGCAACAACTCAACGATAGAACAAGATCCATTTACACCACAGTTTGATTCATGGCACATGATGGTGATGATCAAGCAATATATAGAATGAAAAGTTGTCTAGCAGCTCTCTCTCTCTCTCTCTCTCTCTCTATATATATATATATATATATATATATATATATATATATATATATATATATATATATATACACAACGATGAGTGACCTTCCGGAAGGCTATTCTCGGACAGCAATTGCAATGGCAAGGATGGACAAACTTAGGGCAGACAAAGTCTCGATCGAATGGAATAGGGAAAAGAATAGGGGTGGATATCAGGGTAATAGAGCGGTTTCTAGATCCGGCTTGCATTTGATTTGGATCCATATTACTACTTTTTTTATGCTATTGATACACAGATTTAATTCCACATTACCTCATCGCTGGTTCTAGCTTACTTGGAACCAGGAATCAGGACGGACTCGATTCCAGTTTGAGGCTCAAACCATCCGAAAAAGGGAGAAATATTAAAAATAAAATTTATATGAAACCAATAGTTTGAAATCGTTGGTTCTAGTTCCGGGTTGGTTTCAATTCCATTGAAGGTGAAACCGGAATCGAAACGAGTGGTCCTTGTCTTCTGGTCTGGTTTGGTTATGTTACGGTCTTTTACGTTTTTTATATTTTTTTAATAAAATTACTGGTTCCGAAAGTGTTTTTATTCAAATCGGAACCAACGGTTCTCAAATCGTAATGAAAAACCGAACATGTCTACGTGCAATCCTTCACATTTAATTGATGGATTATGGACATGGTCCCTACTGTAAGGGACGTCTTCATCTGCTTCGACCCGTACTTTACCTACAAGTGGGTCATTTCCTCTTTCGATTTCAAATACAATGGATGATTTGTGAGAAGAGAGGTAAAGGGTAAAAGTGTTATTTTGTCACTGTTCTGGACTTGTTTCTGGGTCTGACTAATGGGTGATGAGTCCGTGTTTTGGGTTTTGTTCGTGTCGTTATTTTACCTACACATGACCCATTCTTTCCATGACAATTTAGGTGGACATGAATATGTATTTCTCGTGTCGTGTTTTCTGTCGGGTCTTCTTCATACCTGAAAAAATGCCAGCAATAACATTATGCATGTTGTGTTTATTTTGAGTTAGTGGCAAAATCGTGTCACCTGATAGTCCTTGTCTCCATGCAGAAACCTGGACTTTTTAGATGTGTTTGTGTTGGGTTGTCTTGTCCTAAAATTGCCATCCCTGGTACACACAGAGTTCGAATCTCAGGGCCTTCATATGTGTGTTAAGATTCGGCCTCCAGTTGTAACAAAAAAAAATTGCCACCTCTAGTTTGACCTGAATCAAAATCTTATTGGTTGGATCCAAAACTGAAATAGGATCCAAAATATGGGGTTCAGATTATGGCATGAAGTTCTACACGATTTTGATTGTGAATCTAAACCTGCAAATAACTGGATGCACTACGTGTCAATTCTGTAAAAACATGTCCAATATGCTTCCTGTATTTGGATCCGGATTTGGCTCTTGATGCCTGAATCCGATTGGGTGGGACGCAAACCAGATTGACTCATTGAGCGATGCTTGAATCAGCTTTGGGTCCAGTCGTATTGCGTATGCAATAGGATATAGGGATAAATAATAAAATAACTAACTAGTTTTCTCAAAAATCAAGGCTGCGGCCATGAGGTAAGGATGTCCAAAGATCACAGGAATCGAATATCCTCAACCACATTTATACTAAACTTGGTCAGATTCGGTTTTTTCTTTTTGGATATGTTTAATGGATTCCCTAAATATATTTGATATCTATCTAATGTGGTAAATGTGTACACACTCATTAATACTTAAAATTTCAACCGGTCGATCAATGAAATTAATAATTGAATTCAAATTTAAAAAACTAAAAAGCACTTGCTATTATTTGCTTTTTACATTAAAATCTTAACCATAGATCTTAAAAATTGAATGATTGGGATTTTTAAAAAGATTAGAACATGAATGAATGTGTGCATGAACTATGCTCTCCTAATCTAATATCTAATATCGAAATCTAAATAGCAATTTTTTTGTAATTGAGAAGATGTGAAAAAGGTCACAAGTGAATATCTCGGTATGCATTGGGGTCATTCTAATCCCATCTTACTTTCAAAAAAACTAAAAAGTACGGTCACACTTTAAAAAAAAATCTCTTTTGTTGTTTTTATCATTCAAGCCTAGAGCTCTACTGGTGATCTTACACTTTAAATATTACTTTTTGTTTTTTTATTTCAACTATCCAATCTTTTTGATGTTATCATTCAATAGTAACACTATTCCTTATATATATATATATATATATATATATATATATATATATATATATATATATATATATATATATATATATATATATATATATATATATATGTGTGTGTGTGTGTGTGTGTGCGCGCGCACTTTGAGCATTTTGCCTCTCACGTCTTTCAGCCACTTGGCTGTTTTTAATAACTTTCCACAAACGAAGGTAGTTGAGGGAACATACGGTGGTTGAAGTGGGAGAAGACAAGGAAACCGGGAAACATACAGACAGTGGTCGATGTGTATTGAGGTGAAATTTGAAAAATCTCTATAGCTCATGGTGAAATCAATGAGCTATGACATATGGTTTGTCCCACCCAAAACTGTTGAAGGGAGCTATTCATCCGCCATTACATATACACACAATATATTACAGTTTTGAGCCTAAAAAACCGAAAGGAACTCGAATAAACGAACTTGATTGAATCGTAAATTCAAACTGGACCGAGATATTGAAAAATCGAACCTAACTGAAAAAAAATAGGCGTGTTCGGTTTGGTTTTTCAGTTATAGGTGAATTTTGCTCAGACCTAAATACAAGGGTGATCTTGTCTTCTAAATTGTGTTTTTCAATTTTTTTTCGAAAGCTGGCATTAGTTTTGGGTTTGGACAAAGAAAGTGCTCTTTGTACAAAAATCCAAATTCTCAATCACTTTGTCATTTCCTAAATACACAATTAAGGAATGGGATTTAATTAATCCGCCCAATCTCAGACTCCATGAACTGGAAACCACTCCCTTCTGCTCTCATCTCCATTAAATAAGCCTATATATTTTGGTTTCAGAAATTAAAAATTAGATAGCTTGTTCTTATATTAATGCTAAAATCTTTCACAAACTGCAACGTTCTAATGTGTATATACGCAAAGATTATACAATGTCGGAATTATGGAAGGCCAAGATCCCATTTTTATGTCACCTTTAGGTTTTTCCAACAAAGCATCCGTCATCTCTCTCTCTCTCTCTCACACACACGGAGTTGCGCACACTCTCCACTCTAAAAACCTGCCATCTTCTTGTCTCCTCGTCTCTCGTGCTTTTTGCTTCAATCTTTCCATGGGGGAGTCTTGCAAAAGAGACTGAAACTAGTCTAGGGGAAAGGAGATAAAGGGGTGATTTTAGATAGGTGGTGCTCCTTTTTTAGCTGTAAAAATGACTCCTAGTATCGACTGTGTGCCAACTCTTTTCTGTGGAGAGGATAGCAATAGCATCATGGGTTGGGACGATGCGGTTGTAGATGAGAGTGTGAGGGAGGAAGCCCATCTCTCCGATGATGTGATTATCATGAATTTGCCGTTGTGTAGCGATGAATGCATTGAGGCATGGTTGAACAAAGAGACGGATTTTCTTCCCCAAGATGATTATGTTTCCAGATTTCAGAGAGGGGTTTTGGACGTTTCGCTTCGTAGAGATGCTATAGATTGGATTTGGAAGGTGTCCCTTTTGTGCTCTTCGATTTCGTTCTTTTCTCTCAAACGTGTGCTCTTTTTCTCCCTGTTTTAGGCATCTTGTTCTCTTATAGTGATATTTCTACAGTATTGTTTTTTAACGGTGCCTGAAACAGGTTCATGCCCATTATAATTTCGATCCGCTGAGCGCGTATCTGGCCGTGAATTATCTGGATAGGTTTCTTTCCAGATACGAGCTTCCTGTAAGTTTGGATTGTGAAAGATTAATCTTTCGTATAAACTAATTTCCTTATTTTGGTCATCGATGAACACCTCTATGTTGTGTCGTTTTAGATTTCTGATTATTGGATTTTGGTTTTATTGCAGCAAGGTAAAGATTGGATGATGCAGTTATTGTGCGTAGCATGCTTGTCCCTCGCAGGAAAGATGGAGGAAACGGATGTTCCACTGTGTATAGATTTACAGGTGAATAAATGCAGCAAACAAAGAGTCAATGGCAACTTATTTCGATTAGTTGCTCTCTCTCTCTATCTCTGAAACTTCCTCTTGTTTATTTCTTAAGGTGGGAGAAGCAAAGTTCGTGTTTGAGTCTCGAACCATTCAAAGAATGGAACTCTTAGTTCTTAGAACTCTAAAATGGAAAATGAGCTCAGTGACGCCTTTCTCCTTCATCGGACATTTCCTTCGTCAAATCAACAGCGATAACGTTCCTCCTTCCCAATCTGCGATTTCCCGTTCTACCGATTTGATACTAAGCACCATCAAAGGTTTGTTTTTGTTCTTCCTTTGTCCCTTTTATATCCATTTTCTATTTTAGGTGATTGATGGTATGTCTATATTGAAAACCGTACGCAGGAATCAATTTCCTGGAATTCAGGCCGTCTGTCATCGCTGCAGCAACGGCGATATCTGTTTTGGAAGAAAACCAATCAGTGGATTTCGATAAGGCAGTCCCTCGTTTTCCCCTGCAAGTAGAAAAGGTAAAAGCAAAAGGATCCTTGCCTTCTCCTGCGTCCTTTTTTTTATTTAGCAGCGCATAAGTCTCTCTCTGCCTATTTCTGTTGTTAGTGTGCCTTCATCAATGCTTTTCTTTTGGTGGAGGGGGGTTCAATGCTGATGGCATGCCTCATATCAACCATTTGAGGCATTAGTCTCTCTGCTTTATACCTTCCTCTTTTGTTGGTGTGCCTTAATTGAAGCTTTTCTGTTTTTGGTGAGTGTTCTTTGTTCTTTTGAGGAAGATTTACTTAAGATTGTGGTGTCATCTGTTTTGCAGGAAAGCATTAGGAGGTGTTACGAGATTATGCAAGAATTTTTTTTGTTGAGGAACCCAAATAGAACTAAAAATGATATGAATATCTCTGCAATTTCATCAATTGCAGACAGCCCAAATGGAGTCCTGGATGTTGCTTGTTTGAGTTGTAAGAGTGAAGAGACAACTGATGGATCATGTGGACATTTTTCTTGTAATAGTACAGTTGCTAAGAGGAGGAGATTGAACAGATTCAGTTGAGGGAGTTGAATAAGGGAAGAAAATAAGCCAACATTTTGTTAGAAAAGAGGGTTAGCATCTTCATTGAGATTAAGTTTTTTTTGTTGAGTGAGGATTTCGGTGTGGTTGCCAAGCTGAAGAGAAGAGCAACAGATACCAGAGACTTACTAAAAGTGCAGGAAAATAACAAAAGAAGGAGGCTCGATATAAGAAACGAATAAGAGTAAGGCTCATGCTTTTGCTATGAATGAACAGCTGTGATTGGAATCCTGCAGGCTTGAGAGCGATGCCACCAAAAAAAGGACTACAGCGATTGGAGATTATGCTCTGGAAGTTGCAGATTGTTGTTCCTGTTAAATATACAAGGAAAGCTAAAACTTTTTCCTTTAGAGGAAAACTTGTTGAGGTTCATATTTATTCTTTCCTTTGGAACGACCGAGAGAGAGAGGGTTCTTCGCAATAGTCCGTCGTTATTACCTTACATTTAATTGGTATTACTTTCCTGTAATTACTAGTTGATGCTACTCTTGGTTTGACTGCCAGTCTGGTCAGAATCTTGGGTCCTCTGCCTCTGTCACAAAAGGGGGATTCTTAAGCCAGAGAGGGCAGAAGTCATCTCGAGAAAACGCATTATATATATAGAGAGAGAGAGAGAGGGGTTAGGCTCTCATTCATATCAATCGGGAGGTTGGATGATCGAAGAGGTCAATAAAATATTAAAAACAAAAAGTAAAAAAAGTACGTTTTTAACTCAATTTTTTCATAAAACAATTTTATTTTTATATTTTATTTAAATCATTGAACTACGGAAATGAAAGTCTAACAACTTTCAGTTTTTACATTATATATATGTATGTGTGTATACATGTAGAGAGAGCTTTTCATGCATTAACATTTTATAGTTTTTATGATATTGGATTAAGTTTTAAAAACGATGATTAATCTAACTCTATCTGTTTAAGAATTGAAGAATTAATTTTAGGAGTAAAGAAAATGCCATTTACCATCTAGTAAGCTATATATATATATATATATATATAGAGAGAGAGAGAGAGAGAGAGAGAACGGGAGTTGATGATTCATTCTTAACTCTTTTCTACCATTTGAATTGTTTCTCTTTTGATTGGATGGTTTAGATTAAAAAAGAAAAAAATAGTTTGAAGTTTATATTTTTTGTTTTTGAATTTGGATTGAAAGAAGCTTGTTTAAATTGTCAAGAAGAGTTTGAAATCAATTTTTTATTTTCTCTTTATATATAGAAAGAAAAAATTGGTATATGCTATCTTACTTAGGTGCTAGCAAATATAAGTAAATCTCAATCATCCATCAAATTTAAAAACTAAAAGTATTCGAATGAATAAAGTATACATATACTTTTTAATTTATAGATTCAAATTTTAACATAGAAAAATGAATAGTTGAGATTTTTTAGATTTACAATCACCTAAGTGTGCTAACTGTATTGGTGTTTCTCTCTCTCTCTCTCTCTCTCTCTCTCTCTCTCTCTCTATATATATATATATATATATATATATATGACACTCATGAACAAGAAAAAGTAAAGCTCAACGTAGGAACCGATACCTACACACGTTTGTGTGCGCCCGAGCTTTCAATAATTAAGTGTAAGGAGCCTTTGGGATTTTGTTATTGTATTAAAATAGGTAAAATTGACGTGGAATCATTCCATTCTCGCAGTTATATTTTTTCATTGGTTTCACAGTCAGCGTTGTCAAATTCAGCCACGGACCACTGGTTTTCTTTATCTACAATAGCTGAGCCATCTTGATGGAGAAGAAAGAACACCAATATCACTTTCTTTGTCATAAAATAGAATGTGGAAATGTCTGTCTTGATCATTGAGATTGAACCTCAACCTTAAAAGTTGTTGCTCAAATGGAAGTATGGAAAGATATGACAGTAGCTTTGCTTGTTTTACTTCCCATCATTTTTGTACCATTCTCTGTGATAAGGGTAAGATCCTGTGAAAACTCTATATAACACAAGAAAGGAATTCCAAGTTCTCTGTCTTGGATCGTAGGGCCAACTGCTAGTGCACTAGCAACATCAATGGTTTGTTAGTCTGCATTTTTTTCATATGTTCTCTCCCTCGTCTACCTTTTGACAGACATGAATGTGCACATGCACACACACACACACACACACACAAAGACTTTGTTATGGGTCCTTGTTCTCCCTTGTAATAACCCGACGGAGCTGCCACTCCTACTTAATCGGGGAGAAGGCATGTTCCCGGTTTTGGTTTGACATGAAGGAGTTGCATGTTCCGAACAACAACCAATCCTTTTCTCATACTAGATGAGGCCGGTTACATGGATTCTTTGTTTTTCAGTGAACTCGATCATATTCGAACAATTTGGAAGAAAATACTCGGTGTAAAACTCTGATGCTAGCTGAAACTCAACAACCAGGTTCTACAAGCATCACATTAAGCTTGCATGAATCGAACCCGATCAGCCATCGACCTTTGTGACGTGACGAGTAAGAATCCCTTCTCACTCCAAACCCGTGGTTTGTCGTTCTAGATTTCTTTCATATTTGTCTTGTAGACCAAAACTTGCTTGAGGCTGCCTACACATTAGAACTAGCACCCGGTAACATATGACTTTGTAAGATCAGCTCAAAAGTTGAGTTTGAACCGCAATATATATAAAAATATATATTAATTTCATAATTTTATTCAATACAAAAAAAGATTTAGAGTCATCTGCATAAACTAGAAATAGCGCACTTGGCTAGGGGGTCAGCTCACAAGTTGAAGGTCATGAGATCTATACATGGGGCGTGCATCTGGCTTTGGCCTCCACGGTGTACCGAAAACAAATGTCGGAGCCATCTAAAACTTAATACGAGACAATTGACCAAGCCTTGGGATTAGGTTTAATGGACCAAAATCTAGACCGAGCAAGCCCAGTCAGTGCAGCATCAGTCACATGGATCGGTCCAAGCTATGTATTTGATTCAAAATTAACCAATCTGAGAAACATACGGATCCAACCCAAGAAAACCAGCTGCATGAAAGGCCAACCATGACTAAAGGGACCCAAGGAATATGATTCATTAGCAGGATAAGAGGCCAACCATCAGAGGAGTTTACATGGATCTTTCTGAATAAGGAGTGCTGTAAGGTGAGTACAAATATGAGCAACAATAAGAGATGATGAAGGGAGATGGATAAAGGGTTTTGCTGATAGCCTGGAAGATTTCACTGCCTTCTTTGCTAAATTGTGGGGCGCACTGATCGGGATCGAATCAGGATGGAACCTGGACTTGGGAGAGAAATTACTGAAACAGATTCTCAAGCTACTTCAACAGCCATCTCCTCTACCAAGAACCAAGCTTCTAATACAGTCAATCTGATTAAGCTTATTCCTCTCTGTTTAAACAGAAACTGGCAGGTGAAAGAGACCGAGTACCTACAGGGAGGGTAGCAGATGTGCTGATTGGCTAGCAAACTTCAGACCACCGGAGGGTTATGTATTGGAGGGTCCCCCAACTCAGTTGGTGAGTCCAATGGAGGAAGACGGCAATGGGCACGTCGAGAAGTGTATTGAGTGAGACCTTCTTTGTGCAGAAGTTCGGGGGACCCCAATCAAGGTCTTCTTCCAATGCCTCCAGACCCCATTCGATCACCAAAAAGAGACAACAATGGTGCCAACCTTATTAAGCTTTGGCTAGCACGTAACATACCTTGGTCTGTATAACCAGCATTATTATAAAAGAACCAATTGCATAAGCATAAAATCGTAATAATTATATTTCACACTTGAAAATTGACACACTTTCAGTTGCAAACCTTTTTTTTCTTTAAATGTTTGACCACATTTTGCAAGTTACAGAACCTATTTTTTAGTTTAATCGTGAGTGTTAGAATAGCTAAAAATCAAGCATTTGAATTTGATCATTCAGTTCGACCGATACCAACCAAGAAAATCAATCAGAAAGCACATCAATCTAAGGAGCCGGATCCAAGCCTAAGCTAAGGGAATTCAACTTAAAAAGTTCCACACATTTCCAAGTCACCCCATCCCAAATGCACCACAGTGACACAGAGCTTTAATGTAGGATTCTGCAATGCGGTTGTTTGGCTTCAGGTATACTCATGGCCAACCATAAACCTCAACAAGCTACCTGAATGAGCCCCATTACCGGCCAGGAAAAAAATAGCTTCAAACCTGCCCCAAAGATACCCCCATGATATATATTATTTTGTGTGTGTGTGTGTGTGTGTGTTGGGGGAAGGGGGGCAGGTCAAAGACATTCGAGGTTTTCGACAAACCCTAACGCATCATCGAAGAACACCTAAGATGAATGAGACATCACAAGTAACCACGGAATTCAGAATCTAAAACCTCACCAATGGCTTACAACCTCAAAAATTCAAACTCCTCCATTGTCTTTTACATAGCAGACGAAACCAAAAACCAAAACAGAACTAGCTCACAGACCGCTGCTTCATGAAGGCCTCTGACATTTATATAAACCAGCAATCTGAAACCAAAAAAGACAGTGAGGGCAGCAGCAACACCAACACAATGGCAGGAATGAACATATGAATTGGATAACTCCCATACCAAGATCACTGAAGAGAGAGAGAGAGAGAGAGAGAGAGAGAGAGAGAGAGAGAGAAATGAGTGACGAGGACAAGAAAAAGGAAGATTACATTTGAAAGGAAGCACGCGCAACAGCACCCCGAGAATAGGAGTCTCAGTCAAGAGAGAATTGGGAGAAACAGGCACTATGAGCAACATCTCTGAGAAGCACCGGATTTGAAAAGCACATCTCCACTAATGTAAACACCATTCATTTCTCCATCTTTTTTCGCTTTCGCTTTGGAATACACTAGTGGGAGCTCGCACCTTCATGGTTTTAATGTATGGTCCTTGAAATCACTGAGTTGGAATCCAAAAGGGTGTCCAAATCTTTCTCTCCGGTGAGCCCCATCAAAATGGAGAAGGAGAGGAAGAGAGCTGTTTCTCTCTTTGGAAACTTCCTGTTTTAAGGATTCTCTGAACCTGAAAGAGCAAATATCTTGTGTTTATTACTACTGTACCTACTGAGATATAGGATAGATAACAGACACCCTCTTTATTTTCCTTGGTGCTCCCGCGCTTACAAAGGACTGCGCTCCAGTGATCCGACTTTGAACTTCAGTGAGCGTAGGTATTGAATAGATTCATCTAGAACCATAATGGCATCCATATGAATCCTCCAGGAGGCATGCTCCGGAGGATGCTGACCGTACTCCGTATCTTCTCCCTCCGCAATCTCTTCACTTTGGCCGTGGTTGGAACTCACCAATTTGAAGCTGATGATAATCAGCTGCAAAACCATGAACCACTTGTAATGCTGGACCAGAATTGGAATAGCCAGCGGCACCACCAGCAGGATAAGCACCACCCATGATTGATCGAAGGCCATGATCAGATGGCAAGCCTCCGTAGCTGCCGTGGAGAATGACCATATAGTCCCAAACTGTGGTCATTTGACATCTGATAAGTATAGTCGCCCAGAAGCAAAACTGGTTGATGTAGTGTCTGGATTAACAAAAACATGTCAAATAAACAGTCAAGAGAAAATAAGAAAAACTTAAATTGCTAATTGAGTAACAGTAAAGAAAGAAACGTCAAAGCATTGAGTTGAAGGAATTCTATGAGCTGATAAAATATTTAGCAATCTGACTAGAGTAGTGTTCCGTGGCGATGGATCCTTCCTTATTGCTTGATAGAAATAAAGTAGAGTACAACAGATTGGAGATGCCTGTGGCCTTAAAACAAGGAGAAACTCAGTAAGTAACTACATCCATTAAACTTCTCCCTTCACAAAAGATCTGCATTAAGAATTGACTAAAAAAGAGCAATATGTGAACTTACTTGACAGTCTTGAAGAGGTTGAAAGCAAGCTATTACTCTAACAATGATAGTAACACTCCCCTCGATACCACTTTCATGTTTTAATGCTCGAAACCTAGTTTGACTTGCTGCTTGGCACACCATCACTCCCTGACACTCAATTCACCAAATTTCCACCTCTGAAGCTACCTAATAACCTAAGCAATCAGAAGCCTATCTAATAGAATTCTGAAGGTGAAAATAATAAACCAGCAAGTATCATTGAAGGTGGCATTACGACAGAAAAGTTTGCTTCTTAAGAAGGGTACTGGTGGTAGATTTTTCCAGAAAGAGAAAATATAATTGAGAAGCAAGGCCTGAACCAGAAGACAGACTCCCTAGTGGGCAGGAAACGTTTCTCGGCTTGCTCAGAGGAAAACAAAAGGAGATAAAAGTTAAAACAGAGGTTCTGCAGCCATCAACCAAGAAATCCCGGCTAATAAATCGGTAAAGACTAAAGACATTTACAAAATGACTTTGCAGTATAGGTTCAGGGATATCACTTTCCTGGACACATCCAGGATTCGAGACACTGGCAAAACCACCACATACTGCCGCACTTCATGAACTTAGCACTATTTCTCCACTTAAAGTAATGCTTATCGAGTTAATAGCCACATAGTTGTACTTCTTGCACACAGAAGAACCAATGTCAAGTGGAGTTGTGCAGCCAAGAAGCATGACTTCTTTGCCAATAAGTCGTTATATTACCTGCACCGATAAATGGGGTCAGAAGGTGGAAGGAATGATTGCCATCCACAGATAAATGCAAATGGTCTTATATTGCCAGTGCAATACCACACTTCTTTGATACATTACAAGTTGAAAATTCAACTAAAGCGTGATTCATAGAAAAAAAAGTAATGACTCGTGAGTTCTGAAGCAGGGATAGCATAAAGCCCTTAAAGGAAAAAAGGGGGAAAAAGGAATCTGGGACAGATCTCACTCAATGTGGAATCTGAGTGTGTGTCAACACAAACAATTAGAGAAGGAAAAATGCACCAAAGGAAAACAGCAAAAAGATGGAAGAATCTCTCTCTCTCTCTCTCTCTCTCTCTCTCTCTCTCTCTCTCTCTCTCTCTCTCTATATATATATATATATATATGTGTGTGTGTGTGTGTGTGTACATATGTACATATATATGTGTGTATGTATACACATATGTATATATGTATCTATATAAAAAATACAAATGCAGCACATATACATATATATATAGATAGATAGACATGCATGACCCCAAACTCTGCGAACATAAACAAAAGATAACAGGTTACATGAAGGCATAAAAAACATGTTCTGACAGTAACAAACCTAAATAACAGAGTCAAGTCATTCGACCCATCTCAAACACAAACAGGCCAAGCGAATCGAGTCAGAGGAAATAAATTGTGTGTGGTGCATTACAGTGAATCCCATAAATGAATAAAGAATACAAGTTTAACTGCAAGAAAGTTATGCTGAGAATTTACAAAATCAACAATCTCAAAAGATTATACGGGTCATATTAATAACGTAAAGGTAGAACACCCAAAAGCATTCATGACTGACAAGATTCCTACAAATCTACAAGCCCAAAATAAACAGAATAAATAAGGCCTAAAACATTTCTATTTCTAAAACACTAGATATGATTCACATCATCAGACTTAATAAGCTACCTCATCAAAGATCGAGAAATTTAGAATTTTAGATTCTGATACAGAAGACAAAGTAAAAAGCAAATGCTTCGGAGTTCCAAGCACGATTAAGAAATTTGAATATGGATTATCCATAACGAAAAAGCATTCCCCTCACAAATCTCAAGCCATTGTGTACAAGATACTTGGGAGAAAAGGGGAAGACCCAGACTGGTACTTTAAGAAACACTCGTTCTCAGCAGGCTTAAAGCATTATAGCAAATTAAAAGTACTCAAATAATGGAAGAAAAATAATCGGGAAATCAGAGGCATGTAAAAATGCTATTTCTGTCTGGC
The DNA here is from genome assembly GCA_036023115.1 of Brasenia schreberi. Classification (NCBI taxonomy): domain Eukaryota; kingdom Viridiplantae; phylum Streptophyta; class Magnoliopsida; order Nymphaeales; family Cabombaceae; genus Brasenia; species Brasenia schreberi. Next base: position 5,047,423 of record JAYKKT010000059.1, on the reverse strand, counting down.
ATACCACACACAGAGAGAGAGAGAGGGAGGGAGAGTACAGTTTCTCCATAGGGACCTATTAACCGAAGGAAGAAAAGAAAAAGGGAAATTTTAGAGAATCAAACCGAAGAAAAATCAAGCACGAAATTATCAGAACTTCATGGATCAAGTTGAGAGGTAGGGAAAAGGATGGAAAATGCGGTGGAAGTATGAGATTTCGCATACGAGAAAAAGGAAGCGTAAGAAAAGAGTAGATGATTTCTAACAGAAATCCAAACAAATACCAAAAATACTTACAGGATCCATGCGAAAAAAATCTGCTCTTTCGATAAGCAGAAGAGTAAAAAAAGAAACCAAACGTAAGAACTTCACCTGACCAAGGTGACAAAAACAATAAAAAACAACGGAAAGGCATTTCGAGAAGCAATAATGTTTAAATAAAATCTTTTATAAGCAATAAACAATAAAGAAAACCAAACGTTGGAATGTCATTACCTCACGCGCAGAGCCGAACGACGAGAAGACGGAGAAGCGGAAGAAGCTGGAAGGAAAAGGAAGAGGGGAATCATGAAATGACGATCCTACCCTCCACCTTCCCAAACAAGCAACCGTCTTAACACCGTCACGTACGTTGACGTCTCTTGAGACGGGCAGATGAAATATCAAAAGTACTCCTGAAAGTGATTTCTACATGTATAATGACAGATCGAGGCCTGATATATAAACAATGACAATCCAAGCGCAACTATTCCTCTGTTTCTTATTTCCTTTTGTTTGCACGCTCCTTTCCCCTCGGTACACAATCTCTTTCATTACCTTAGAGTATCTCTCGGAGAGAGAAAGAGGCAAAGTCTAGATATGATCGGTTCTAATTTTTAAAATCAAGAACTGGAACGGAATCAAAACTGAGTTGGTTCTGTTTTCAGTTTTGATTTTGATTCGAGTCTTATATCACTTGGAATCAGAAACAATTTATTAAAAAATAAAAGTTTTTAAAAATATAAAACCAAATGAGTATGAGACTGGTTGCAGTTTTGATTTAATTTTAATTTCAGTTATTTTCTAATCCGATTCAGTTCCAATTGAAACTATTGCACCGGTTTTTAGCTCGTTCACGTATAGTCGAACTCCCCACCACCAGCAACGACAGAGTTGAACTTCTCACCAACAGAATTGGCGCTACAACGCCCTGCCGTTGAGCTAACTCTCGATGCTACATGCTTAGCCGGAGTCGAACTCTCCACCACCAGCAATGACAGAGTCGAACTTCTCACCAACAGCGACGGCAGTAGAAGGCCCTGCCGTTGAGCCATTGCTCTTGGTGCAATAAGCTTAGCCCGATGCCTATTTCCTCTTTCTAACTAAAGCTGGGAAAAGGACTTATAAAATTAGGTTCAGAGTTCTTAGTTTAGTTGTATGGATCTGAGTTATGCAATATGAAATAATAAGTAATGTAACTAAGTTAAATTAATAAGTTAATAGAAAATATAAATAATAACATTAATTAACTAATATATTATATAAATTTATTGGTTTATTTGATTATATCATTAACCATTTCTTCATTTTTTGTTGTGAGGAGCTTACCATGAATCCCATAATTTCTGCTGCTTCCGTTATTGCTGCTGGATTGGCCGTAGGACTTGCTTCTATTGGACCCGGAGGGTAAAATAAGAGATACTTTATTGCTTAGTCTGGCTTTTATGGAAGCTTTAACAATTTACAGACTGGTCGTGGCATTAGCACTTTTATTCGCTAATCCCTTTGTGTAATCCTATAAACAAACATCTCTTTTATTGCTTTCGATCTGCCACTTCGCTTCTTCAAATTATATCAAATCATCACTCTTATAATCACTTCTTTTTTAACTACTTTACGGATAAAAAATAGAAAAAAAAGGTGGAAAACTTTTGCTTTAACTGCATAACTTTACAAAGAATTTCATAATGGCCACATAAAATACTGTGCTTTTCATCTAGCCACTTGCATTTTAAGGAATTAAAGAAACAAATTACTAGACCACTTATTTAAGCATATGAAATGGATTCACCACCTATTTTCTTCGCCCATTTGCTTACTTATCAATCCTGCGTGTCTTGGAACACGAAACTTCAAAGAAGAAAAGGTAGAGATGTGAGTTTGAAATAATGGACCAAAAGGTCATCCTCACCGGTGGTGGATTTAGATTTTTTTATAAGGTGGGATGAACTGCTTGCTCGACCATTTAAAGTGGAGTGAACTATGTATAACAGCGATGGATTCAATCATGTCCTGCAGAAATTTTCATTCGGTTTTTTAATTTCAGTTGGGTGGCCTTAGATCCGCCATTGCTCCTCATCATACCTCGCTTTAATGTAGATCCACTACTGCTCCTCGACATCACTCGTTGTTGAACAAGATGCACCAATGATAATGGTATGTACAACAATAACAACTAAGCCTTCTCTCGTACTAGACGGGGTAGGCTACATGGATTCTTTGTTTCTACAAAACCCTATCATGTGTCATGTTAGCAGTTAACTCACAACCAATGATAATGGTATGTATATGCAATAATTTGCAAAATAATTTGCAAAGATAAACAAATGGGTTGGGTTTGACTTAAATCCAACACGTACTCAACCCATTGAGGTCATGGTTTATCAAAAATAAAATTGATCCGTTTAGTTATTCAAGTCCGACCAAGAATATCTGATATTGGAGACACACTATTGTGTGCTAATGAATTGTAAGTTCGGAATCGAGATGAATGATTAGCTATATCAACCGTTTCTGAATCATATCATTCAAGAAGATTGATTGTCCTTGCACTGAGAGTATTGGTTCAACAGCAGGATGCTCTAGCATCGTTGCTATTGATGTGGAGTTTGACTCCCAGAAGGCGGCATTGCTCTCTTTTGTCAAGTGCCACTAATATATGCAAAAGTTTCTTATGACAGAAATGACAAGGTAGAAGTGTCGCATAATTAAGTTAATAATAAAAGTCGTGATACTTATAATAGAAAGATAAAATGAGATCAAAGGAGAAGCAGACTTTGATTTTCAATCCCTATATCAACCGTTTCACATAATTTGATTGTTCTGGGACTTGGTCTCATATCTCAATCTTTATGGGTGTGTTTGGTACAAGATCAAAGGAGAAGCAGACTTTGATTTTCAATCCTTATAGTTGTAAGTTTCATTGTGCACTTGTTATGAAACTGTAAATATGTAGGGTCAACTTCAATAAAAAGCTTACGAGAGGCTTTACACGAAAACCTAAGCGCTTTCTTCTCTCTTATATTGTTAGTGAGTCAAAAACGAAATTAGGGTTCTTTAGAACCATGATTACAAGTTCATGTGGATTTAGGCCGGCAGTTCTAATACCAAGAGCCATGCACCACGAATCAAACACACTTATGGTATCCGATCCGCTGGCACCCCGGTGATTATATAGTAAACGTTTTGGTATTGCCATGCATTCAGTAATTTAAAGTAAGCGAGGCGGTTAAGCGTAATATTCGAAACAAAAGATCCAAGAGGGAGGTACGCATAAAAAAAAACAGACAGAGAGAGAGAGAGACAGAGAGAGAGAGAGAGACAGAGAGGCGGTGGCGCGCAGAGGACGTGTCGTCATCGTCTTCCCGCGGTTATCATCTTCTTCGCGATCGAGCCTCGCCACGCGATCGGATCGCTTCAGAGAATTAGCATCTTAATAGGGTTTCTGCTCAGATGAGAGATTTCGGTTTTCTCGATGGCAACATCTCCGATTTGCTCGCCAGACGGACCATCAACCTCGGCCAGGTGGCTCTATGCTCTCCGACTCCGTGCTTCATTTAAAGAGTGTCTTCGTTTCTCCTTTCATGGCGTCGAATCGGCTCGATTTATGTTCTGTCTCCATTCCCTCTGCTTAGCTGTCAAGGGATCAATCTTTGTTTCCTTTTCGTTTTCTTGACCGTTTTAACATAAATAAAGGCTCTTGGCCGTCTTCTCCTTCTCATTCCATTCCATTTTCTTGGAATTCATCGTATTTCCGGAACCTGTGTTTCGACTTGCAGTGGTTTGTCATTTAAGGTACTTGCTCGCGTTTTCTCCATATCATTTTTGGGGAAGGAACCCTATTCATGGTGCGGAAACTTCGGTAATTAGAATTTCAATCTCATAAATCGATGAATTACAGTGGATAGATGTCGTGTTTTTCGGGGATTCAAGGGTGTGTCGTGGGAGATAGGTATTGTCTGACAACTCTAGCAGTATGATCGGGATATATCGAGCGCTCAGTTAGCAGGCGGTGTATATGCCTCCGATGAGTGTTTTCTGACGGATGACCTCGTTGCAAAACGTGGAACTCGAGTGGTCTACATTTGTCGGTTGATTTCCTTCATGCCAAAACAGGATTCATGACTTGTCCGAGATCCAATATAATCACTAATTCGCATCCCCTTGACAGTGTTCGTGAATAAAACAGAATGCCTGAAAGTTTCCCACTCGTATGTCCCTAAACAAAAACCCCTCGACAAGATTCTCCCGACGTTTCTGATTTATGAAATGCTCACTAACTGAGCCATTAGCACGTTCCTGATTCCTGTTTCCAGTCCATGCTGATTCAGCAAGAGAGATGGTGCCGAAGTTGGCATATGTGGCAATTGTTGAGTAGTGGTTCCTATGTGAGAGGGGCATCAACGTCATTGGAATTTACTTTTGGGTATGAGGTCCATCATGTTGTCTAGGCTAGGTATTTGCTTTCCAGTGATGCTTGCATCATCTATCCTAGATTCACCTGGACTTATTTTCTTCGCCATTTTGCTGTTGAAGAGATTCTGCTGGTGCCTGGAAACCAATTTAGTTTAAAATGAGGCATTAAAATGAATGCTTTTCTTCTGGTGGCCTGAACTTTTAACACTGATATGAATAGGAGTTGTTTGAGGAATAATCATGATGAAGGGGATTGCTTCCTCATTTAGAAAACAAGGAAGAGATCTTTCTTGGCCTTTGTGTCTTGGCAAAGGCTATGTTACTGGAAGTAGGCAGCTGTCTAGGTGCTAAATAAGAGTGTTGCTGCTTTGCTGGAAATCAAGTAAAGTATGCCAACTGCTGAACTTATCAATATTTTCCTTGGTGGCTGAAACTTTTAAGATAAAATTGTAAGATGGTAACCCTCCAAGGCCATAGGAATTCGAGAATGTGATAGGTTAGACACAGTTGACCATTTCAATATATTTGTACCATCCAATTGCTTAGGTTTGACATGGTTTTTGAGCATCTATAATCTTTTGTGTTTTTATTTTAGTGTGCTTTTCTATGCCATCTTCATTGCAGGTTGGAGAAAGTTTTCTCCATACTCTACTAGTAGATATTTAGTCCTAGGACATTGGCTTGCGTGTATTATTTATGAACTGCTGGCAGCATTACTGAGCATGGAATAAATGATGAATTGGTGGACAGAGAAAGCAAGCTTCTTTTAAAGCGCTTTCAGTTTCTTATTGAAGCTTGATGTTTAATATCTCGAGAAAATCTTACTCAACATTTTGCTTGTATTTTAGAAGTATTATTGAAGAATACTTGATTTGCTGTTATTATTGCTGTCATTGAATGGGTTGCATTTGGCAATTTTCACAGTGTGTGACTCATGAGTTGCAAATTCACTCATCCCTATTGCAGAGGCTATCCCTTGAGCAAGAATTAGAGGTTTGTGAGAAGATTCAGAATCTCCTGCTAATATGTACCAGAAGTTAATATTATTGGTTGAACACTTCTTTCTGTCTTCATCTGATATAAAAGTACCTTCTTTCTTTAATATTTTTCTGTTGCATATCTATATTAATAATTTGGTCTAATATCCCGATCACATTAGTCAAAGGAAATACCAGACTGCCATGTCAATCTGAAAGAACAAGCGACTGAAATATATTGATGCGTGAAAATGCACAATGACAGAACTCGTTATGCTGCAGAAGCTAAGTGTGGAACAGAAATTAACAGAACTTGATCTGCTGCATATCATCAGTTCAGTCAGGTTAACATCCTGCATTTATCATGGAAAAGAAGAAGATGGGGATTCCTTTCACAAACTAATTATTATGACAGTTAGGATAACAATGTTAAGAAGCTAATGCATTCTTAGTTATGGTCATAACTCATAAGTTTCTCATGATATCATAACTTCCAACGTTGTGTCTATTGCTCATAGTGTTGTACATTTAGTGGGTATAGAGTAGGATGAGTCTGTCAGTTAACATTAATCTCTGTTGTCAAAAGTTTCATCAAAATGTCAGCCATTGTAAGGCGAAACATGTAATCGCTTGAACCAAACTTGAGAAACTTGATGAACGTGGTGAACTACCAAACTGTTGGATGAAAACATCATATTGTGGTTGGTTGTATATGCTGGACCTTTTTGTTGGATGGATTCCAACTCCCCTTTTCGATTGCGATTTTGTTTCACCATAAAAGTTTAAAATTTTCTATGCAATTTATTTTGAAGTTTTTAGGTAATGGATGATCAAGACATTTTTTTCAGCTAAGCAAACAATATCACCATTGATTCTGCAAGATAAAGGATGTGTTTGCGTGTGTACAGGTATATATATGTGTGTATATATATGCTTATATATTATATGTATTATGTACACCCACACCTATAAACTATCATATCTCTGTCATACCAACTCAAATGTGATAACATCAAAAATACAATGAGACTTACAAATCAGCTTTTCATATTTTGGTGGAGGATCAATTCTGGGGCCAATACAAGAAGAAAAAGTAAGAACATCAAAAGTTAGAAGTGAGAAGTATTTGTAAAATGAAACGAGTATAAGGCATCCTACACACACACATATAATTATAATTTCTCAAATAGCTACCTTTGAGCATCTTACCTTATGTATAAGAAACCAAACGGAGTCCATATTCTTCAACCAAATATGAATGATGCATAGTGTTACTTATTAGAAATATTGGAAAAATTAGTTAAAAGATAACAGTCCTTAGTTCCTGTCTGACACCCTTTTGATACATGCTTGAAATCCTGCTTGGAAATCTTGCTGGCATCTCCCTTTAGGGTTGCACATTGCTAGGCTTCTGTTTTTCCATCCTTCGTGTTGTGGAAGCTCCATTAGTTGGTCGTCATCTTGTTGGCGAATCCTTCATCACCAAAGATTATCTTGTAACCACACATCTTTCTAATACAACACCAATAGGGCACAACCATCTGTTGCCATTAGTTTTTTCCAGTGCCAGTCTCTTCTGCTACCATCATTGTTGACTATAGCATCCAGCATTCCAGCGCTGTTTATGTGCCTGACCCTATGTGTCTAAGTGCTGCACAGACATCACATATGTAGACTTAACACACAACAACAACCAAGCCTTTTCCCATACTAGATGGGGTCGGCTATATGGATTATGGATTCTTTGTTTCCACATAGCCCTACCATGTGCCATGCTAGTAGGTAACTCAACATGAGCTAGATCATTCTTTATTGTTTCTTTCCAACACTTTTGTGGTCTTCCTCTTCCTCTTTTAAACAATCTATTTTTTCGTACCTTCTTACTAGAGTTTAATTTGGTCATCTTCCAACTTGTCCCAACCATCTTAAATGATTTTTCCTCATTTCATCCTCTTTTGGTATCATTCCCAATTTGTTTTTAATCACCTCATTATGTATAGTCTTTTCATGTGTGACCACTTATCTATCTAAACATCTTCATTTCTGCCAGAGACATCTTTTGTACATGTTGATGATTAATTGCCCAACACTCAGAACCATAAAAAATAGTAGGTTTAATTATTGCTCTATAATATTTACCTTTCAAACTTTAATGGTATCTTCTTGTCACATAGAATACCTAATGCTCCTCTCCATTTTAACCAACCTACCTAAATTTTATGCACAACATTTCTATCAATTTTTTCATCACTATAAAAGAAATGACCTTAAGTATTTAAAACTTTTCTTGTGAGGGATGCAACATGTGTTAATCTTAATTTCTATGTGCTTTAAAGTAACCAAATAATCGAACTTATATTCCATATGTTTTGTCTTTGTTCTACTAAGTCGAAAGCCTTTACTTTCTGATGGAAACTTAACATATACAACATACAACAACAACTAAGCCTTTTCCCATACTAGACGGGGTTGGCTACATGGATTCTTTGTTTCCACAGAGCTCTATCATGTGCCATGTTAGCAGTTAACTCACAATAAGCTAGATCATTCTTTATTGTTTCTCTCCAACACTTTTGTGGTCGTCTTCTACCTCTTTTAATACTTTCCAAATTTAGTATTTCATACCTTCTTACAAGTTCTTCTTCTGATCTTCTTTCTATATGTCCAAACCATCTTAAACAATATTCTCTCATTTTATCCTCTATTGGTGCCACTCCTAATTTGTTTTTAATAACTTCATTATGTATACGGTCTTTTCTTGTATGACCACTCATCCATCCCAACATCTTCATTTCTGTCACAGACATCTTTTGTACATGTTGATGGTTAACTGCCCAACACTGAGAACCATAAAACATGACAGGTCTAATTACTGCTATCATAAAACATGAGAGGTCTAATTGCTGCTCTATAATATTTACTTTTTAACTTTAATGATATCTTCTTATCACAAAGAATACCTGATGCTCCTCTCCATTTTAACCAACCAGCATTAATTCTATGCGTAACATCTCCATCAATTCTTCCATCACTCTTAAAAATTGACCCTAGGTATTTAAAACTTTCCTTTTGGGGGATGTAATGTGTGCCAATTTTAATTTCTATGTCCTCTGAAGTAACCAAACGATCAATCTTACATTTCATATAGTCTGTCTTTGTTCTACTAAGTCGGAGGCCTTTGCTTTCTAATGCTTCTCTCCATAGTTCCAATTTTCTATTAACTTTTTCCTTAGACAGACTTAACATATAAAACATAAAAATAATAATTATTTGTAAAAAGGTTAAATGACTATAAATACTTTTGTGAATATAAATCATTTTAAACAATAAACGTAAGCACATATAACTCTATGACAATAGTATGGTCGTTCAAGGTTCATTTAAGATGTGTAATACAACACAAAGTAGCTTAATGAAAAGATCATACAACAACAACTACAACAACTAAGCCTTTTCCCATACTAGACGGGGTCGGCTACATGGATTCTTTGTTTCCACAGATCCCTATCATGTGCCATGTTAGCAATTAACTCCCAATAAGCTAGATCATTCTTTATTGTTTCTTTCCAACACTTTTGTGGTCGTCCTCTACCTCTTTTAATACTTTCCAAATTTAGTTTTTCTAACCTTCTTACAGGTTCTTCTTTTGATCTTCTTTCTATATGTCCAAACCATCTTAAATGATGTTCTCTCATTTTATCCTCTATTGGTGCCACTCCTAATTTGTTTCTAATAACCTCATTATGTATACGGTCTTTTCTTGTATGACCACTCATCCATCTCAACATCTTCATTCCTGTTGCAGATATCTTTTGTACATGTTGATGATTAACTGCCCAACACTAAGAACCATAAAACATGGCAGGCCTAATTGCTGCTCTATAATATTTACCTTTTAACTTTAATGGTATCTTCTTATCACAAAGAATACCTAATGCTCCTCTCCATTTTAACCAACCAGCATTAATTCTATGTGTAACATCTCCATCAATTCTTCCATCACTCTGAAAAATTGACCCTAGGTATTTAAAACTTTCCTTTTGGGGAATGCAATGTGTGCCAATTTTAATTTCCATGTCCTCTGAAGTAACCAAATGATCAAACTTACATTCCATATATTCTGTCTTTGTTCTACTAAGTCGGAGGCCTTTGCTTTCTAATGTTTCTCTCCATAGTTCCAATTTTCTATTAACTTTTTCCTTAGACACCTCTACTAATACAATGTCATCTGCAAATAACATACACCAAGGTACTTCATCTTGAATATGTTTTGTTAACTCATTCATTACCATTATAAATAAGTATGAACTTAAAGTTGATCCTTGATGTAACCCAATATTAACTTCAAAGAAGTTTGTCGTTCCTTCATGAGTCCTCACACATGTTTTTGCACCATCATACATGTCTCTTATAAGGTTAATATATGTCAATGGGATACCTATTTTTTCCAAAGTTTTCCAAAGAACCTCCCTCGATACCCTATCATAAGTTTTTTCTAGATCAATAAATATCATGTGAAGGTCTTTCTTTTTTGCTCTAAAATGTTCCATAAGACGTCTCAAAAGGTGAATCGCTTCAATAGTAGATCTGCCTGGCATGAATCCAAATTGGTTCTCTGTTGTACTTGATACTTGTCTTAACCTACGTTCGATAATTCTTTCCCATAATTTCATAGTATGACTCATTAACTTGATACCTCGATAATTCGCACAATTTTGAATGTCTCCCTTGTTCTTATATATGGGTATAACTATAAGTGTACTTGCTCTCTATTTCTCGGGCATCTTTTGGTTTTTCCATATTTCATTAAATAGTCTTGTGAAGTGATTCCTATTTCTCCTAGTATTTTCCAAACTTCTATAGGAATATTATCTGGTCCTATCGATTTACCACCCTTCATATGTTTAAGAGCCTCTTTGACTTTATTCTTTTGAATACGTCGGTAGAAATTGTGGTTTATATACTTTTCTGACTTGGCTAAATCTCCTAAACTAATACTAACATCTTTATTTTCATTAAAAAGATTATAAAAATAGTTTTTCCATCTATTTCTTATATCATCATTTGCCACTAGAATTTTTTCCTTCTCGTCTTTTATGCATCTAACATAATTAAGATCTTTAGTTTTCTTATCTCTAGCCCTAGCTATCCTAAAAATATCTCTTTCACACTCTTTTGAGTTGAGTTTTTTATATAAGTCATCCCAAATCTTAGCTTTTGCTTCACTAACGGCCTTTTTCGCTTCCTTCTTTGCTTTCTTATAAGCTTCTAAAGTTTCACTAGTTTTCTTAGCATAATGTAATTTGTAACATGCCCTCTTTGCCTTGATTTTATTTTGTACTACTTCACTCCACCACCAAGCTTCTTTTTGTGCCGGTACACCTCCCTTAGATACCCCTAACACATCTTTCGCCACTTTCCTAATATGTATAGCCATATTGTTCCACGTATCACTGGGTGTGGCAACATAATTCCAAACATCTCCTTGAAGGACTTTTTGTTTAAATATATCTTCTTTCTCGCTTTTGAGGTTCCACCATTTAGTCCGAATAGCTCGATGCACTCTTTTCTTCTTTGTCCATTTTCTTATTTGCAAATCCATAACTAAAAGTCGATGTTGGGTGGTTAAGCTTTCTCCTGGAATTACCTTACAATCTTTACAACACGCTCGATCTTTTTTTCTACAAATAAAGTAATCAATTTGTGTTTGTAATAAGCCACTCTTATAAGTAATTAAATGTTCATCTCATTTTTTGAAGATTGTATTGACTATAAAGAGATCAAATGACATAGCAAAATTTAAAATCTCCCTACCTTCCACATTTATATCCCCAAAACCAAACTTTCCATGAATCCCTTGATATCCTAATGCCTCTTTACCGACATGTCCATTTAAATCTCCTCCTAAACAAATCATCTCCCTTTGTGGAATCTTTTGAATCACCTTATCTAACTCTTCCCAAAAAACTGTCTTTATACTATCTTCTAGTCCTACTTAGGGTGCGTAAGCACAAACTATATTCAAAACCTCTGCCCCTAACACTAATTTCAACGTCATGATTCGGTCACCATATCGTTGTATGTCTACTACACTCTCCTTTAAATCTTTCTTTATGATAATACCAACTCCATTTCGAGCCTTTTCTTTACCTGAGTGCCATAATTTAAAATCTGTATCCTTTATCTCCTTTGCTTTTTCTCCAATCCATTTTGTCTCTTGTAAACATAGAATATGAATCTTTCTCCGAATCATAATGAAAAGATCATAGTTTTTAAAAAATTATTTAGTACATTGTAAAGCATTTTGGAGATTCCAAACAAATCAAGTACAAAGAACCTAGCGTTCTTTTTATGTGTACATTTACATGCCGAAATAAGACCCAGTACATGATTAGTCAAGCACTTCATATGTGTCCAAGTATGACAAAGATACACAGAAAAGGAAGTTTTTTTCTTCAAGAAATCATAATTTCGTTTGAGACTTTGAGATTAAGTAATGTCATGTCTTACTATAATTTCTAAAAATATTATATCAAATAAATGCATTAGATTTATGGACACAAAAATCAGTAGTGATTCATTAGATTTGAAAATTTCTGTTTAACCATGAATATTGACCTTTTCAAATCTTTAGTATTTAATTCTTTAGCTACTTTTGGTGAATTCAAATAGGAGAGTGTTTAGTAAATATTTACAAGTAACGTCTTAAGTAAATGGAGCATAAAATAAAAAATATAAATTGAGGATGTTTACTTCAAAACAACATCATAATGTAATAAGTGTTTGACATAAATAAGCCGGATCTCTGCTAAAATAGGGTGCCTTAACACCTACTGGGTGCTAAGGGCTCATAGCATGCCTGTTGTTGCTTATGTGCTATTAACTACTATGGGTACCAGAGTCACCATATGGTGCCACTGTGATTCATTTGTATGAAACCCAAATGGGTTAATTTACCTTATTACTAGCATCTTTCATGTTTCACATATCATCCATGCCTTCACATCATAGAATGTTTATGGATAAAATTCAGTGTTATATTGTGTTTGTCTACTTATCAAAGATAAACACTGATTTTGCCCTGTGGACAGAAAAGAAGATAACAAATAATGATATAATTAGGCATTTTCGTCAAATGACAAATCTCATAGAAAAATTAGATTCATGCAGAATTTTTTGATTGGAGTGGCTTTTTTAGGAATACAGGATACCAAGTTCTCTATTTGATCCATTTTGCATATACATACATATATGTGTGTTTATTTGTAGTTATGTATGAGCGGACAAAGTAGTTAATCGGAAAGTTGAATTTCGGGAGAAACCTTATGAGGGTTTTTGGTACACGAAGACAATTTTAAATACTTTGTATGAGGATTAGAAAAAAAAGAGAATCGATGGAGATGTTATCTAGGTTTGCAAGAAGCCTAAAACAAATAGCTGCATCAAGTATGCTACGTTAGAGGAAGATCACTGGAACCAAGAGGCAAAAGGCCAGAAGTGCTGCTGATTGACGGGCAGTCAACCATCATTATGGATAAAAGGTGATTATGGCAGAAATGAGGCTGTTGTGGTATATGTTTGGTCATGTAAGGAGAGACCCGATCATAGAAGAGGTTATCAAAGAGAAGTTGGTGCGACACCAATAAAAGATAAAATGAGCAAAACACACATAAGGTTTTTTGATACTGGGGCAGATAACGAGATTGGACTCTGATGGTGTCAGAATTTAGATATGAACACTTCAAGAAAGACACAGAAGGCCTCAAATATGTTGGAAGGAAATAATAAAACATGATCTTGCTCTTTTGGTATTAAGTGCTAATATGAAATATGATCAAGCACAATGGCAATAAAGATCATTTTGGCATGGGTAAGGCTAGGTTTTCGTTTCAGTTACATACACTTACTTGCACACACATATTTGTCATGCGTATGTAGATCTATTTATTCTTTTTTTGAGAGGAAGGTGTGCGTGTTGTTGGTCTTTCTTTCTTATTTGTCTAGAAAAAGCCACTACTAATTCTTGTGATGCACAGAACTCCTAAAATCTAGACAATTTGGTGTGCCAAGTTAGGAATGAAGAGCAGCTGGGAAGGCGAACTGACAGCTGAGTCTCATGGAATTCAATATGAGGGTTATGAGGAGTATCCCTGAACTTTTGAACTGAGCTGGAGTGCCTTGTTTTGCTTCGAAACATATCAGAAGACATTGAATGAAGATAAAAAAAAATGAATTGACCAGTAGCAAAAAGGAATCAACTGAGTTACTGCATAAGAATCAAACACAATGGCAATCAATAAAATGCAACGTGAAAAAGATCTGGATAGTTAGGCATTGGGTATGAAACCAAACAGCATGTGCTCTCCATGTTATCCCATGATATGATATTCAAAAGGTCGTATTTTAAAAGTTAAGTTGTAACATGATGAAATTTTAAAATCTTATGGTTTAAAAGTCGAAATGTAAACTGGTATTACAGAAGATTAAGTCTTTGATTTTGAAACGATGGGACATCATTAATCTTTTTTTGGAACAAATGTAGATGCCTCTACCCAGTCTTATTTGGAGAATCTTTACAAGATTCAATCCAGTCCTCTGAGATTAAGATTTCCGGTCCAGCTGCAGGAGAGCTTACCAATTCCATGATTTGTTTTTTTTAAGTTTTGCCTGCGGGCCATTGATTGATATACATAGCCACCACCAATTAGCCAAAACTTTATCATTGTAGAGCTTTTAACTTACAGTTCTAAGACTAACACGTTGTACTGCACAAAGAGGTTCCACTAATCTGATTTAGAAATGGCTCCCCACTATGTCACACGGGTGCGGGTGCAGGATACGGCAAATTTCAAAAATTTTGGGTGCGATGACACTGCGAGGGTATATAATATCAGTGTTGTTTGAAGCGCATCGTATCGCGTATCGCTGGGCTCCACGATACGGGCGTATCGTACTTTAATATTAAAATGATGCAAAAATTATTTAAAAAATCAAGAAAATTAGTAAAAATCCGAAAAAAATCTGGAAAATTCTGATAATTGCTTTAAATTCATATAATACAAAGTTTAGCACAGATTGAATATTCAACATTGAACAATTGCATCCAAAATTACATATTTTGAAGCAAAAAATGAAATACATTTACATTTTACATATTGTAAATTTGTATCAGGATCATAAACTAAATAATCTTCATCGTCTACTTGATAAAGATTCAAAGTTTCTCATCACCTTCTGCTTTAAAATGAAAATCTTCATCTCCTTCGTGATGTTGTTGCACTTCAAATTAATTCATGCAATGTCTTCTTCGGTTAGGAGTGCATTTTCTTCGTTATCTTCCATAATCCACTCATCTAATATATCAAAATTAACAAACTTCTATCTTTGTAATTGTAGTTGTCATATTTGCTAATTTTCATACGTGAGCAAAATAATGAGCTCAATTTCTTTGATTATTGACTCTATGACACCTCAGTGATGTGATATTATTACTTGATGATATCCCTTTTTCTCTTACTAGAAACTAGCTTTTTAATTAATGCTTGAGCTTCATTTCTCACTTCATAGACTGAGTTAAGCCTCACACACATTGATCATGTTCAACTCAATGGAAGTCACGTAAGGTGAACAATAAAATAGTGAAGTTGTGAAATGCCCACTCAATGAACCGAGAAAACCAAATGTTTTTAATTGTTTGCGATCTCATGAAATTAGAAACTACTAACAGAAATATACCTAAAAGTTGACAACAGAAAGGGAAATAATTTTGTCACAATTTTTATTTGTTCATAAATTATTCTTATTCAATAAATAAAATTATAAGTCCAAATTACAAGCATAGGGAAGAAGCATAGGGAAGTGAAGAGAGACGAAGAGAGGCTAGAAACCTGCAAAAAAAATTGAAAAAAAAGATTTTGAATTTTTTTTTTGAATTTTTTTTGTTATATCGCCCGTATCGTACGATACGGCACGATAACCTGTATCTTACGATACAGGTTACCATATCGTATCATGGCTTTCCATGATACGATACGGATAACACTGTATAATATTATATATTATATATAATATTCAAGCTACACAACAAGTGAGACATCAATTAACATAAGTATATGACAATAGCAAGTACACAACTTTATATTAAAGCAAAACACATAAATGGTAAACAACTACTAATTTCATCATAATACACAAATCAATCTTCACTATCCGGACCCATTTATCCAAAAAGACCCGAACTTCAAAATCGATATCAGATTTTGAAGCGTGGAATGTCCACACAAAAGGAAGTGAAGAAGGTCTGCTTTGAGATATTTTTCTATGTTCATTAGTAGAGTTTTATGGGAGATGATGGAAGACAAGCTGAAGGAGCATTTTTGGAAACTACGGTGAGTCACGAGTCGACTAAGAGTCTTCAGTTTCATCGTTTTCATGGATTACTCCCTCTTTGATCGGGTTCTGAAGGATAAATACACCATAGACGACAGAAGCGGGAGTTACAAAAGAAAAAGAAAAATATTTTTTTTTCCATGCCGCACTGACACGGTGTCGGTGTCGGTGTCGCACCCGTGTCGAGGTTGACACTCCACCCCTTAGAAGTGTCTGTGTGACTTAGGCTCCCCCTAGATTTGTTGGGCTACTTCATAGTAATTTATCTTTATGCTGTCTCCTCCCTAGTTTTATAACGGTTTCTACAAAGAAGTAGCTAATGTATAGGAGAGGCACATGGATGGATGTAAATCTCAGCTGGTAAGTGTAACCATCCATGTTACTAAAAAGTATCGAGTAGTTCACTTGGTCCCCTCTGGCCAGAAGTTTTGAGCTCTCTTCCGAAGTAGTGGCTTTCTAATCATAGTTGTCTTAGTGTTGAACAGCTTCCGTCTGTGGAAATTGATCTTGTTGAAAGGTCAGCTGCCCAGTCGCCTTGGACAAGGAATTCTCTAAAAGAAATCAATCAGTGGTATGTGTGGACTTCAGAGTTGCATAAATAACAAAAATTCTGAGTGTACTTGTGAGAAAGATCAGCTTATTCTCTTTAAGATTAGACCCCAGAAATTATCATGCATCTTGATATAAGTCTTGCAGAATATGTGTCATAGTAATGCTATTGTATTTTTTGTGGGCGAACAGAGAGAGGATGATCCTTTTCAATTTTGAATCAAGTTATATGACTGCAAAAGAGAAATCTCTGAGCAATTGTGATGGATTCTTGTATTGGATTGCGCATGGCTATCTTGAACATCAACATTATTGACTCTATTGTCTTTTAACATCTCGGCATTATATGTGTTCTTATTTTCTCATTTGGGTTAAGTGTCTAATCATGGACTTTGAGATTCTATAAGCATCCTTTTTTCGCTGTACTTTGTAATGCTCGGAGTCTTCACTTTTTATATGTCCAATTGGACGGCGGGCTTGTTATGTTTGGATGTTCAGACATGCATAGCATGTAACTCAAGGATCTTCATTCCCGATTCAAATTACAACTCATACAGCTTTTATATCTTATTTTATGCTGTTTTATTGTGACTGTAACTTGTACCTGCTTCCTGAAATATCCTAGGATGTTCATTATTCAGTCTAACTCTGCAAGAATAATTTTCTTTATGCCTGTTGACTTTTTGAATATAAATAGTTTCTTCTCTATTTCTTATTGTAGTTGTAAATGTGTAGTAATCATGTGAAAATTTATTATTGCTTCCAAGTTATTCCACTCATATTATGTGTTACATTCCAACTTTGGGTTGCAATCTTCTACATCGTCTGCTCAGATGGTTTAGTTGATATAAGTAGAGCAATAGTGATGATGGCTGCCTTGTCAAGTTGTTGCACTATCATGAACCTTTTAATCCACTTGTTATCATCACCTAACACATTCATATGAAGCATGATGGTTATACAACTTTAATTTTGATATTTCCAAGGAATGAGGAATTGCTACCTTGAACTTGGACATTTTCCAAGGAGTATGTTCTTTGTTCCGTGATTCTTGATGCTACAATGTAGTAAGTACCACACAAGCCTGTGTGAGGAGAAATTGCTTCAGATTCTTGTTTTAATACTTAATTTGCTCCTTTTTCAAGTTCTTCCTACTTTTCCTCTTTCTTATTAGTGATCAATGAGTTGTGGATATTCTTGGCTGGTCTATTCATGCATGTTCAGTTGAGAGTGATTCTATTCTTGGCTCTCTTCTTGTGCTAATATTATGATCTACTGGTACCCCAATCATAAGATATTGCACATCTCTTGTGTAGGGTCATCAAGGTTGCGTGAATGCATTGTCATGGAATTCAAATGGCTCTCTTTTGATATCTGGATCAGATGATACACGGGTATCTTCCTTTCTTGTGAATTCTAGGACATTATAGTTTATGCATATTTCATTCGCCTAATGCTGATTTATTATACATCTCATGTTTCAAACGCTTATTGATGTTAAGGGTTTTTCTGACAGTTTGGAAAAGCAATAAGCTAGTGCTATTTGTTCTTTGCTTTCTATTCTTGAGAAAAAGAGGTTCTCAATATGTGCTTCAGGGGACCACTTTTTGATGGATTGGACTAATATTATTTTGTTTTCTGAAGAATGCTTAAATGTTCCTGAAAACAGTATTTCTTGAATAAGCAGCCATAAGGCATTGATAATATTATGGACAAGGAAGAGTATTTATTAGAGGAGAGCAACAAGCATTAACAGAAGGCAGCCAGCAGCAAGTAGCAAGACTACTAGCCGTTGGAGGGAGCCCAATGGCTGGTAATCTAGCCGTTGGGGTCCTTCCTGCTCTGCTGTCCCCATTTGAACAAAGGCACAACATTAACATTTTTGATACCTCCTTCAAATTGACGGTGTCATCACCGAATGTTTGCTACCTAAAAGCTGAAACTGTGGAGGTGCGAGTGACTTGGTGAAGACATTTGTAAGTTGATACTCAGATCGAACGAAGTGGAGAGCTAAGTGTCCTTATAAATGTTCTTCTTGAGTATAGTGACAGTCCATCTCAATGTGTTTGGTACGTTCATGGAAGGTGTTATTATTAGCTAATAAATAGTACTTTTATTGTTACGATACATGAGGTGAGTGACCACAAGTGTCACACCAAGATATTGAAGAAGTCTTCTGAGCCAAGTCAATTATGTAGTTGTGGTGGTCATAACTCTATATTTAGCTTCACTAGAGGAGAGAGAGACCTTGTGTTGCTTTTGTACTTTCACGAGATAATAGTCTTTGAGGATTAGCTTGGTAATGCCTGCCATTGATATCACCACCGCAATGTCCATCATTATATATGATTAAATTCCATCACTATAGGCAATTAAATTGAGTGATGATAGACATGATAGGAACACTTCCTTTCGAGTGGTATGTTGGACATGTGTTACTGTTAGCTTCACAACACTCATTTGCACTTTGGTGCACTTCAGTAGGTTCATGTTGGAATTTACTTATTGTGTGTAGACACGGGATAGTAAGATTTGTCTGAGATCCAATCATCTGTCTATATAGAGTGAGATTGCTAAGTGGTTCTCCATTTGTAAGTCTCGTGTCTCAATATCTTATAGTTCTCATCTAGTAAAATTAAAAATATCAGTAGCAAACTTAGTTTGAGATAAGAAAAGCTTTTATTATTATGAGTTACTTTAATACGAAAAAAGTATAAAGATCTTGATATTTCATATACCTACGACATGACTCCCTATAATGATCATCCAGTAAAAAGATCACAATACCTGCACTATATTTTCTTATAAACAATACAAGACCAATATAACATGTGGTAAAATCATGATCAACCGTAAATTCACTTATTTTGTTAAACCAGGTGTATGTTTAAGTCCATACAAAGCCTTTTTAAGACAAAAAACATGGTTTTTTGGAATAACAAGACCAAGAAGAGGTTTTATATAGACCTCTTCTCTTAACCATCCATTCAAGAAAGTGTTCTTAACATCCATGTAAAAAGGACATTTGAGTTTCTAGTTGCATTAATAGCTATAAGAGTCTGAATAGTAGTCATTCTAGCTAGTGTGACAAAGGTTTCCTCATAGTCTATTCCGTATTTCTCAGAATATTCCTTGATAACTAACCGGGCTTTACATCGTTCTAGGGTACCATCACGGTGGGTTTTAGCCTTGTATACTCACCTACACCCTATGGGCTTTTTCGTCTCAGAATGAGTAACTATCTCCCATGTTCGATCTTTGTTCAAGGCATCTAGCTCTTCGTTCATAGCATGAAGCCAAACCTGGGATGCATGAGCTTCCTTAAAGGTCTTAGGTTCTCCGATGGCCAAAATAATAGTTAATTGTACTCCATGTTGTAGTAGAAGGTCTCATAAGAGACAAATCTTTCAACAGACTTGAAATCCCTACTAGATTTTTTAGAAAAAAGTTTACCAATTTCGGAATTTTGTCTAATATAATATCTTTCAAATGGAGTCACAACATTCTTTAGTGTAACAATTATTCATTATCAGGTCAATTCTCTACATTATCTTCTTGTTGTGAAAGAATATCTAGAGTCATCATTAAGGCTAGAAACATCATTTTGAAAGAAATATTATGTTTCAAAAAAGTCGACATCTCTTGACATATAAAGACACGAAGAGAGAGTTTATGTCCTCTATTTGTGAAAATGGAACATTTGCATTCAAAGATTCTTAAACAAAAGTAGTTAGGAACAATTTTAAATAACTTTTTAATAGGTGAAGCATTTTGTATCATATAAGATGGTATTTGATTTATTAGATAAATCGATGTCATAATAGCTTCAGCACAAACGTTTTTAGGAACTCCATTAGATACGAGAAAGGTCATCGTGGTTTCCACTATGTGCTCATGTTTAGGTTTGGTAATACCATTTTTGTTATGTGGTCTTTCTACAAGAATTTTGATAAAGAATATCATTATTTTAAAGTTATTTTTTCAAAATCATTTGATACAAATTCACTCAAATGTTAGAATCAAATTGATTCTTAACAAGATTGTGAAAAGTAACAAAGTGCTTGAAAACATGCGACTTTGCTTTTAATAGATATATCCATGTACATCGAGTAAGGGTGTGTCTGTCGGTTACCCTCCATGACTGAATTCTTTCTTTCTCTCTCTCTACCTATATATATAGGTATGTGCATGTATATGTATATATGTGCATATATGTATGTATATATTTACATATATACACTATATACACATATTTATATATACATGTATATGTATTATATATATAGGTATGTGTAGGTATATGTATATATGTGTGTATACATATGTATATATATTATATAATACATGTATATGCATATGTACATATATAAACATAAACATATATATATATATATACATATATAAACATAAACATATATATACATAAACATATATATACATATATAAACATAAACATATATATACATATATATATATATATATACATATATAAACATATATATATATATATATACATATTTAAACATATATGTATACATATAAGTGGGATCTATTCCTTGGACATGTATTCCCCTACGATGACATTTGATATGTCTTCTTCTCCTTTGGATATAAATCTCCCATGATGGGCCCAATTCCCTTATGTTCAGTTAGGTATCATTTGCTTCAAATGTAGATCCAAATGTCTTCTGGATCAGATATGGATCTTTCGAGTCCATCAAATTATACATTATTCTCACCTCCAAGTGATCTGGAAATCGAGTGCATCAGAAAGTCTGGTCCCGAGTCAAGTACAAGAAAAGATAGGGTTGTCTTCCAAATCAAATAGGAAGTCTTGAAGGGATGTCTACAAGATCAGATTGAAAAAGTCTTGAAGGCATTGAAAGACATTTGTGAACTAAAACCAGAGGATTTCAAGGAACATTAAGGCGCCCGTATATATATATATATATATATATATATATATATATATATATATATATATATATATATATATATATATATATATATATATATATATAAACATATACACACATATATGTATATGTTAAACCTTGAAAACCAAACCAATAAACCAATTTTTTTAAAAGTCCAAACATAAAACAAACTGAATTTCGGTAGAACAAAACCAAAATAGAAATTTCGGTTTGGTTCGATATGAATAATGCTCATTCCTATATCGAGGAAAGTCATCAACAAAAATCACATAATAAGAGACTCCTCCTTTTTTACATGACATGTACGTGATCCCAAATATCAGAGTATACAATTTCAAATGCATGCCCTATTAGGAAATGAAAGATGTTTTATCTTGACACAGTCTTTGCAACATAAATTTTCAACTTTTTTATTAAAATAGAAGAACATTCGTACCACTTTTGAACATTTAAATGGCTGTCTTTTGTGTCATAAATGTACATCATTGACAAAACATTGGAGTGCCCAAAATTTTGAATGTATAGGTAATTATCACATAGAGGCCTCCTTCTCTATGGCCACATGTAATCACCTTTTTTTTAGAGGCGATCATGTAAAATGCAACTCATAGATTGGAAGCTAACAACATACTCATTATCCGAAATTTGTGACAAAGAAAGTAAGTTAAGTTTAACTTTGAAACTAATCTAACTTTGGAAACCGAAAAATCTTTGTTTTGAAGATGCCTATTCTATCAACTCTTAATTTTATTCCATTGGTGGTAAAAACACGAGTCGAGATTTTCTTATGCATGTAGTTAAAGAAGCCCAAAATCAAGTAACCATAGGTTTATACCTTGAATATCGTGATAGGTGGTAGAGCATATTGCACCAATAGACACCTTTTTCCTTCAATTGAACTTCAAGTTAGCTTCACTTTGTCTTGAATGGCAAGAAAAGTGGAGGTTTCCTCTATCTCTCCTTCAATAAAGGCTATCCTTTTATTTATTTTCGGACATCTAGGCGTGATATGTCCCTTCTCTTTACAATAGTGGCAAACCACTTCACTTAGTTTCATTTGTTCCTTCTATCTTAAAGTGCGGGGGCTATAAGGTTTTATATCGGCTCCCAATCTAGATGCGGTTAATGTGGAGTCTAAGCCTTATTTCCACCATTTGAAGATCGGCAAACACTTCTTTAGTAGGAAATGACTTTTGGTGTATGAGAGAGGATCACACTCTTTCAAATTCTTTTCTTAAGCTTCTCAAGAATTGATAAACAAAGTCTTTATTTTGTTCACACTGCCTTGCATCAAGATAATGCATGCATTTCTTTTCATAACCATGGAACTGGTTCCAAACATTTGAAAATTCACTGAAATCACTTGTCTAAGGGATGAGACCTTGTCCCATAGAGCCATCCTACAAGCCACACTTTGAACGTGGGCTTTCTTAAGTATTCTTATGCATCTTTAACATTTGTGAAGTCCATTAGGTTATTCTTTATGTGATCCCTCACATTATTCATAAGAACCCATAAAATGGTTTTATGATCTCCTTCATATTCTTCCTTTTGTTTCAAAAGTTCTATTTTCGTTCTACTTATATGGCCGTATAACTTTTTAAAATGAAGATAGTTTTTCATTGATTGAGCTTCATGTTTTATAGTTGAAACTAGTTAAATGAAAATGGAAGTCCCTATCTTTCATCTCAATATACGGAGAATTCAAAATTGATTGAAGATTCATAGATAATCAAATATGCTTACTTGAATAGATGTAGAGGCAACTCACATGTACCTTTGTCTCTTGAGAGTGTCTTCTACTACTCGAAATGCTTCCCAAAACATAACCACAATGGCCCAAAGAAGCAATCAACACTCTGATACCATGTAATGAAACAACACCTTAAGAGCTTCGCAGAAATCAGCCACCAAAAGGTGACTATAAAAAGCCTTAAATAAGACCCAAATCACCACCAAATAAGAATGCTTAACTAAATAAACTCAGAATAAACTTTCATTAAGCAGCCATAAGGCATTGAAAATATTATGGACAAGGAAGAGTATTTATAGAGGAGAGCAACAAGCATTAACAGAAGGCAGCCAGCAGTAGGACTACTAGCTGTTGGAGGGTGCCCAATGGCTAGTAATCTAGCTGTTGGGGCCCTTGCTGCTCTGCTGTCCCCATTTGAACAAAGACAGAGCACATACATTTTTAACACCTTTTACACGGAAATTCTGGAAGAGATGTCTCTGGATTGACTTCAATGTAAATACTTCCACATATGGTTTAATGGACATAGTTAGGCGAAATCCATGCTCTTGGAAGGTATTCTCACACAAGTACGTGCACACACACACACACACATCTCTCTCTCTATGTACATACACACGCACGCACACACACACACATGTATGTATGCATTTGTGTGCAATACATTTGTGATTCAGCTTTTCTATTTGTGTTGTCACGGAAGGATTATTGTCTAGTCCGCCATCTTCATGGTTGTGAAAGGGTGTGACAGTTTACGCCCTTTAGGACTTACAGTTTAGCTTCATGCCATTTGGTTAATTGTAGCTTTGCGTGCTTTTGGTCTTCCATCAGGTCAACATTTGGAGCTATCCAAGTAAGGGTCTTGTTCACAGTATAGAGACTGGTCATTCAGCAAATATATTTTGCACCAAGTTTGTGCCTGAGACATCGGATGAGCTTGTTGTATCAGGTGCTGGAGATGCGGAGGTGATTTGCTGTTGTAATATCTGCCTTTCATTTCTCTCTGTGTGTGTGTGTGTGTTCATCTGCATGTGTTTGCATGAATCACAATACCAAATTTTCTAGATTGTACTTTCTGCCAAAAGATCAAATCAAACATGCTAACCATGATGCAGTAGATAGTTTTTCTCTTCAACATTCAATTACTATAAAACGAGAGCACCATAGGTAGGTCCAACAATAGTACCTTGCTCTCCCGCATTATTTTGACAATTTGCAATTGAATGCCGATGAACAAAAGGTCCAACGATAGGATCAAGAGCATCATGTAGCACCATGCTAAATCACAATTTGCAACCATTTATAGCCATACCTTCTACTGGAGCTAGACTCTGTGTTACAAATCTCTTGCTTGTATCGGCTGATCCCATCCTGATTTTCAAATAAGGTGATACAATTAAAGTTTAAATTTAGTTGTTTTTCCCCTCCTTTATGATGAAGATGACCGTGAACTACATGATGGACCTGCCTGTGATTTAAAAAGATGGAAAATCTTTGATTAAAAGGGCACTCTCGTGATCTTTGCTATCTAATCAAGCAAAGCTGGATCCATGTAGAAGGTTCAATCTAGCAAAAAAAACTGATCCCATCAGATTCCACGTTGATTGCATGTTCAATTTCTTATATATATTTTTATAATTTATATTTATACTTATATTTGTATATAATGTGTATATATATATATATATATATATATATATATATATATATATATATATATATATATATATATATATATATGCATGTGCGTGTATCTCTCTATCTGTCTGTGTATATGTATATATACACAAAAATAAACACAGACTTTTGCAGCTACAGAAGATTTACTGATCCCTTTTCAGGTTCGTCTGTTTCGTGTATCTCGCTTGAGTGGAACCGGACCTGACACAAGCGCTTCTGAACCATCAGCACTATTTCGTTGTCACTCAAGAAGGGTGAAGAAGTTAGTTGTAAGTTTGTGCCTCTTCATACTTGTTGACAGAATTTCCTGTTTGCTTACTAATGTTTTTTGCTTTGAGTTTTTCTTGTTCTCCTGTGATCTATAAAGTACTCGAAAAGTTTTGGCCCTTTATTCATGCTTAGTCAATCTTTAACGTTCAAGTAGACCATCTTTAGATTAATCATAGTAATATGGAGCACTTATATCGACTGTCATGCTAACTGATGTGCAAAATCGCATGTTCACGATAGGCATCAGATGTGTTCAATATTGATAGCCAGATTTGTTCAATATCGGTAGGCTATGTATTCATTTTAGTGATCTCTTGATCAGGTTGAAGGTGGAAATCCTAATGTAGTATGGAGCGCTAGTGAAGATGGGACTTTGAGGCAACATGATTTCCGTGAGGGTGTTTCTTGTCCTCCAGCTGGATCTTCTCACCAGGAATGCCGTAATATTCTAGTACGTGAGCTGATGTGCCATCCATTATTCTCTCTCTCTCTACATGTGCGCACACACAGACAGACACACACATGTTCAGACACACAGACACATATATATTGCAATTAGTATGATGCATTGGTTTTAATATCAACAAAATGCGCATCCACGAGGTTCTGACTGAGGATGCCGGTCCTAGGCTGCCTTTCCTCAACCTCGAAGTTCATTGACAATGTCATTGACAGAAACTTCAATTCTCAGCGTAGTATGCAATCATGCACTTATTGATGTTAAGAATGTATATGCCATCTAACAAATTTAGGAGTTATAATTGTGACAAAATGAAGTTTTGACTGCCTTCACATGGAAGGGATTTTCCTTTTCACTGTCATTTATGCTCTGAGCTTATATTTTAGAATTTATTCTTATAGATTCAGACTTGTTAAAATGGATGTTTCCATCTTTTATGGTTTAAGGTCTTCTCTTCTTCATTGATGATAATTCATGCATTGTTTCCTCACAAATTCTGTATTATCTTTGTCTTTTTGTGGAAGCTTGATCTGCGCTCGGGTGCAAAGAGATCTTTGGCTGATAATCCCAGACATTGCTTAGGTTTAAAGTCTTGCGACATCAGTCACACTCGTCCACATCAAATTCTTATTGGTGGAAGGTGATTTTGCAACCTTGAAGGCTTGAAATGAACTTGTAAACCTGTCTAAGCTTATAAATTTTTTCCTGCTTTATCTATTATGGGCTTATCATTGCTTTTATTTGTGCAGTGATGCATTTGGGCGTATGTATGATAGAAGGATGCTTCCACCCTTGAGTTCTTCTGAGAAACGGATGAAACCACCTCCTTGTGTGAATTACTTCTGTCCAATTCATCTTTCTGATCATGTTAGTTATGAAACTCTGATCTATTTTGAGTTTCAGACTACAGGATTTCCTTTTTTTCTTCTTTCTATATCTGTATTCTGTTTGAATTTCCGATTGCTATTTCCTTGATGCCTGTATTGTTATCCAAGGTACCATAAGCCTTTAAGCCTTTCTATTTTATGATAATTCTTTACTTTGAGTCATGTTTTAGTTTGTGGACAAACAGCCTGTTTCAATGTCACAAGTCGCCATATTCTCTTGGAACAATGAAGTTCCGTCCTTCCAAAGCCAAACAGAAGAAAGGAAAGGAAGAAAAAAAAATCTTCCCATGCTTTGCATAGACTCTCATACAATTTAAATTAGGACTAGCTAAATGCACAGTACAACAACAACAACAACTAAGCCTTTTCCCATACTAGATGGGGTTGGCTACATGGATTCTTTGTTTCCACAGAGCCTTATCACGTGCCATGCTAGCAGTTAACTCAATATAAGATGGATCATTCTTTATTGTTTCTTTCCAACACTTTTGTGGTCGTCCTCTTCCTCTTTTAACATTTTCACAATCTAGCTAAATGCATAGTACTCTAAAATAATCTAATCCAGTATTTCTTTAAAGTTTCTTTTGTAGGAAATAGTTTCCTTTGCTGTGCATCTGGTGATTCTTCAACATATATGTGTGTTTCAGGAAACTCAACATATCCAAACATGTGATAACATGGTCGTCTGCCTCACTGTTTACTTCAGTTTTCCTCCTTTTTAGTTTGAAATTAGTACTTCTTAGTGTTGGATGAAATTTGGCCCGATGAGTAAAGGGTTGAAGTTGAACCATATAACAGACTCTCATAATTTTGATCTTCAGATCTCTCCCTAGATCAGTTAGACATGTCTACCATCTACTCTTCAGTAGGCAGAGTTAGCGTACTGTGTTTTTGGTGTTAAAATATGTTTTTCCTTATGTTAAAACTGTAATGAAGTCGATGCTTTGCAGCGGAAGATCAGGTGAATATCACCCGGGAAAGTCAATCACAAAGCCTTAGGAAAAGGCTATAAAACATATGCAAAGGCACACTTAAGTGGATGTTGAGAAAGTCAAGTTGACTACTTAGAGTCACAAGTATAGGATGTCCTATACAGTAGAGTGTCTCAGTTTAGTCCATAATGTATAGATTAGGATTTGGATCCCAACTAAATACTTATTAGGGGTAATAAGGTCTTTCAAGTTATAAGGCTTAGTATAAATTAAGTGATTGTAATTAGGGTTGTGCAGGAAGAAAACATGAGATGCTGGACGACTGCCAAGAAGGAGCCGCCCAGCCCAAGTTTGTATTCTTTTCAATCTTCAATGAAAGTATGATGTATTTAGTGTAAATCCAACATGGTATCAGAGCCTATTGAGGCCTATATACTATCAATCGCGGGAGGAAGACGGCAAAAAAGGTTTCTTCTAACAAAGAGATAACTATTTCTCATAGTTTTAGTGGTATTTCTTATTTGAAGTTCAATTTTGTGTTGGATTCTAAAATATCATCACAGCGGGCTCGGTTTACTCTTCGCAATCGAATTAGATACAAGTTGGAAGAGATTATCGTGAACATATTTCTTTGAGTGGGTGATTCTTCTTGAATCTTAAATTAAGGAAGGTCTTCACGATTTGCTATCAATATCACTTAATTGATTTTTGGAAACAAAGTATCTCTGAATATGGAAAAAGGAAAGATGATTGAAGGATATGAATCGAATTCCTCGGATAAAGGGGATGTATTTCAAATTACGAATTTGAAGTTAGATGGAAAGAATTATTTGTAATGGGCTAGATCGATTGAATTGACAATTATGGCCAGGGGCCATTGGGATTACTTGACTGGTGAGATATCTTTACCCCTAACTACATATCCTCTTTGTCCTCGATGGCGTAGGGAAAATGCACTGGTGAGTGCTTGGCTTATCCAATCAATGACTCCATCTATAGGCAACACATTCATGTTTCTGGAAACAGCACGGGACATTTGGCTAGCAGTTCAGGAAGCGTATGCTCCACGGAAGAATATTGCTAAGAAGTACGATCTCATTGAAAAGATTCGCAAATGCAGACAAGGAGGAAGAACAATCATTGAGTACTATGCAGAACTTAGGGGACTCTGGGAAGAACTTCAATTTTACTTCAAGACTAAATGTCAGAATTGCACACAGGAGCGAAATGAAGAGTTTGAAGAACGCAAAGTATTCAACCTTTTATGGGGCATTTCATCTGAGTATGAGGCAGTGAATGAACAACATTCTTAGTAGGGAAGAGCTTCCGTCCCTAAGCACAGTTTATTCACTTCTTCGAGAAGAAGACAGAAAACTTTTGGAGAAGGACACTAAAATCAGTTCAGAAAATACAACTTTTGTAGGAAGGAATATGTATACTCCTCCATTTGCTAGGGGGAGAGGTGGTTATGGCAGAGGCAGAGGAAGATCTGGTTTTCCATTTGAAGAAAGAGATAAATTGACTTGCATTCATTGCGGAAAAACACATTACACCAAGGAAACATGTTGAGAATTAGTGGGAAAACCTACATACTTTCAGAATAGAACTAATAAGGCTTATTTTAGCAGTGACCAGATTGAAAAACCAAAGGCAGATGAAAGTGCAACGTCATTGGCAGACATGAAAAGGGAGATTGAGCTGCTAAAGGCCCGCTTAACACATCCTCTCACAGCGACTCACAAGCAACTATTGCCTATCCATTCTCATTATTGACCAGGGTAATATAAGTTCCTCTTATTCACGAACATGGGTTATTGATTCTGGGGCTACCGACCACATGGTCAGTCACAGAGATTTCTTTAATCACTATGAATTGATTCACACAAAGGTTAATATCAAGCTGGCAGATGGTTCTCAGACTCCAATAGTGGGAAAAGGGAGTATTATTACATCTTTTGGCATACTAAAAAATGTTTTACATGTCCCAAACATCTCAGTGAACTTATTGTCTGTCTTTGCTATGACAAAGGATCTGAAATGTCATATAATTTTTGATTCTAATGGATGTGTCTTTCAAGAACAGAGGACGGGGAGGATCTTTGGTCAGGATAGTACCAGAAGAGGTCTCTATGTGTGCAAGGATACTAATGGAACAACATTATACTCTACAGTCATTACTGAGAAACAGAAGGAAGACATACCTCGCTAGCACAGAAGACTAGGACATTTACCTTTTTCAAAAATAAAGATGTTATTACCTGAGTTTAGAGATTGTAACAATTTGAATTTGAAGTGTGACACTTGCCAAAAGGCAAAACACCATCGTATTTCCTTTCCTTTAAATGAAGAAAAATCTTCGATTCCATTTGAAATTATTCATTCAGATATTTGGGGACCCTGGTCTACTACATCTGTGCATGGTTACAAGTATTTTGTTTCATTTATCGATGATTGTACTAGATTCACTATGCTATATCTCATGAAGACTAAAGAAGAAGCGAAGAATATCCTTCTTATTTATTGTAAGTTTGTACAGGCTCAGTTTCAGCATACTATAAGAGTTTTTCGTAGTCATAATGGAGGAGAGTTTATGTCTCAATCCCTTCACTCATACTTTCTACAGCATGGAATTCTACATCAAACTTCATGTGTATACTCTCTCCAACAGAATGGTGTTGCTGAAAGGAAAAATCGACATATTCTATAAGTATCCAGAACTCTTTTACTTGGAGGTAATGTGCCAAAATGTTATTGGGGGT
Source organism: Brasenia schreberi (assembly GCA_036023115.1). NCBI lineage: Eukaryota > Viridiplantae > Streptophyta > Magnoliopsida > Nymphaeales > Cabombaceae > Brasenia > Brasenia schreberi. The sequence goes on along the minus strand of JAYKKT010000059.1, from coordinate 5,017,177 downwards.
GAAGCAGTACTAACTTCAGTATTTCTTATCAATCGTATGCCAAGCAGAATTCTTAATGGAAACACCCCATTTCATCTATTATGTCATGCTCAGAAACAATTTCATCTTATTCCAAGAATATTTGGTTGCACATGTTTTGTTCATGTCTATCATGGCCTAAGAGATAAATTCGATGCCCGATCATTCAGATGTATTTTTCTTGGATACTCTTTTACTCAGAAGGGATACAAGTGTTATGACCCCATAAAAAGGAAAGTATATGTCACAATGGATGTTACATTTCATGAAGATATTCCTTTTTATAATATTGCAGAAATGACTCCTTCAGATATGCCATCATCATTAGTGCTATCCCTTTTGCCAACTGAAGTTCAGCCAGTAAAAGAAAATGGAGGTGAAGAGATGACTCTTGATTCAGAAAGACAATGGCAAATATATACTAGAGGTGATAGAAGGATATTTGCTCCACAACAATCTATCTCAGATTATAATCCTCCACCAAAATTGGATTTAAATCCAACACAAGGGACTACACAACTTTTGAATGAATCGGATGACGAGAAACAATGCAAAATATTCTTTGGACAAAATGGTTTCATACTCAAATTATCCCAAAGAATATCAGTTATTTGCGATGCATGCAGATACTATCCATATTCCTAAAACATTTGAAGAGGCCAAACAGTATCCAGAGTGGAGTGCAGCCATAGAAGAAGAAATTGCAGCTCTAGTCCGAAACAAAACCTGGGAATTATCTGATCTACCTTCTGTGGCAAAGATGAACACTGCTCGTATTTTACTTTCTTGCTGCCCATTCTGGGTGGGAACTAAACCAGATTTGATGTTAAAAATGCTTTCTTGCATGGAGATTTAGAGGATGAGGTGTACATGGAGATTCCCCCGGGATTTGGTCCCACAAGTGGAGAAAACAAAGTGTGTAGATTGAGGAAGGCTTTATATGGGTTAAAACAAGTCTCCCAGAGCATGGTTTGGAAGATTTACAAAAGCAATGGTGTGCCTAGGCTACAAGCAAAGTCAAGGAGATCATACACTTTTCTTCAAACATTCAAAGGGGAGGAAAAGTAGTGACTTCTTGTTTATGTTGATGATATTATTATCACAGGAGACGATGCTGAAGGCATAATTGATATAAAGAAGAAACTGCACATTTTATTTGACTTGAAGGATTTTGGAAGTCTGCACTATTTCCTTGGGATAGAAGTTATTCATAAACATAACAGTTTATTTTTAAGTCAGAGAAAATATATTCTAGATTTGCTGAAGGAAACGAAAATGGAAGACTGTAGAGTATGCTCTACTCTTATAGAAGCCCCCACAGAGGAGACCAATAAACTTACTGAACCATTTGAAGATGTTGGTAAATATCAGCGATTAGTGGGAAAATTGATATATGTTACTATTACCCGACCACATATCAGCTTTGCAGTTGGATATGTAAGTAGGTGGATGCATTGCCCATCCAATTATCATATGAGTACAGTTTTTCACATCATCAGGTACTTGAAATCAACTATAACCTATGGGTTATTATATTCTCCATCTTTATCACTAGACATGTATATATTGTGATGCAGATTGGGCAGGCTCTAGAATAGACAGGAAATCAACTTCAGGATATTTAGTCTGTTTGGGAGGCAATGTTATATCTTGGAAAAGTAAGAAGCAGTCTGTGGTTGTCAGGTCTAGCGCAGAAGCAGAGTACCGTGCTATAGCACTGGTTATATGTGAAGGTCAATGGATCCTATCACTTCTTGAAGAACTTGGTCTAAAAAGAAATACTCCTATTACTTTCTTTACAGACAGTAGATCGACTCTTCAAATGGTGCAGAATCCAGTCTTCCATTAAAGAACGAAGCATATTGAGATAGACTGTCATTTCATCAGAGAAAAGATAGCCCAAGGCTTATTCAATAGTCTTCCATGAAAGAACGAAGCATATTGAGATAGACTGTCATTTCATCAGAGAAAAGATAGCCCAAGGCTTATTCAATCTTGTTCATGTTCGTTCAGAAGATCAATTGGCAGACATATTCACCAAATCAGTATCCATTAATGGTCTTCGGAGAGCACTGGTACAGTTGGGAATTACCAGCCTTCAGGAGTCGACTTGAGGGGGCGTGTTGAGAAAGTCAAGTATAGGATGTCGTATATAGTAGAGTGTCTCAGTTTAGTCCATAATGTATAGATTAGGATTTGGATCCCAATGGATCAGATTCTGATCCATTGGGACCCGAGTCATACTAAATACTTATTAGGGGTAATAAGGTCTTTCAAGTTATAAGCCTTAGTATAAATTAAGTGATTGTAATTAGGGTTGTGCAGGAAGAAAACGTGAGATGCTGGACGATTGCCAAGAAGGAGCCGCCCAACCAAGTTTGTATTCTTTTCAATCTTCAATGAAAGTATGATGTATTTAATGTAAATCCAACAGTGGAAATAAATAAATATGATTTAGCCATGCAGGGCATACCAAACAAATAAAAATTATCTTTATTGATTAGTCACTAGATCTAATGCTGAAGCAATTCACCTTTTGAGACGTCTTATGGAACATTTTAGAGCAAAAAAGAAAGACTTTTACATGATATTTATTGATCTAGAAAAAGCTTACGATAGGGTACCGAGGGAGGTTCTTTGGAGAACCTTGGAAAAAAGAAGTATCCCATTGACATACATAAACCTTATAAGAGACATGTACGATGGTGCAAAAACATGTGTGAGGACTCATGAAGGAATGACATACTTCTTTGAAGTTAATATTGGGTTACATCAAGGATCAACTTTAAGTCCATACTTATTTATAATGGTGATGGATGAGTTGACAAAACATATTTTAGATGAAGTACCTTGGTGAATGTTATTTGAAGATGACATTGTGTTAGTGGAGGAGTCTAAGGAAAAAGTTAATAGAAAATTGGAATTATGGAGAGAAACATTAGAAAGTAAAGGCTTCCGACTTAGTAGAACAAAGACACAATATATGAAATGCAAGTTTGATCATTTGGTTACTTCAAAGGACATAAAAATTAAAATTGGCACACATTGCATTCCCCAAAAGAAAAGTTTTAAATACCTAGGGTCAATTTTTCATAGTAATGGAAGAATTGATGGAGTTGTTATGCATAGAATTAATGCTAGTTGGTTAAAATGGAGAGGAGCATAAGGTACTCTTTGTGATAAGAAGATGCTATTAAAGTTAAAAGGTAAAGATTATAGAGCAGCAATTAGACCTGCCATGTTTTATGGTTCTGAGTGTTGGGCAGTAAATCATAACATGTACAAAAGATGTCAGTGATAGAAATGAAGATGTTGGATGAGTGGTTACAAAAGAAGAGACTGTATACATAATGAGGTTATTAGAAACAAATTATGAGTGATACCAATAGAGGATAAAATGAGAGAATATCGTTTAAGATGGTTTGGACATATAGAAAAAAGATCAAAAGAAGAACCTGTAAGAATGTACGAAAAACTAGATTTTAAAAGTATTAAAAGAGGTAGAAGATGACTACAAAAGTGTTGAAAAGAACATGATAGGACTTTGTGGAAACAAAGAATCCATGTAGCCAACCCTGTCTAGTATGGGAAAAGGCTTAGTTGTTGTTGTTTATTGATTAGCCACTAAGGGCAATCTTTGATATGTATATGGGAATCATATTTATAGAAGACATAAGGAGAGGAGTGAAGGGAGCAAGAGTGGAGAGGAAGAGAAGTGAGAAGGGGGGCTGCTCCAGCCAGCCCCCAACGGCTAGTTGGAGTAGCCGTTGTGGCTGGCCCCCTTTGGGGCTGGTCCATCTATACCAGGGTCATTCGGCCTTGGCCCTGGTTCCAATTACATAAAAATATAAAATAAAAAGTATAAAATACATTTATTTTAACACTCCTTCTTAAACTAACGGTGCCATGACCAAAAGGTTGCTAACTAAAGACTGAAGACGTGGAGCCGAACGTCGTAGAAGTAATTGGGAGGACAAGGTATATGATCAATCATGAACAGTAACAACTTCATGAGTTTATAATATCATTTATGGCCATGAAGACATCCTTATGCTTCTTTTTTTACATCTTTTCTTCAACCAATAGCCATGTTTTATGTCTTTTTTGAAAACATAAAAATCAAACATTAGTTCCATATTATGACAATTCCATTCTTTTAATGCAAAACAAACCTTTCATGAAGCAAAACTTTTTTAAATAACAACCCATTGATCATCTAAGTAAGATTGTTTATAACAAATAATTTCATGAACCACTACAATATTACTGAAGGCCTTATCATTCCACACAAGCTTTAAGGCTAAGCACCGAGTTTTAAGGACAAAACTCGAACCCAAAGCTTTATGGATAAGCATTAACCCGAATTTTAAGGACGAAACTCGAACCCAACCAAATCAAACAAGACCCAAGGTCGATAAGTCATAATTTCAAATGTGATTCCATGATTCCAAGAATAAGACAATCTTTGTAGATGATCAAAAACAAATTTGAAGTATCATTCTTAAGGAATCTTTTCCACATAAAGCAAGAATTCTTGCAATACTTTGAAACACATTTATCAAGATAGTAACGATTGCATTCTCAACATTGACTGACCTCCAACCAATATCCAACAATATGAAGCACCTTAATCAAAAAGGTCTTCAACAAAAGGGCAACAATACAGAGTCATTGATCACATGAAAATGTAACTTTCAAGGTAATAAGTTATCAAACAACAATAAGTGCATCTTAAAACAATGATTAAGTTTTATCAAAAGGCCAATAACGTGAAGCACCTTAATCACAAAAGTCTTCAACAAACAACCAACAACATGAATCTTAATCATGCCAAGAGATGCAACTTATTGTTTAAAACACACTTTTGATCCAATAAACAAGTTTGGAAAGCATCCAAAAATTTTAATATATTTTTCTTATCAATAAATCGATTGAAAGATCATTTAAATGTTGCAACTTGTTGTCAAAATACAATTTTCTTTATACCATGACAATAAACATTGATACTTGGAAAGAACACACATGAATGAACTTGAATATGAATACCAAGTGAAGCCCACTTGGACCAAATGGTTGGATATGTTTATTATCTGAGCAATACACATATTATGTAAACACAATCTATACAAACAACAACTACAACAACAACTAAGCCTTTTCCCATACTAGACGGGATCGGCTATGTAAACACAATCTATACTTGGAATAAAAAATTAATAGTTATAAGTCATTAATTAGTGTGAATTATCACAAAAATAATATGAACTAGTAAAACATATACTCTAATTTATGGCAAATCATATAATACTAAATCCAAAAAGAATTTTACAAGAGATAAATGGATTTTAGGATTTTGTCTATGAAAATTCATAACATGAATAGAAATGCCAATATAGGTCTTAAGATACTTCAAAGAAGTCTTTGGAACAAAGAAAACATTTATGTCGTTAAAATATAGAGAATAATTTCCAAAAAAAAACTCTTCTTTTTGAAAAAAATCACATGATTTATAGAAGATTCATCTTTCTTAGAACGAAAATTGGTTGAAAAACTCAATGCGATTTATAAACATCAATCCTCATCATAGGCTAGGAACGAGGACTTTTCAAGAAAAGTATGATGTCTTTCTATACAAAACTTAAGTTTTGAAGCTTTAAGATAAAATCTTAAAACACACCAGAAAATGACAAAGCTTAAAACTTTAAAATGTCTAATAAGAGGAACATGTCTTACTTAGACATTTTAAGAGAAAACAAATATGAAACATAGCTAAAATTGTATATCACCAAGGACATATATTAAGCAATCATGCATGCTTATTTTGAAAAGGATGATGTCGCTATAATAAATGATAACAACTATCAACAATAACCAAAATTAATTGGGATGAAAGGATTTTTAGAAATGATGCACCGAAGATAACATGATTACCATCAAGAATATTCAAAGAAACTTATCTTACTTGAAAACTTCATTCTTTTCCTTCAATTCTCAAAATAAACAAATTTTTTGAAGTTATTCAAACAAAAATATTTAATTTTTCAGAGTGATGGAAGAATTGATGGAAATGTTATGCTTAGAATTAATGTTGGTTGGTTCAAATGGAGAGGAGCATCAGGTATTATTTGTTATAAGAAGATATCATTAAAGCTAAAAGGTAAATATTATATAGCATCTGCCATGTTTTATGGTTATGAGTGTTGGGCAGTTAATCATCAACATGTACAAAAGATTTCTGTGACAGAAATGAAGATGTTGAGATGGATGAGTGGCCATACAAGAAAAGACCATATACATAATGAGGTTATTAGAAACAAGTTAGGAGTGACACCAATAGAGGATAAAATAAGAGAATATCGTTTAAGATGATTTGGACATATAGAAAGAAGATAAAAAAAAAGAACCTATAAAAAAGTATGAAAAACTAAATTTGGAAAGTATTAAAAGAGGTAGAGGACGACCACAAAAGTGTTGGAAAGAAACAATAAAGAATGATCTAGCTTATTGGGAGTTAACTGCGAACATGGCACGTGATAGGGCTTTTTGGAAACAAAGAATCCATGTAGTTGACCTCGTCTAGTATGGGAAAGGCTTAGTTGTTATAGACTTGTAGTAGTAGTTGTTGTTTACCTCAACTTCGAAATATCAAATGTCAATAGTTGTGGACTTCCCTAGGTTGGCATGCTTCCTGATGTGCTCAATTTCTTTGAAATGAGGCTCTGATACTATATAATGAAGTTGACGCTTTAATGTACCAGCGAAAGATCGGTGAATATCATCCGGGAAAGTCAATCACAAAGCCTTAAAAAAAGGCTATAAAACATATGCAACAAAGGTCCAGCCAACCCCCAACGGCTAGTTGGAGTAGTCGTTGTGGTTGGTCCATCTATACGAGGGCCAGAATGGCCCTGGTTCCAATTACATAAAAATGTAAAATAAAAAGTATAAAATACATTTATTTTGACAAAAACACCCATAATTTAACCTTGCCCTTTTTATGTGGAGAGAAATTTATCATCATAAGAGCTAAAATAAACAGGAGCGGGTTAGATGAATAAAATCGTGAAGGAAATTGCACAATTGAAACTTTGACGAGAATGGGAATGGGAAGGTGATGGAGATTGATTCTGGAGAAGGAAGACACGGGCAGCAAAGGATGAAGCTAAGTAGAAGTGACATGAAGAATAAGAACGAAAAAGAAGCAGTGCTCTGCAACTAAATGAGACAAAACTAGAAATCGTGCATGGCACTGTGTAGGATCAATATACAAAACTCAATGCTTAATGACCCGTTTCATGAAAACTGCATTTCAAATAGGCACCTGAGATTTTACGTGACATTTCCCCCCAATTTTACACGGAGAAAGCTATTTGTGTAATTGGGGCATTTGTCAATCCAACATGGATAATTTGGTCGCATGAAGTTCATGTGGCTAATTTAGGTTTAAACATATTTTTCGAATTGCTAAGCAAAGTACACTGCTAGTTGTACTCATTGCTAGGTTAGTGATTTTTTGGAAATAACTGGTTTGGCTGTATTGGCTCTCTCTAGTTTCTTGGCAGAAAAACTGTCACAAAACTGCCACAATGGAAAGCTCATGCTTCTTCCAGATGACTCCTGGTTTCTGTTGGCTGCGAGCTTTCCTCTTGTCCCCCTCCTACTGCCTCAGTACATGCCCGTCCTCATGCTAGTATTCTGAGTAGGTTCCACGTGAGACTGCCTCTATCAAGGGGATTATTGCGAGCGGTGGCATGGGTAATATGTGAAGTGGGTTGTAGCTCCTTGTGAATACGTGAGAGAAAGATGTATTTTGGCTGGACTCTTATACTATGTGGGATTGACATTTTTTTGGGTACAAAACGTCACAGTAATGGATTCTCAAACATTAAGGTTGCTAAGATCTCATTCCTTGTCCTGAATTTTTACCGAAGGATCTAGATTGCATAGCTTAGGTAAACTGGTTAAAGATGGACAGTTGTTTCAAAAGCAATTCTTTAGTTGGGTACACTGTTTAAGTAGTAGCTTTTGGCTAAAAGAATTGAATTGCCTCCAAGAGGTGGAAGATGCACAGATTGATGCTGCGGTGGGGATTTGCCATGGACCTGACAGGGCAGACTGTTCTCAAAAAGATGTTCATATTCATTGAATCCTGTTCTGGACCTACTTTAATTTAAAATGCGTGTTGTTTGGAGCCTATTTTAGTTGAAACGTTTTTTATAAAATGCATCATTTTCTATGCTTTTGACCTAGGGCACGACTATCTGCATGGGGTTGATGCTTACATCTTATTGTGGAAACTGGAAACACTTCTTGTAACTTGCAGTGAGGATATGCTATTCTTTTGATTGTTCGGATATACTTTTTCCTCCATAATTTCCTTGTATACTACATTTAGACTTCATTGTCGCAGTGACTATTACCATATTGATTCAAATTTTTTGTATGTTAAAAAGGCAAGATATCATGTCGATGGTGTGGTTGCACGTTGTGACAAATGCACCAGAGATGAATACCCTCGTGGTTCTAATGCGAATGACATGGTTTTTATATTCAAACTACTTTTCCCTAGCCAACTAAAGCCAGTCTGAATTGATCCTGTGCTTTTTCCGTTTTATGGTTGTTCTATAGAAATAGTTGCCTTTCACGGCCACAGTTTTACTTGTCCAATGATAGAAGCACTGCAGCTTATTTCTTTAGAAATAGCTTCTTTGTTTTGTTTGTGAAACCTGGTTCCTGATTGAAGTTGTGTTTCCCCCTTCTAGTGGTTGTTTTAAGTGAGTTTATTTCTTATAATGGTTTCAATCGGTTCTATTTGTTTCTTTTTTCCCATTTCAGGGGCGTCCAAGTTTGCACCTCACTCATGTCACTTTTAGCCCAAACGGCGAAGAAATACTCCTTAGCTACAGCGGGGAACATGTTTACTTGATGGATGTAAATCCTGGTAATGTTGCTATCCATTTATAAGAATGAATGGTATATTTTTTTTATTGAATGGAATTAATTTGAAGATGATGGTTATTCTATGGGGTAAATGCTAAACATCCTCTATTTATAGAAGATTTATTACTATGAATGAGAGAGAACAAAGGAGCAGCTGCTCCCAATGGCCGTGAGTACCTGGCTCTTGAGGGCCAGTCCCAAAGAGCCCTTAAGGTGGTACTGTTGGTGTTGGGCCCTAAAGGCTTGACAAGCTTATTACGTGTTAATACCTCCCCTCAAACTTGCGGTGTGTATACCAAAAGTTTGTCCAACAAAAACATAAATCTAGGGGCTTACAAAGACTTTGTGAAGTTTTGTTATCACAATGTGCTTGGTTCATTCATGAAATGTGTTGTTCGAAGCAATATATATGATGCTTTTGTTGTCACAAAGTAATTATGTAGGTTTTTTTAGATCAACCTCATGTCTACTAGTAGTTCGGTGATCCATGATATCTCCGTTGCTGTAGTGATTATGTCCCTATATTCTGCCTCCGTAGATGATAGGGACACTTTATATGCTTCTTAAATCTTTAAGAGATTAGAGAGTCACCTAAAAAACACACAAAACCTAATGGTGAAATATCTATTATTGACATCTCCACCTTAATCATTATAAGTATAGACAATTAATTTAAGAGAAGATGAAGAGGTTAGATTGATCTCCTTTTCAGGTGTGTACTTTATGTATCTCACAATTCACATAACAATACCAGTGGGAGCTTGCTGAAATTGACTTGTCACACATATTGCATGTGTTATGTGACTTATGTCTGGTCGAGTGATGGTAAGATACATAAAAGCTTCTATCATTTGTAAGTAAGGAGTAGGATCTTCTAATTTATTTCTGTTTATAGTTCTCAATTTGGTCCATCACTTTTGACGTGCTTACCTTCTTGTTATCTGTCAACCCTGACATGTTAATATCACTAACAAATTTTGTTTGACATAAAATAACCTCTGTCATTACAAGTTACTTATATTCCCAAGAAGTAACTAAGTACACCCATATCCTTCATTTCAATTTTTTTATGATCTTTTTTGATTTGCAATATTCCATTCTCATCACTTGCAGTGATGATCATATCATCTAGAAGTAGGATCACGATACCTGCATCAATTATCCTTACAAAAAGATCTGTGTCAGTATAACAAGAACAAAAATCCCGTGCATGTATAAAATTTTCAAATCTATCAAATCAAGTCTTAGGGCTTATTTAAGTTCATGTAATGCCTTTTGTAGTCTAAGGATATAATCACTTGGAGCATTGAGTCTTGGAGGAGGAGCCGTATATATTTCTTCACTAAGATTACCATTCAAAAAAGCATTTTTAACATCCAATTAATATATGTTTCAGTTTTTAATAGCATAAATAGAAATCACTATGCGAACAATAGACATACGAGCAACATGAGCAAAAGTTTTCTCATAGTTAATCCCATATTCTTGTGAGTATCCCTTAGTTGTTAGTCTTGCTTGACATCTTTCAATAGATCCATCACCATGTGTTTTGACCCACCTACAACCAATGATTTTCTTTTCTTTTAGATTAGGCACAATGTCCCAAGTGCCATTCTTTTCTAATACTTCTAGTTCATCATTTATAGCTTTTCTCCATTCTAAGTTATTTTTTTCTTGGTCATAATGTTTGGGTTCATTGATACTTGATATGATTGCTATGCGATTTCTATGTTGTGGTTAAAAGGTTTCATGAGACACAAATCTTTGAGAAGGTTTTATGACTCTTTTGCTTGAGATATTATCATTTTCTCTATTTCTTTTTACATAATAATTTTCAAGAGGTCTAATGATTTGTTCTCTAGTTTCTTGATTTCTAAGTTCATACTCTAGTTGGACCATGCTTTCTTCTTGTGTTTTCTTATTGTCATCTAACTTTAAATCCATGATTTCATCCTAAAACATATAACTATCTTAGATTTTTTTTGACTCATCTTCAATAAATTTGACATCTCTATACACATAGAGTTTATCTTCTTTTGGATTGTAACATCTACACCCTTTTTTATCAATACCATAGCAAAGAAAGACACATTCAATAGTTTTGGGTCCTAATGTGTCACTCTTATCTCTATAGATATAACACTTGCATCCAAATACTTTTAACCGATTATAACTAGGTTTATTTGAATATAAATTTTCAATGGGAGAACAATTACCTAGTTTAGATGATGTCATCCTATTTATCAAGTATACATATGTTAAAACAGTTTCAACCCACAAGTATTTAGGAACGTTACTTGCTATCAACATGGTTCTAGTAGTTTTAATAATATGTCCATGTTTTCTTTCAGCTAAACCATTTTGTCGGAGAGTTTTTGCACAAGATTTTTTATGTCAAATTCCATGTTCTTCAAGATAGTTTTTGAAGTCATTTGAGAGATTCACCACTGGAGTCGGTTCTTAAAATCTTGATATTAGTTTCAAATTGAGTTTTGATCATATTATAAAGTTTTCAAAAACTTCCGATTTGTGTTTCAAAAAATATATGTAAGTGTGTTGAATGAAATCATCTAAAAAAATAACTTTATTGGTCACTCCTCCTTTTGAGGTTTTGGGAGCGGGTCCCCAGTCCCCAAATATCATAAGAGTGCACTAATTTGAAAGCCTTTTGTGATATGAGTTTTTTCACCAAATAATACATGATGTGTTTTGCCAAATATTAAATCTTTGAAATAAAATCATTCTTTCCATTAGTCTTTATTAATTGTTCATTTTGCTTACATAAAGATGTCTTAATATTTTGTGTCAAAAACCACTCATTACAAGCAATTCCACATGTTTCAAAATTTGTCATTTATCCATGGCGTAGAGATCACCTTCTGTATGTCCTTCTCCAATCACCTTCTTTGCTAAATGATTTTGTACGACACATCCATTTGGTGACAAGGTAACAATATAACCATTATTACAAATTTGAGAAACCGAGAAAAGGTTAAGTTTTAATTTTAGTATAAAACGTACTTAGGTATTTTAAAAGAACTATTTTTTAAGTTACCAATTTTTTTAACATCAAGCTTAGTTTTATCAATCGTAAACACTTGTGCTGCATTTGTCTAACAACTTATATTCATTTGTCATATGGAAAGAAGCATCAAAATCTAAAAGCTTTTTGGAAAAAGTTGATAACCCGACCTGAAAATGCTTACCTTCTCTTTGAATATTTCTTCAATGTAGGCCTTGATTCTTTTAAGTAGCACTTCTTCCTTGTTATCAATGGTAGCCACTATTAAATTTTCTTAACAAGAGAGGGCATGAGGTCTATAATCTATATGTCCACTCTCTTTGCAATAATGACAAATCATATTCTTGTTTTGTTAAGGCATTACATTACCCTCAAATTGTCCATTTCCTTCATTATTTTAGGCATGTGTAGGCTTGTATGTCATTAAATAATTTTTGAGTCTATTTGTGGCAAGAACCACTTCTTTGTTGTTTCTCATATTTCCTCAATTTAGTTTCTTTCATAACTAAATCGGCCAATATCTCGTAACTTTTAGGTTCAGTTTTTTACGTATCAAATTGAATATTATGATCTCAAATTCATCTCGTAATCCCGTATAAACAAGAAAAAATATTGGTTATCAAGATATTCTTGAAATTCATCTATGCTTTGAAGTTTTTCGAATTTTTTAAAACTCTTAAGTTGGTTGCTTAGATCGAAAAACTCATTGTGATATTTCCTAATACTCATGTAAGCTTGTTTAAGTATTATAATCTTTTTCATCAAATTTATTTAAAAAACAAATTGGTCTTGGGAATGAGTTTTACTAAGCTATTCCAAAGTCTCATAGGCATTATCAAACATGCTAATTCTGTTACGGAGTTTTTCATCCATATTTTGGTCAATAATCAATTTGATTTTGGCATTGAATTTCTCCTATTTTTTAATTCTTGTTTGTATTTATCAATTTTATCTTGCTTCTTGAGGAACTCATTCTCATCAAGCCCTTCTTTTATCCATTTGGGTTCCTTGATTGTACCATCAATATAGTCCTCATAGTCTTTAAAGATAAAATATTTTTTCATCATACATGCTCAACTTGGATACGAATTGGAAACCAATAAACAACAAAATATTTGCTTTTTTCTTCCATTTTCTCAACAATAACAAGAAATATGAAGAATATCTTGATTTCTTCAAGATAGCCAAAGAATGCCCAAATCTGCTCACAATTGGCACAAATCCCAATGCAACTCTAAACGGACTCTTTCAGTTTTGATACCATGTGAAAGTAACACTACGATGTAACCGATAATATCCATAAAGCCAAACACCAATGATCACAAAGATCTTTTACAAATCAAATCACCAAACACTTCTGCACAAGCCAAACTGAATAAACACAATACCAAAAAAGTCAAGTGAGCACAACAAAATCTGATTTATTTCATGCTCAACATCCTTTATTTATAGAGTTATATTAGTAGCCATTGGGAGCACCTGTCCCTTGAGGGCCAGTCCCAAAGGGTACTCAAGGTGGTACTGCTGGGCCCTAAAGGCCCAGCAAGCCTATTACATGGTAACACATCCACACACGCACAATTGTGACACCATTCTGTGAGAGAAAGAACCAGGAAAGATTTGTTTTAAATCTAGACCGATTTATCGAGCTGCTATCTTATCATGATTAATATTTCTCACAGGCGGTGATTGCAGCATGAGATATAGAGCTGCTGATGTTTCAAAACAAATGTTGTTGGATCCAGTGCCCAGTTGGGAAGAGACGTGTTCTCCTCTGGCTCAGGTCATGCCTTGTAAGACTAATAAGAGTTTGATAGATCCTGTTAGGGTAAGTTTTTGTAAAATTGTTAAAGATGCATATGCCGTAAGTAGTTATTTCCAGAGGCCACTACTATCCATGCCCTGTGTTTTCTAGGCACGTAGACGCAATGAATTACTTCAATATGCTAATAAATGCTTGGATGAAGAGTCAGATTTTCTTCATGCAATTGAGGCATGTTCTAAAGTGTTGGACGAAAGAGGTCAAAATGTTGGGGATACCCTGAGGCATGACTGCTTCTGTACACGAGCAGCACTGCTTCTGAAGGTGCTTTCTCTCTCTCTCTCTGCATTTTATTCTACATTGATGATGCGAATTTCAACTGCATTTCCTCTTACAGAGACAATGGAAAAATGATGCTCATATGGCAATAAGAGATTGCAAGAATGCACGGGGTATTAATCCTTCATCATTTAAGTCACACTATCACATGGCTGAAGCACTTATGCAGGTTAGTTCCATTATATCAGAATTCTTTTGGTACTTGTATCCGTTGCTATAGGATTTTAATGTTTTATTGCTATTCCTGCTGCTTCTTTATGCAGTTTTATCATGGTGATAAGCATAAAGTTCTTCTATTGAATGTGTCATTTTTACGTGAGTTTTGTCTACTTGCAGCTGGGAAGACATAAAGAGGCTTTGGACTTTGTGATTTATGCACAAGATTTGGCACCATCAAATTCTAAAGCTGCAGAGTTGATACTTATCTTAAGAGAACACATTTCTGCAGGTTTTACTTTCTCAAATTAGTACCATTTTTAACTTCTAAATAAGATGTACAAGTTGGATTTTGTATTAGCATTAGAGGCATTACTTTTAAGTTCTCCATCAAAGGATAACATACATATGCTGAGTTTTCTTCTTGTCAGATTACTGTCTTTAATGTATTCTTTTCATCTCTTGTGTGCTTTTAGTCCTGTTCTTTTTAATTTTGATGGAGTTGGTAACTTGTTTGTTTTTTTGGCGGTCCTCATTCCTAGGAGAATTTATCCTTGTTGGATGAAATGTTCAAGTTCTCTTTGACCTTAGCATTTATCTCTAGAGTATTTAAGTTATGAAAGAATGAAGTCAAAGAGGCTCTTAAATACATGAAGGTTGATAAATATGTAGGACTAGACAATATTCCTACGAAAATATGGAAAATCCTAACAGGGATGAGGTTCATTTGGCTCAGAAGACTATTTAATGAAATATGAAGAACCTACAAGATACTCGAGGAATGGAGAGCGAGTACACTTATACCCATATATAAAAATAAGGGAGATATTAAGAATTGTTCGAATTATCGATGTATCAAGTTAATGAGCTACACTATAAAATTATGGGAAAGAATTATCGAACGTAGGTTAAGACAAATATCGAGTACAACAGAGAACCAATTCAGATTCATGCTCGGTAGATCTACTATTGAAGTGATTTACCTGTTGAGACGCCTTATTGAACATTTTAGAGCAAAAAAGAAGAACCTTCACATGATATTTATTGACCTAGAAAAAGTTTACGATAGAGTGCCAAGAGATGTTCTTTGGAGAGCCTTGGAAAATGGAGGTATCCCATTGACATACATAAATCTTATAAGAGACATGTACATTGAGAGTAAGTGAAGGATATCCTCCACTAGACATTTTTGAAATGAAATACATGGCTTTTGTAAAATACTTTTTGGATATTGAGGTAGCCTATAATGACAAAGGATATCTTTTATCCATATGCAAAGTTTTCTAATGATTGGTAAATAGGTTAGGACTTACTGATGAATAAAGGGTGGGTACTCCAGAAATTCTCAACCAAAAGCTGAAGCTCATAGATGGGGAAGCGTTGGAGGATCCAACATCTTATAGATGAACCATAGGTACTCCTTACTGTGACTTTTCTTATAATCACTCGATCAGATATTGCTCCTATAGTGAACACGGTTGGCCAATTCCAGCTTGTACCAACTGTTGTTCTCATGAGTGCGGTGAGGATGATCGTAAGATATATCAAGCATGCTATCAGCAAGGCAGTTTTTCTATCCTTGTCTTCAACTTTCAATTTAATTGCCTATACTGATGCTGATGCAAACTGGGGTGTGGTGTTTTTTTTGTGTGTTTTTCAAGGTGTCATTTCATCCACAAAGTGCTAACTATCAGGCTATGACAACAACTGCTATTAAAGCAATGTGGATTAGGGGGCTGCTTGACAATTTGGAAGTTGTTATTCATAAGATCCATATCGTACTACGTAACAAGAAGTGTACCCTTTATATAGCCAATGATGATACGTTTCATGGGAGGACTAAAGCACATCGATATGAATTACCGCTATGTTTGAGAAGAATATCTATAAGAGAACTTGTACCTGCGATATGTGCCATCGAGTATCAACTAGTGGATGCTTTCATTAAGTCGATTCTGTCACCAACATTCAACTTTTTGAATTCTCCCTGAAAGTTTGAGGAAGAGTGTTAGGATGTATCTTAGTGTTGTTTTTTGGATTTTCTAATCCTAGAATGTAAAATAGGATTAATGCACTTCAGTTTTTCCTTTGTTTTTTATGATTTTATTTCCTTTTGGTTCAGCCTAAGCCAGTAAGAATGTGCCAGGACTAGTAATGAAGCTGTTGCCTCTATTATAACATAAAAGCTGTATAGAAGGGCCAATACTCCTGTATCTTTTCTAATGCCTTTTGGTAACAGGGATTAATTCAAGAGCGTCTTCACTGTTATAAGATTTGTGCGCGCGACTGTTTAAGACTTTAAGTGGGTCTGCATTTGTTTACTTGTAAAAAGACTGTTTTTAGTCCTTTCAGCTTTGTTCAATACTTGATATGGCTGACTTCGACATCAAATTCATGGCACTTCATTACACGCCCACTACTTTTCTTAGTTACTTTCCATATCCTCTTTTCTTTCTCTAGTACCTTCCACACCCTCCCTCCCTCCCTCCCTCTCTCTCCCTCTCTTACCTTCAACCCTTTGTTGTGACCTCTGTGTGTGTGTGTGTGTGTTTCTGCTCACTACTCTCTCTTTTCTCTTTGTACTACACCCTCTCTCTCTAATGTACCCCATCTCCCATTTGTCTCTTTCTTTCTCTATATTGTACCCTCTCTCTCTCCCTCTCGTGTCTGAAACTATTGTGTTCTGGCTACGGGAAGGGCAACCACGAGGATGAGTTTGAAAACCCTATCACGTTTTCATCTTCTGTCCTCTTTTTAAAGCTTTTTCCCCAAATTTTTGGAAGAAAATGTCCAGAAACAATTTGACATTGTTTGTTTTTTGACATTTTTGACAATGTTGCATTGATCACATCCGATGTGGTCAGCGTTGACTATGCCGCATTGGACATGGTATCTGTGTCCATATCTGAGTTGTACCCGAGTCCTAGCCAGCACATTACCATCCTGAAATGTCCATGTGACAATCTCATCTAATGTGAATGATATTGTATGGAATGATGAGGAAAAGGAAGAGTTATTAGGGTTTTTCCATTAGAGGTGTGAGCTTTGGGCATACCATTAGAAAATGTTAAGGATTTTGTTAGAAATGATGTGCTTGGATATTATTATCATCATTCTTGAACTATGCTATCTATTAAGTAGATGAAAGGAAAAACTTCATCAAAAGGAGTGACTCTAACTAAGTTTGCCAATACGGTCTTCACATGCTGCATACTGCAATTTTTGTGGTGGTCTTGTTGCTAGAAAAATTGCGGTGGGTTCTGCGGATAACTTCCATAAAATGGGAGAACTTTGTCTTTTGTAGGTTTCAGACACCACATGAGAGTTCGGAATTTATGTTTAAATTACAACTGCCATATCTATAGTGATTTATTTGAAATATAGTCTTCAATCAGATGGTTGCATGACAATCGTTTGACCACTTCACCATTGTCTGGAAGTCTGCATTGAGTGAAATATAAAATGGAGAAAACAATGTACGGGATGCATGTTTTGTTAGAATTGCATGTGAAACAAACGTGTGTGTATCTATGTGTGTGTTGGGAGGGTGAGGAGGTTGATTATTAAGCTGATTTCTGCTGTTTATGATGTTATATGGATGATGCCAGTTTTTTTTATGATTTGAGTTCTATTTAGTAGTTCCTTACCCCTTTTCATGAAAGTTGGAATTCTCATTTAGTAGTTTAGTTCCCCTTTACATTAATAGTTAGCTTGTTCTATGCAGCTGAAGCTGAGAAAAGTAACAAAGAGTCTGAGGAGAAGTTGAAGCCTGAAGAGACAAGGGTTAGGTCTTTCAGTGATTTAATTTATCGTGCAGGAGTTGATAATAGTGATGCATCACAAGATGCAGCAAGTTTTGAGAGAGATGATTATGATTATGATGATGAAATGGAACTTGACTTTGAGACATCTATTTCTGGTGATGAGGGTCGTGACATTGAATCTGGCATTCTACGTGGAAGCTTAAACTTCAGATTTCATCGAAAAGGTGACTTAACAAAAAGTAGCTGTTCTGCAAATGGCTCTTGTCGTTCTCCATCATCTTCACAAAGTGGAAGCAGATTCACGGTATCATTTTGCAGATTTTGATTCTTTTCTTGAGACTTGTTTGGAAGCAAAAGTGGCCTTTCTCTAAGAGTTGGTTAGTTAAGCTTGAACATGCATTTTCTTAGAAGGTCGCATAGGTTTGGAATTTGGATAATATTTCCCGCTATGCATATATATGATAATGGTGGGTTAGAGTTTCTTGGCTTTATAAACTGCAAAGTTCACTGAACAGGTAGCCATGGCTCCTGGTTGATGGGTCTATTCATGAAACCTTCAGTGAAGAAACCCAGGAGTTCGGTACCCAGGGGTGTGGATCTGGTAAGGATCTGCCTAACCTTATCTTGTCAATAGAAAAACAAAACAAACAAAAAGAGTAGTTGTGGGACAATGCCAAAGGAGTGACGGTTTAAACCGCCCAAGGTTGAGATGCCTAGTTTTGAAGATCAGTCAATTCCCGAGTTCTAGGTTGAATCAAGTCATCTTTAAGCAGCACTGTTCAAGCTCTGCTGAAGTTTGATGCAAGCTCAAGCATTTATTTATTTATGAGAGCTTGAGCTTGTCAGAATCTGGACAAGGTCTAGTTATGCGCACTCCTACCTCCCAGCCTCAGCCTTGTATCTAGTACCTCCCAGCCTCAACCTTGTATCAGGAATGAACATCCTAGGTATAGATAGAGCTCTTGGCATCCTTCCAGTTCTGGTACTCATTAGTTGCCTTTAGCCAGACTAATTATTTCATGTAAATGGTTCCTGAGCTGCTTGGTTGTCTTGATAGATCTTATTTCATAATTTGGTTTCTAGAAGAAGTAAATAACATTTTTATTTTTGAGAATTTTGTTGTACTTCAACCTTCATTCTCTAATTCTTGCAGCCAGAGGTTGCCATTGATATGAAACGGAGATATGTTGGACATTGCAATGTTGGAACAGATATAAAGCAGGCCAGCTTTCTCGGCCAAAAAGGTGCCTATTTTAGTTGGTTTGTTTCGATGATAATCAAGGTGCTCGTGTACACTATATCAACACTTTTCTTTATTGTGTGCTTAGTGACGTGTAAACAGGAACCCTATCTTAGGGTCTGTATGTGCATACTTGTATTCAGATCTTTCTAATGCTCTCTATCATGAGAGAGATAGGGAGAGAGAGACCCTCCTCATACTATCATTGATGTATATGGGCATGTACATGCAGACCTTTCTTACTCTTTATCATTTTATGAGTGTGGTCGAGCATATATACTTATTTGCTGGCCCATAGTTTCATTCTTTTCCATGTCACACAGGATGGGAGCAAAGTTGTTTATTTGAACTTCCAATTTCTTTATTTTTTGCATAGTCACCACTAAACTGTGATGGCCATTGGATATGGCAAAAAGGTTTGCAGCTTGACTTTTTTTTACTGTTAATTTATTTGATTTCAGTTGTGCTACATTTGAATGCGATTAAACAGCCACTTTCCATACAATGGTAGTTGCTTGCTATATATTTCTGTGAGTTCATCAGCTCTTTTTCTAATGATAGGAGAGTATATTGCTAGCGGGAGTGATGATGGAAGATGGTTCATTTGGGAGAAAATGACTGGGAGGCTTATTAAAATGCTGGCTGGTGATGAAAATGGTAGCAAGTTCTGGACTTCTTCATTTTACCTCAGCAGTTTATTATCATAATTATGAATGCACGTTTTAGCCTTTATATCTGATATTTTTCTCTTTTAGTTGTTAACTGTGTGCAGTGTCATCCGTTTGACTGTGCAATTGCAACCAGCGGAATAGATAACACTATCAAAGTATGTAAATATAACTTTTCCTTTTGTCAAGGTTGTCTAGCAGAAAAACTAATTTTAGATTTTCTACTCTTGGACTTGTCTCTCTAGTTGTGGACACCTCGTGCTCAAATGCCATCCATGGTTGCTGGGGGAGCAGCAGGTCCAGAGACTGCTGATGTGTTGAGCGTTATGGAAAACAATCAGCAGAAGATGTGCCGTAGTCGTGAACCTATCTCGTATGATTCTCTACTTCTGTTTTAGAACTATTCCATGAAGATAATGCAGTAAGTACTACATGTTTATGGTCCAAAGCTGTTTTTAAACTACAAACAGATTGAAAGTCTCTCTCTCTCTCTCTCCATGATACCATGATGGTATCCTCAGTTGCATGAATGTACTTTATAAATGATGGAAAGGTTTATCAAGTGAATTGATTTCCAAGATATTAATAATCAACAGATCACTATTCATGAAGAAGTGAATATTTTAAAAGGCCAGTTTCGATCCATAAATGCAGTGAATGAACATATCCTATGGGTAGGATTTGTCCTTATGCAGCTTCGGCCCCCAACCAGCAATTAGTGTAAATTTTCGCCGCATCTTCAGGCGAGATCTTTTGAGCATTGTTGCACTCAATAAAAACTCCAAAGTAGTCATGCTAGGGTGAGAATAGTACTAGCACCTCTAGCCGACCTCACACTGTGTGAAGAAAGAATACGTGAAACTTTGATGTATGTCCTGAAAGGAATATCAGTTCATATGGAACCTCTGAAATTAAATGAGGACACCACTCAAAAAAAGTCATTGTTCCTCCATGCTTGTTTACTTGGTGCGTATCTCTTTGCATGCACATCTTTTGGTGGAGATGAGGCCCCTCGTGCTGCAGCTAGAACATGACAATGGCTTCAATGTGGTAAAAGGTTTTAAGAACAACATGGATGAAACACGCAGAATGAACAAGCACACATGGAAACTGGTATAAACTAGGAGTTAAAGGAACAAGACATGGACGAGTCATAAAGTGAAAAAGCACTGAACAAAAACCGACTTAAAACATGCTTGTTTAAGTTAGACCTATCCGGTCAGTTCCACCAAAACCTGGAACTTGAAACCGTAACTGAACTGTAGAGTTTCTCGGTTCCAGTTCCAGGTCAACCCGCCGGTGTGGGTTGGAACTGGACAGGTATAGTTTAAGTTGAACTTCGATGTATCAAGACCTGCAGTATCTTTTCTTTCAGGGGCTTGACATGAAAGAACCAAACTGAAGTTTGTCATGACAGCTACTAAGGATCTTGCCCTATGTTGGTGAAAATTTATATCAACCTATTCCGTGTCACTCACCTCCCCGCCCCGCTGGAATCATTTTGTACCAGAATATTTGTCGTGATGCTTTTTGTCTATCACAGAGAAACATCATGCTTGGATCTTGAAAAGGCGAAGGGATATGCATAAGTTTGGTTGCCAATGCATGTGATAAGTGAACTGCACTATTTCTGAGTGGTTTCAGGCTTTCAGCAATATCTGTCTGTGAATTCTTTGACCGTTGTGAGTAATCAAATTCCTGTTAAATAACTCTCTTCTAAGTGATTCACTAAGCAATGGACAAAATTTGTCACCAAGGGTGAGCTTGAATGACTTGGGTTTTAGAGGCTTTTATGTCCATGGATCTCGGTGCTGCTTTCAATGTGAAAAGTTGATCTCTAATCCAGGAGAACTATCTAATATGACGCCAATTCTGATGCTAATACCATATCAAACGTGTTTAGACACTTCTAGCCTTGTCCTACCATTTTTATGGTTTCTGTTATATTAATCAAATATTGTCTAGTTGGTAATTTAGCTTATGAAAACTATGTTTTCTTCTTTTCTTTGAGTTCCATGAAATATCAATTTAAATACCAACTATATGTAATTATACAGTACATATTTGTGCATGTGTAAGTGTATCACATGATTTTTAAATTGCCATATCCCTTATCAACACCTATACTGCCGTGACATGGGATTTGGCATGTCTTGTACCACACCAGCGTGACCTCAGATCCTCATATTTGAGATCCAAGCCGTACATTAGGTGGTAATTTTCAGTCAAATATTGTTATTTGTTGCTGTGAAATTGGGATAAACTACTGATTCAATGACAATAATATTATCTTCTGAATGGTTCTTGTAGTTAGATGTGGAAATTTCTTTCTTCCATATTTGGCCCTTGTTTTATGAAGGAATAGCCTCTTTTACCTTCATGATGTGAATGAAAGGCGAAGGAAAGAAATAAGGAAGGGCATCTTTCATTTGCTCCATGATAATTCTTATAAGCATGCCTTTGAATCATGTGCACTTTGCAGACCCTTCGAGATTCTCCAACGGTTCCGGATGCATGATTTTACAGAAGGGACTGTACATCCTTTTGAGTGTACACAGAGTTAGCGTATTTGCAATATGGCAGGTACAAGTTATCTATGAGATTGCTTTTCTACCATTTTAGTAGTTTCTGCATATGTTATTACTATTTTCTATATGCTTCACTGGCGTATTTGTTTTCAAATGATTCTTCGGTTTCTTGGAAGATTTGTTCAAGAGTCCTGAAAACAAGCATGATAGTGAACAATGGATTCATGAAGTGTTGATATTTGTGAAAAGGGTCTTAAGGGAGCGGAATATTAAATGGAATTATGAAAAAATGGATGGCATTTGAGGTCAGGTGACTCAGGTCATCAGAAAATTATAAAAACATGCGTTGTTCATTTAGGCACCTGCAGGTTTATTATGATCCATGTTATATTCTGTGCATAGTGCTTCTTGTAGCTCATGTATGTCATTGCAGCCACACTTGCAAAATTGTTCACCGAGTACCAGAAAAGCTCCTTCCTTTTCTCGTGTGGTTGGTTTTGGGTGCACTATATTCTGGTTTATAATATGTACTGAATCGAGCAGTGACCAGTGGGTATAAAGTATTGGTCAACCGTCAAGTTCAGGCTTTCAGCAGAATTGGCGGA
This sequence comes from Brasenia schreberi, assembly GCA_036023115.1. Taxonomy (NCBI): domain Eukaryota; kingdom Viridiplantae; phylum Streptophyta; class Magnoliopsida; order Nymphaeales; family Cabombaceae; genus Brasenia; species Brasenia schreberi. The sequence goes on along the minus strand of JAYKKT010000059.1, from coordinate 4,994,135 downwards.
CTCAACCCAAATTAGACCAACTTGGGCCTGAATTGGTTGATTTTAAATTGTTCTAATTAAATTATTAATTTTAGAGTGTCGATTTGATCCAATTCAGCTATTTCATATGGATCCTTCTGAAAAAGGATTTGATCACAATCCATTTTTCCAACAAGGGGATTTGTTCAACTTTAGAATCCTGGTAACTGGAAACATGCATGGTAACCAAAATCAGGATATGCTTTTGGTATCGTCTTGGTTTTTAAGCAACTATCTCTCACGAGCAAAGCCTGGCCTTAAGCCAGATGGTTTCTTTGTTCTGAAGGAGAACATTGCAAAAAGTGGTATGCCTCTTTCCTCTCCCATCAGCCCAACTTTATATATTTGAACAACAATAACACTAACTAAGCCCTTTTCCATACTAGATGAGGTTGGCTACATGGATTCTTTGTTTTCATATAACCTGAACATGTGCCATGCTAGCATTTAATTCAATATAAGCTAGATCATTCTTTATTGTTCCTTCCAACACTGGTGGTCTTCCCCTTTTAACAATTTTATAATCTAGTTTTTCATTCCTTGTTACCGGAGCTTTCTTTGATCGTCTTTCTACGTGTCCAAATAATCTTAAACGTTTTTTCCTTATTTATCATCCGCCCATGTAAGGGATCACCCTTGCATGACCGTTCCCAAGGCCGGATAAAGGAGGAGGGTTGCGTTAGGCTATGTCACACGGGTGTGGGTACGGGATACGGCAAATTTCAAAAAATTTGGGTGTGGCGACACGACTAAGGTATATAATATTATATATATTATATATTAAACTAACTCAAGCTAGAAGCCTATAACAAGTGAGACATCAATTAACATAAGTATACGACGACAACAATAAGTACACAACTTTATATTAAAGCAAAACAAGTAAAGAACTACCTATTTCATCATAATACACAAATCAATCAAAAGAAAATCAAGATTTACATATCAACAATATTATCATAATTTCATTTATAACTATGAACAATATTAATGTTTGATAAATGAAATGAAGTAATGAACATGTACCTGATAAATTATAGATCTTCACTATCAACAATATTATCAACTGAAGGGACTATTGGATTAATGAGTTTCATATTAAGAGTATGCAAATCTTGGTTGTTATCTAAGTGATATTCCTCCGGGTTTGCATCCCAATATTTTGATGCTCCTTCACTGCAATATATTCAAATAAATAAGAAGAAAAGATCAAATATAATCATCATGATTAATAGAAAAGAAGACAATTTTGAAAGATTAGTAATTTTTACCTTTGTGAAACAAATCTCAGATTTGAATGGACATAAACCAAGTCTTCAGCACGACTACTCGATAGATTGTTCCTTTTGATATTCTGAATTTGAGAATATGTACTCTAATTTCTTTTACAACAAGAAGAAGTAGCAGGTTGAGATAATAATTTTGATGCAAGCTTTTGAAGAAGAGGCATCTCAAATCCATAACATGCCCACCAATCTAGTGGATCTTGATAATCCCATGCGTCCAGTGCTTCTAGTGAATCAAGTAACTTTCCATATTCAGAATTTACTTGCCTAAGTAGGTATGAGTCACGATAAATCCTTCCCAAACACATTTGCCTATTCTTTGCTATTTCAAGATCTTGATTAGGAGGACAACGCCCAATGCTCTCATGCAACCATTTCTTCCCATAATATCTTGGATTTAAAGAATGTGCTAAACAATGCAAGGGAGTGTTGCTTTTCTTCCCATATATAGAATGAATATGATCATAAAATGATGATGTCTCATGAAGTTCTTTTCCCTCGTGCTTCAAAATTATTGACTCAACTTTTTTAATGATGGTATCCCACATTTCATAAACTTTATGAAGCATTGGTTCATCTTTATCAACTTCTCTCAACATCTCCCACATAGGCTCTGTGAATTCAAGAAAAGATGATACCTTGTCCTACCATAAATCATTAAAGATAATAGTCTTCACTGCTTGAGCCTTTGTTTGATCTTCAACCTTGTTACCACGGTATACATCCTAGCTTGGATCAATAACCATCTGAATCAATGATGCCTTTATTGTCACAATCAAAGAATCAAAACATGTTTTTGCAACCTTCAACAACTTTAAATGAGAATGTCTATTGAATATGGCTGAAATTAAATGGTGATTTATTACAAAATTTCTTATCTTCATACAATCTGCTGTCATATCTTCAATCCATGAACACAATTCATATGCATGAAGATTATCTTTATCTTCTGATGGCTTACATATACGAGAAAGAGCCAAATTTAAACTGTGAGCTACACAAGGTGTTCAAAAAATGTGTGGATAATCACCTTCCAAACTTAACCCTGCACTTTTACAAATAACTGCATTATCAGTGATTATTTGTACAACATTATATGGTTCAACACTCTTAATAACTTCTACAAATAAATCTTTCTACAAATAAATCTTTCTATCCTTCAGTTTTAATTTCTCCAGATGAATCAACAGACTTCAAAAATATTGGCCCACTAATTGAATAAGCAATGAAATTAATGAGTGGACGCCTTTGAATATCACTCCATCCATCAGAAACAATAGAAACACCATTAGTTTTCCATGAAAACTTCTTATGTTCTAAAAGTCTTCCAATATTGGTTTTTTCTTCTTTAGGAATAATGATTCGCAATTTTTCAGAACTTGGAGAAACATAACCATGTAAGTTACAATTAGCCAATGAATTGACAAGATCTTTCCAATATGGATTTCTTGCTACATTAAAAGGAAGTGAACTTGAAAAGAAAAATCTTCCAACCTTTCTATCCATCTCCTCCCTTCCAACTACATTAAATGATTTTTCAATTGCTCCTCCTCTAAAACCTTTAAATTCACTTTACATTAACTTTCTTTTCTTTTCTGCATCTTCTTGGTATCCACCAAATAATGGTATATTTGTTTCTTTTTCACTCATTTTGTTCTTTTTTTCATACTCATCTTGCTTTTTCATTAATTGTTTTCGTAAATCCTCATCCACATTCGAACATGATCTTATACCATGTTTTGATAATTTTAAAAGATGTGCCTTCACTTTGGTATATGATCCTGTAAAACTCATGTTGCAAAATTTACACATAAAATGTGTATTACCTCCACCACCTTCGTATAATTCTTCCTTTTGTACGTACATCCACAATGGTACATCATCACGAGGTATTGAATGTTTTGAAACTTTTGTTGTTGATCCTGAACTTGAAGGAACACTTCCACCACAACTCCTAGTAGGGCCAGTACCAATTGATACTCCTTTTCCTTTTCTATTGTCGGCTATTTTTAGGATCAACTCAATTCACAATTTCACAATCTGATTCGAAAAATAAAATATCAAAAACAATAAATAAGAGATGGAGTTAGTCATAACATTCATATATCAGCAGAAGACATAATAATACAATAAACAAAAACAGAATTTTGGAGTTGCAACTTGCAATCATCAAGAATTAGAGCAAAACAATCACTAGAAAACTATCAGAAGTCAGAACCTATCCACTTGAAGGCTGAAGAAGTTACAGATTGCTCTGCGGTCATTTCCATGAGGCAGAAATGTTTTTCCACAAAAAACTCCACATCTATATTGGCATTTTTGTCCATACATTCTAATAACACCTAGGGATTGTTCGTCTTTAAGCCAAATGATGGGAGCTAATGCTCCATTTCATATGAAATGGAGTTCTTTTCGTCAAAGTACTGAAAGAAAATCTCCAAGGAAAGGAGGTGTATTTTGGGAAATAAGTGTGTGTCTCTATTTTCTTGAGAAAGATGAGTCAGACACTTTCCTTAAAGTAGGCTCTTCTGTAACTGTATGCCTCAGGAACCCACCCACTTCACACTGGAAAAGGGTGGTGAGAAAGTTCTCACAAAGGCTGAAGCACGATAAGAACAAATCAAATGCCATATATAAGGAAGAAATAGATGGGAGCAACAACTCGCTTGTGTGATTCTGTTGTGCCCCTTATGCGTGTTTCTTTGTTATGGCACATTTTCCTGCTTTCCTTTTTTGTAATGAAATCTCTTAAGCCAGAAAAATGGTATGCGGTGAAAGGAGTATACACCTGCACTTTTGGCAATGGCAAAGTGACTCACCGATGGCGGGTGGGCGTGATTGGGTTCTCGAGAGAGAGATGGAGAAGCCCTAATCTGTAAGGGTGGAGGAAGATGGCGACTCACCGGTGGCGCACTTGAGAGGGTTCCAGGGAGAGAGTCGGGCGTGGTTCATAACAGAGAGGGACTCACCGATGGCGGGTGGGCGTGGTGGCGGGCTTGGTGCTGCTGCGCAAAGAAAGGGTTCCCCGAGAGAGAGACGGAGCGCACTTGAGAGGGTTCCCAAGAGAGAGACGGAGCACACTTGAGAGGGTTCAGAACATAAGTCGAGCCTTTTAAACCTAAAAACTGAGAGGGACTCACCGATGGCGGGTGGGCGTGGTGGCGGGCTTGGTGCTGCTGCGCAAAGAAAGGGTTCCCGAGAGAGAGACGGAGCGCACTTGAGAGGGTTCAGAACATAAGTCGAGCCTTTTAAACCTAAAAACTGGATGTTTGTGACCTTAGACATGTTGACCGCATTCATTTATTAGGTCGACACATTGACCGTGTTGACCTTACACGACACTGGGTCGGTGTTGTACCCGTGTCGACCCCGACACCCCACCTCCTAGAGATGTCTGTGTGACACAGGCGTTAGGCTTCCGACAGCCAGCATAAAACTTTATCGGATTTATCTACCATGGATTCTACAAATTATGATAGGACTCTATCGAAACAAAGAATCCATGTAGCCGACCCCATCTAGTATGGGAAAGGGCTTAGTTGTTGTTGTATCTCTCACGAGTCTCTGGAAAAGTGCATCAGTTTGGACACGCTGGTTCCAGCACATGTTCGTATCTTTTTTGGGGAATCATTCCGCTTTTGTCAAAATCTTATTCCCAATGCATCGGTTGTGAATAATTGTTCTTAATCAACAGAAATTTTCCTGTAGAGAAAACTTGTGTCAATCAGTATCCATTGTAACATTGGAATGTCCGATTGGTGTTAATTTGTGCTTGTGATTGCTCTCGTTACACAACTTAATGTGTTTCATTCTTGCAGGCTTTGATGTGTTGGTGGGTCTTCTCCGCGGTTGTCGGACCTCAGCAACAGATTCACAATGTAAATCTTACGTTATATGTTTTATGTGAAGCTGCAGTTGCTGCCTGTTTGTCAATCTCATACTGGACACAACGGCCTGTAACTCTACGATTCTTTGGCTCAGTGTCCTGTTTAATGTCAGTGGAAGTTGGGTTACCAAATTGTCATCGGAATCTTGTAAATATTGTGATATTTGTCTATTTAACTATGAAGAAAAGTGTCGCAAATTTAGCTTATTCGTTCTATCTAGTGGGCATATTCGTTTTTTTTCGCCTATCATGTTTCTGTATGCACCTTTTGCTCGACTTATTCCTTGGGTTGTCTATCCTATCACGACTGAGCGTGTGCACGAGTTGACTGAGGAGCCTGGTTGCGAATTTTTAAAGCTGTACCGGTTGGCTTTGATGGATCGCTTGTATATTTGTTTATGGTCGTTCTGCTGGTGTTTTTTTAAGTCATAAAGTTCACCTTTATTCATGACTGGAGCGGTTTGATGCTTATATCTATTTATGGCTTATTATTACAAATCGCAGTGGGTCTACGAAATTGATCTTTCTACACAGGCTTGATCTGCAGGTCCTCTCTCTCTCTCTCTCTCTCTCTCGTCAAACTATAGAAGATCGACTGATATTGGCTGAATATTGCATCTGGCAGATTGTCCACGTTACTTTATGCTGCTATAAAATTATTGCAAGTCTTCCTTCTGTGCTCACATTCGTGCCGCTACCTGTCATATTCGGTTGTTGAGTGTTATCATCCAACATTTTCAGTGATTAGCATTGGACATTCGAAACCTTGGCTTGATTTTCTTCAATTTTCAGCATTCGAAACTGATTCTTCAGCAATTTGAGGCCCCTTAAACCTGCAAGGGTTAGGATTTTGCAAAACCATTTTCCTTTTCTTCCACTTTTTCTACTTATGGCGTATGGAGTTGATTTGCCATGGGGAGATGATTCAACAGAACTCATATTTTGCCTTCTTGGAACCCAATTTTCCAGTCAGGGGTAGTGATGTGTATCCTATTTTCAGACGTTTCGAGCCTATACTCTGGTGAGAGACATACATCTGATGCCAAATGACTGCCCTTATTCAAAACACTTTTGTCATAAACCGCCTGTTGAGCTAAGAACTCGTTCTACACAAATAAATGCCAAACTTTAGCCTTCGGCCTTTCTTCGCACGATTATGAATATTGGACATGTAAAGCCCAAATACATCAGCCAGATAATACTCATTTCCAATTGAAGCATCCGGGTGGGAAGGAGGAAATTTATGGTTCAGCCATTGGAAGTTCATTTCTAGCTTTTTGCTGAATACAAAATATTGACGTTTGTCAAGGAGCATATATTGGTCATACATAGTATGTGCATTTGTTTTTCTGTGGGAGGCTGAAGCCTAAAATAGGCACACACACACACACACGCATGGCCATACACCGCCGCAGGAAACCAACTCGCCATCCGCAAGTGGGCGT